>CM029111.1:18901713-19001713 GCA_016859345.1 Istiophorus platypterus | reverse complement strand
CTTAATCTGGTACCGCCAGCTGGGCAAAACCTCCGTACATCCGTTTGTGCGGTCCAGGACAGGACGCCTCCAAAAAAAAAAAAAAAAAAAAAAAAAAAAAGATAATTCCCATGAGCATCAGTGTTTTTTTGAGGTTATTGACGCAGGATTACAGAGGGTCAAAGTTAACAGCCCTTGATTCCTTCCCTTGACCCCCATCGCTGGTGCCCTCGGGGCTTCCTATTCTCTCCTTGGCTTTTTCAGCTTCATGATGACTTTGATTGTGATTCGATGTGTTTTACTCTAACGGCGCCACGACGTCTACGCCGGTTCTAAATAAAATGTCTCAACAACTATCCGATGAATTACCAAGAACTTTGATACGCGCATGTGGGATCAATTGCAATAACTTTAGCGACCCCTTAAATTTCCATTTGGCGACATCATCAGGTCAAATATTCAATTTGTCTGATACTTTTCTTCGTGGCCAAATGAAGAACCTGCAGAACTAATGACATCCTCATCCCTAGTTAGGTAATAATACACATTAAATGAAGATGGAGAACATGGAAAACATATTACTTGCTTAACATCAACATGTTACCATGAGTGTGTTCCAACAACGAAACATGCTGCTCTGAAAGAGTAAATCTAGCAGTGTCCTGGTGCGCAGACAATAATATGCAATTCATCATATCCCAAACTCATGGACTTATTGAAGACTTAACCTCGGACAATGTCATCAAAGAACCGAAACCGGGTCTTTTCTTATTTTGGCAGCTCAAGACATTTGAAGTGAGACAGCTCCTGCTTCATTTACGCCCCACCCCAGCTGAGAGTATTAACGCACAGTCCATAAAAGGCTGATACAACATTTAAACTTTCAAAAAGACAAAAGACTCCGGTGGACTGTGGGTAAGTCATCGAATATCACTGGCATCCCCATCAATAATATCCCGCTCCCAAAAATAAACCAGAAAGATAACGGAAAATATTTTAAAGATCCAACTCTTCCAGCTCCACTCCTGGTTCAGCTGCCCACCAAGACAAACCATTCCAGAAGTCATTATTTCCTCAATGCAAAACAGACCCTGAGGCCTTAAACTTTATTTTCATTGTCACATAAATTTTCTGCCCTTTTTTTTTTTTTTTTTAAATCAGAACGACAACCCCGTTGATCCAGAGGAGGACATGGAGCTGACTCTGGAGGGAGGAGGTTTCCACACAAATCCTCAAGCCTCCTCATGTTCCCTCAACTCATCTCACCTCTCCGGCTACTATCGCATCTGCCGCGGAGGAGGAGGAGGGGGAGGAGGAGGAGGGGGCGGAAGCCTGGCCTGCCCCGGAGGAGGAGGAGGTGGAGGTGCAGGGGGAGACATGGAAGCGGAGGAGGAAGAGGACGAAGAGGGAGAGAACGGAGAGAGGGGAGAGAAGGAGGACGGGGCCCCACCGGTCCCCCTCCCTCCTTTGCTGAGCCTGGCTCCGCTGCTGTCCAACAGCCAGGAGCTGGACAGCGGAGTGGGCCGGACCGACGACAGTACCCGCTACGAGGAGCTGTCAGAGCAGGACCTGCAGGGGGACCAGACCAGCGCCTGTAACACCAACACCACCAACACGCCGGGCAGCACCAGGAAGTTCAGACCAGGACCCAGCCCCAGGTAGGACGGGAGATTAGAGGCCGGCGTTGAATCCGACAAGCCAAATCCACATTTTCAAACTGACTTCAGCCATGTGGACTGAAACCAGTACAAATATTAGGTGGAATTATGAGTTTGATATCTAATACTTTAAGTTTTAGTGCGCCACATAAACCCCTCTTTGTCTCCTGTGCCCAGGCCAAGTCCAAGGCCCAGTCCCGGCCTGGGCCCCAGCACCAGGCCCATCTCCAGCCCCGGGCAAGCACGAGGAGACACCACCCCCCCTTTCCTCCACCTGCGGGACCTCCAGCTCAGCTCGGACTCCCTCCCCGGCCTCGACTGGACGGGCGGAGGAGGAACGGGTGGAGCGGCGTACAGCCCCCACCACCATCACCACCACATGGTAGATCAAAATGAGGTCGTGTTGAAGGATTAGTCCGGTGGAAATCTATGTTTCACTTCCTGTCAACAAATCTCACAAAAAGATTCATAAAACTGATTCATCTGAGCCATAGAAAGTATTAAAACACTTTAGTGATTCACACATGTTCCTTCTTCACCTTGAACACACACAGTGTAGTTTATGTAGTCTCACACACACACACACACACACACACACACACAGTCCTGCTGCCTCAAATACTCATTACAGCATCAAATGTGGATTAATCCAACGCTGAAAATCGTCCAACAGATGCTTTCTATGTTTTATGTCCTGTTTGTTTGTGGGTTTTTTAACTACAGTGAGCAGTTTGTTTTTATCCTGTTCAGGCAATGTCCCACAGTTGTGGATCTTATTAGATTGTTTCAGCTTACTAAAATTACCCCTGAAGGGATTTACTTTTACATGAATATCCTCTTAAAGCACTGAGGCTGGATCACCACCTGGGAAAACTGGGCTCCTGCCCTGAGGCCTCAGGCCCTCAGGGGCCCAAAACGCCCCAGGACCCCTCCCTCTCTACTCCTGCCTACATGATTTGATGAATCACAAATTTGTCAGAAATCTGCAGCACTGAACCATGGTGTCAGCCATGACCAGGCCTCCATCCACCATCTTGTGGCCCTGGTCTTGTAGAGGGACGCAGTGTTGAAATCTAGTTTTAAGACCTTCATTTTTTTTTTTTTTTAGTTGAACCATGATATTAAGATAATTCGTTTTAAGGTTAGTGTTTTATCAAAGTTTATCAAAGTTGTGGTTCCAGGCTGCTAACCGACCTCTGACCTGCAGCACTACCACCACCATCACCACCAGCCGCCTCTGACGATGATGATGATGATGCCGGGCCTGACTGAGGAGGAGTGCCAGCGATACCAGGAGCTGCTGGAGATAAAATGCCAGTACGAGAGACGTAATGAAAAACAGCAGAGAGAGGCGACGAAAAAAAATGACCGCGATGGCACTGAAGCTGGAGCGAAGGACCGGGGAGAGAGAAAAGATGTGGAAAAGGCAGGAGAGGAGGAGGAGGCCTCTTCTTCCTCGGTGGTCAATGTGAACTGCAACGAGACCTTAAGTGAGCACGAGATGGCGCTCATCGACGAGGAGTTACGCCACCTGGAGTTCAAGTGCCGCAACATCCTACGGGCCCAAAAGATGCAGCAGCTCAGAGAGAGGTGCCTGAAAGCCTGGATGATGGAGGAGGAGACGGTGGTGGCGGTGGTGGCGGGGCGCCCGGGCCCGACTGACATAGGTAACTATGGCAACGGCCGACATCATAAGTGCGGAAGGAGGTCTGACATCTGATCCGTTTAGTTTCCATGGAGATTTGAATTACTACCTGGTAGGAGCAGTTTAGGAGGCCCTTCAAAACCACAGCCTGATTTTTTCACACTTTGTTTTTTATCCATTTTCCTTTTTTAATGAGCTTCAGACGTGCTGTTAGATGGACTTTTATAAACCTATGATCAGAGCCAGGCTGCTAACCCCTGTTTCCAGTCCCTGTGCTACGCTTAGGTAAACAGCTGCTGTAGCTTTAGCTTCCCATTCACTATTACAGGCGTGAGGATGGTATCGATCTTCTCATCCATCTCTCAGCAAAAAAGGGATCCGATGCATTTTACAAAATACTGAACTATCACTAAAAATGACAGTTACTCACTACTACTTTTTAGCAAACACCATTTTTCCAGCATAATCAGAAGACATTATGCTAATTAAGTATTTCATTAATTCTTCTAAAATATTCGCTCCTGGCAACCAAAGCACAATTTATGTTTTCTTAGACCCGTCGCTGCAGTCTACACACAGACCAACTGTGAAAGTACGTCACTACGTATGTCAACCATTTAAAGCATCTAAACCGAGACACTAGTTAAAAACAGAAACTAAAAAAGAACGAGTGTCTTGGTCTTCTCACTGGAACCTTTTCCTGGTTCAACGAAGTTATTTAAAAGGAACTAACACTTCCTCGAGTGGCCAAACAAAAAATGTTGGAAATGAACATTATCCGTGTTGCAATGAAGTTTTTATTTCAAAATATATATTTGAATCAAGATTTTAAAAATTTAATATTTCAGGTATTTAGGTAACATTAAGAAGCTAGGAGTGAGGTATTCCCTGATTCTAAATACAATAGAATATCCTTCCTTGTAGTGATGGATAATGATAACGACAACGACGACCCTCATCACCACGAGCTGTCGGCCATCAACGAGCTGCCGGAGCGAGAACGATCGGACGACAAAGACAGCACCAGCGCCTACAACACGGGAGGGGAGAGCTGCCGGAGCACGCCGCTGGTCAGCACCGAGCAGATCCCGCCCCTCCACGAGGAGGAAGACGAAGGAGGCAGGCGAATCATGTCGCCGCCCCCCCTGCTCCCCCTCGGTCACCTCCCCCCTCTGAACTCCCCCCTAACCCCGCGGCGGCACAGGCGCGACAGGGAGAGGCGCCACTCGAACCTCAGCTGCTCTTTCTCCCCAAGCACCTACAGGAAGTACGAAACGGCCGGTGGCACCGTGGCGAACGGCTCAAGCTCCACCCCCTCTACACCCTCCAAGTTCAGGTCCTCTCCATGGTTTTTACTGCTATTACACCACTGTTAGTATAAAAATGGCTTCTATATTATTGTGTTACATTTAAATAATACTGAGTATTTTGCTGCTGTTGCTGCCATCATCAGGTCTTTGACCAGAGAGGTGGGGTCGTCCTCAAGAAGGGGTGTGTCTGATGGAGGGCGGGGCTCTGGAGCAGGTAAAGGATACCTGCTAAAACTCTAACCCCATGTTTTAATCCAGTTAATTTTTAAAAACTGAAAAACACAGTTCTGCTGAGGGTTTGGTTTCCTGGTAGTAGCCAGTTATATGCACTGGTATTATCACCAGAGTGGCAACGATTTCCACCCAAGGAGAGGAAAAAAAACAAAACAAAAGACAACAAAAGTCTTTCTAGGGTCCCAAAATTTGAAGTTATGCCTGTTCCTCCATTCTCTCTATCAGAGAGATTCAAACTCACATAGCATCTTTATGAAAAAAAAAAAAAAAAACAAAACCACACAAACAAACAAACAAACAACCCCATCATATTATATTCATTTGAAATTTCTTTCAAAACCCACAGAAACACACACACAAATCGATTTCGAACAATTTTGGTTCAATGTCCACATGTTGGCAGAAGGAGTCAGGATCGTAGCACCGGTTTTACAACAAAGGCAAAGTCAGATCTGCATCTTTATATCTCAGATTGTGCAACAAAATGCATCATTTACACAAGTCCGTGACACATCGATATAGCAGAGCAGCATCATAGCTGAGATGGTCTGTCTTTTCACTCAGATTTGCAAATTTAAGTGGTCCACGCTAAATGCTGTTAGGTGTAAAAAAAAAAAAAAAAAGTAAGTGGCCAACTTTCCTATTTTTTTTTCCTTTTTCTATTAAAAACAATTATTTACCAGAAAAAGTTGCATCATTCAGGATCTAATACCCAAGAACACAAGGATTTTTCAGTTTGTCTTGTAGCACTGTTACAAAAACACTCGAAAACACTGTGTCCGTGTCTTGTTTGCACGACTAGCATGTGCACAAGGATGCATTGGTATCGCACAAGGCGATAATGCCCTACACGTTTTTATTTTAAACCATAAAACTAGAAGAGGACGACATCTTTAGGACATTTGACCTCAGCTCGGAACATCTCATCAGTTGTTAACAGGCTAACGTTAGGGCAAATGAGACCAGAAGCTCTATCACACCCCTTAGTTCCACGGTTTCAACGATCAACACTTGGTGGCTGTAACATACCAATAAAAATACCTTTAAATTGATTTTCATTTACCGTTTCCTTTTTTTTTGACCATATACTATATTCACTACCATTTCAGGTGGAGCCACCAACGGGTCTGGAGGCGGAAGTGCAGATTCAAGTCCCTACTTCACCCGGCGACAGCAAAACCACAACAAACCCTTGGAACGCTACCAGAGCTGTATGACCCTGCCCTCCGAGGGCCTGGTCGACCCCCTGGACCGAGTGAGGGGCAGAGCACGGGCCGAGGGCGAGGACAGAGGCATGGGCACGGGCAGCAGCGGCCCCGCAAGCCCCCGGAGTGTGAACAGCGCCCCCTGCGGCCTGGAGGACCACCGCGCAGGCGCCTCGCGGCTGGGTCTGGCCTTGCCTCTTGGGCTGACGCACTCATCGCCAACAGCCTCGCCGCAGCGCATGGAGTGGAAGGTAAACGGCGTGATGATACCGCTAATGGAACGCCAACAGTTAAATCCCTGCTCAAAAAACACTTGACTCGGGGGTTCTTCCATTGAGGATCATTAAACCTATTAATAGAACCACTCCTGGGTTGGGGTAGAACACCAGAGTGGCAGCATGAATGTGGAGCTGAGGCTCACTACCCAGAGTTAGTGAGACGTTCCTGAGTGCTCACTGAGTATATATCAATTAAATATCAAATAAAATCGAGTATATCAAATGATCCCATCAATATCATGTCAATGATTTCAGCCATATCGACCCCTAAAGTAAAGTATACACGATTTTGCCATTAGTGGGTTTGAATCTGTATAACCCCCCCAGCAAAGTCTTTTAAAACTGTGCCTGAGGAGCTCAGCCTCATGGAGTTATTGATTCAAAGCCATTTCCTAAATCAAGCGACAAGCCGCGAGGGCAGAAGGATGCTAGAAATACAGAGAAAAGAAGAATCAAGAATAAAGGCACCATAAAGCTAAATGAAGCCCAGTGGGCTTAAAAGGAAAACACGCCACCCTGCCTCCGCCTGCTTTTAGCCTGACTTTTCCTGAAACCAGAGGCCATTGATCTGTCCTCTCCGTGTCCAGGTGAAGATCCGCAGCGATGGCACCCGCTACGTGGCCAAGCGGCCGGTCAGGGACCGGCTGCTGAAGGCCCGGGCCATGAAGATCAGGGAGGAGCGCAGCGGCATGACGACCGATGACGACGCCGCTAGCGAGATGAAACAGGTGGGTTCCAAAACCCGGGGCCCGAGCGCGGGCCCGGATAACGGAGGCGCCGAACCGCCCGCGTGCCTGACCCCCCCTTGACCACATCTGACCCTTCTCCGATCTGCTCCCCAAACAGGGCCGATACTGGAGCAAAGAGGAGAGGAAGCAGCAGCTGCTGAGGGCCAGGGAGTACAGACGGCGGAGGGAGTTCATGATGCAGAGCCGCCTGGACTACCTCAGAGGAGACAGGTATGGAAAAAAGCCCCGGATTTAGCCCGGAATATCAAAGGAAACGAGACGACTCAAGGCAACAGCTGAGTAGTGCCCGAGTTCTCCTTGTAGTATGGATTATAGATGGCGAAAACATACAATACAATTAGGTAACTTTCCCTGTCTTCTAACTGTAGAAAATAAGAAAACATTGAGAGAAATATTTCAGGTGGAATTTCAGGTAGTCTTGATTTATATGTAGAGGTTTGGTAGAGAGCAAGGGGCTATTTTTTATTTGTGTTTTAAATGATTGTTTTCTTCGAGGGTTTGTCACTGCCAGAGGCTCAGAACTCACCCATGTCCGTCCTCGCCACCACGACACAAGATTAACACGAGATTGATGTCGACTCAACGGCAAAGATCCTCTTTCCCCCCGCTGCCGGCGATGCCGTGGAAGGATCCACGAAACCCCCCAGAGACGAGCTCCGCGGTCATCATAAACCAATAGTCTGTCAGTCGAACGGTCGTGAAGGTCATAATTTATGGAAATCCCAAATTCTGAAGCACAGGGACTAAAACAAACCGTGAATCTTCTCTTGCCGGTTAGTTTTCGTCAGTGTCCACCCTGAGATCTCAACACTGAACCGTCACAGACATGAATCGGCCTGATTACCAACACCTGTGGGCTCGGTGGACACCTGTGAGAGTACGTTTCAAAGGGCCGGTCCTCGAAATGAGGGATGAGGCATAACTTTAATAGCTGAACAACATGTTGTAGAAAAACTTTGATAGGCTTTTAGCCCTAAAACAAGACTGCCGGAAAACCTGAACAACAACAAACGAGAATAAAAGCTGCACAGAGCTGCATAGTTGGCCTGACAGTAGCTAAAAATGCTGTTTTCCTGAAGAAAACTGGGGGGAAAAGGGAAATTTACCAAGATTAACCAGGATTCCAACAGAAATCGAGTCATTTAAAGTTTGTGAGGAATGAGATTGTGCTGAATGCTGCAGAAATTAATTATGTATTTTCTTCAAACAAATAAATTTTCACTGTGGATAGGTTGAATTTCTCTTACAGCACTGAGAGATTGTTTTTCAATAGGTTTAAACAAGCCCCTAAAAGTCGTAAAAGATTAAAAAAAAAAACGAAACCCTTTTGTACATACAAAATATTAACATAAACATTCAAGATAAAAATCATGAGGGCACAAGATATGAATCTTCCTCATGCACGGTATTTTTCGGGGGGCTCTGTGGAATTAGTCAAAATAAAATAAAAAAAAATACAAATAAAAATTCTACTCTCTGAACTCTCCTAAAACACAAACATTGGTTTAAATCAATGTTGATTTCTGGTTTTATCTCCAGGGACCCCACATCGACGACAGGGGGCAGCGAGGACCACTGCCCCTCGCAAAGCGCCCAGCTTCAACCCCCCCGACAAGACTCCCCCAGCAACAACATCCTGTTGCTGAGCCAGAAGAAGATCATGAAGAGGAGGAACCGTCGGATCCTGGACAACTGGATCACCATCCAGGAGCTTCTGGCTCACGGTTCGAGGTCACCAGACGGGAAGAAAATATACAACCCCCTGCTCTCTGTGACCACAGTGTGATCTGGAGGAAGAGGGGATGGGGGGGGGCTGACGATAGAAACTCGCAACGAAAGGTTAGAAGCTTCGGATTTCTGTGAGCTAGAAGGAAAATAAAAACTGGTTGAAAAAAGGTAGAAGAATTAAGATGGAGAGGATTGAGGAGAAATGGTAGAGGAAAGGATGAGAGATTTAAACCTTAAAACTTCGCAGTTTATGGTAAAGTTCTGCTTAAACTGTGCCCTGGACTGACTCTGACGGCGACTTCAAGTGGATTAACGGGGGAGGAAGAGGAAGACGTGAAGGGAACGAGAAGATCGATCACACCGGAAAAGTGCAGCAGAAGAAGAATCCTGAAATGTCAGGGAACAGTTCTGAAAAGTTGGAAATGACTCTGAAAAGATGGAGTTAAAACTGGACGAACTTCGACAACCTCAGAAAAATCTGGGACAGCCCTTTATTCTAGATTATATTCACAGAAAAACTGTGATTACACTAGAAAAGTAGAGTAAAGTTACAACCTTTTAGGTTAGTAGATAAGTCATAGAGGCTGAAATACAAAATAAGCGCTAGTGTTTAACTCTACAGCTGGAACTGAACCTGATCCTGATCGGGACCTTGGCTCTGGGTCTCGGGGCCGAACCTCTTTGATAAGAGGACGCCAGCTGACCGGGACCAGGCTTTCCACCCTCTCTCTTTCATGACGAGCCTTCGAACGTGGTAAAGGCAGATTTAAGGAGGGAACAGTTCCTGTGGTTTCAGACAGAACTGGAGGGGAATTTCACAGATGTTGCAACTGAAAACCAAGTCAGAGGAAGGATGTGAGTGGGTACAAAAAGACGCAAGTTCACCTGGGGGGGCCACAAACTGGGGACACAAAGACACAGTCAAATGTTGCTAAATGACACGGAAGCGCTCAAAAGAAGGTGTAGATACCATGACAGCTTCCGAGAGATGAACTTTTGAAAAGTTTCAGAAGATTCAGAGGAAAAGTCGAGTGATTTTTTTTCCTTTGCAGTATTTTACTTCATGTCCAGAAAATAAGCGACTTTATTCTCCAAGGACAATGACTGTACAGAAAATTGATGGTGGTGTCACTGGTGAAGACACATATTGACAAAATATTCATAAAATATTATAGATACACAAAGATGAAGATCAATATTCAGTATTCAACCACTATGTACATTAAAGGACAGCGCCCCCCCCCTTTTATATAAGCTCTCACTACATTCACTGTTTTAATTTTATTTAATGAAGACTCACCTGCATTTACAGGTGCATTGTTTGTGAGTCACTTTCCCAGGATTCCATTTGAGACTCCTGTGGGGAATGGTTTGTTTTGTTTGTTTGTTTTACATTATTATAATATGATAAATTGCTAATCCTGTGTCCATTAAATAGTGTTGTTTATGGGGTTTATTCCCGTCTGCAGCAGGATGATTCGCTGTCGGGGGCGGGGCTTCAGAGGCAGCTGGCCGTGTCCTCGTGAAGTGAGACACAAACGCTGGATGATGAAATGCATGAATTAAGTATTGAACATTGTGGATTATCGGACATTATTCTTGGATCTAAAGTGATGTAGTGTACAAAGCCTCGTCTGGGTTTTTTTTTTTTATAGTGAAACGTGAAAGTGCAAAAACCATTTGAATTGATTAAATTAAAGGAAGTGAAATGAGAAATATATAAAGAGCCGCCTGCTCTTTCTGTGAGTCGTATCATAAAACCCATCCAAGCCCCAGTTTAAAACATTAAAGCTTTGGTTTACAGGACTATTTGTGTTTTCTTGCATTTAACTGCAGCTGCTGTTTGCTCACGTTGACATCGCGTACCCGAGCAGAGATAAACCAAGTTTTCTGTCTAAACATTTTAAAAACTTTTGTTTCTGTCTGACTTCGGGTAAATACTACATTTGTGCATTTTTTGTTTAATTAAAACTCTTTTTAAGGTCAGTGGATGCCGTTTGCCCAGTGTGTTATTTGGGGACTGATCACAAAATCTATTTTTATTTATTTTATTTAACTTTACCTCAGTATTTTTGTTTGCTTCAAGTCTGCAGGTGAAAAAAGAAAATCTGCAGTCAATTTGCATTTCAATACACACAAGCAGGGGGCATCCAGGTGTGCATTCGACTTCCAAGGTCATTTTTGATAAAACCACTAGATGGCGACAGTGTAAGGAATTTTCAAACCGTACAAAGTGGCTTTGACAATGAAAATTTCGTTAAGCGAAGTTATTTTTTTGTTTCTGTTAAAACCCACCTGGTGGCAGCACCTGAGGAAGGTGATACAACAATAACAGGTGGATCCAGAAAATTCTCCTCTGGTCGTTCATGTTTGTGTTTTGTTTTTCATGTGATAGAAGTTTCCGTCCAACCAACATAGCTCACTTTATATATTGACTGGGTTCCTAAAAATCCATTTTCTCTACAGGAAGAAGATTCATCTGCTTCCCTCTCTGTTATTTTTACCGACCAGCCGATAGCCACTCGTCCTTTGAGGGTCGCGGGGCCTTAGTTTTACCCTAACTGGGAACGTTGGTGCTGGTGATGGCAGAAAGAGTGTAATTATTGTGGGCTACATTTAGTTAGAAAAGTCACATAATTTTACTGTATTATAACAAATCTAAAGCTGTAGAGTCCTAACTTGCCTAATATTAAAGTCCTACTTTGCCCTCAGAACAAACTTTATTTCTTTAGCCTCAGAACTGGTCAGAATAATCACCAGTATTTTGTGTTTTTCTCTTCCCGACACTTACATACCCTGCTGCTAATTAACACGACAGCCTCTAGGGGACGCTAGCAGGACTTTAGATTCGCCACCATAAATACATGGAAATTTAAAATAGAAAAAAAAAGAAAAGGTTTAACACAGAGAACCTGTCAACTTCCATGTCCAGCCAGTGTAACAGCACCGGTCCACATCCATTCCTCACTGAGCTAATAAGAGAGGGGGAGGGAGAGAAAGGGGGTAACGAGCTGAATGCGGTGCTCAGGGTGAAAGAAAAAGAAAAATGAGATGGTTTTGTACAGTGAGTAACAAGCTGAGGGACATAGGAGATCAGCTGGAAGGGGGGCAGCAGGAAGAAGAGATGAGAGAACAGAACTGAAAGAAAGAAGAAATGACAGAACCTGAGAGAAGCTAATTCCTATTCTGGCACAGAACAGGAAATGTGAAGGAAAAAAAGTGATGGATGAGAATGTAGAGGTGACGGAGGAGGGAATAAAAGTTAGAGGTAGACTACAAACCTACCAGGGACGACAAAAAGCAAAGGAGAGAAGAGGAGGAGGAGGAGGAGGAGGAGGAGGAGGAGGAGGAAGGCTTGGAAACAATGGAGGGTTAAAATTATACTGACCAGAGACCTGATCAGAGCGTTAAAGACAGAGAAAGAAAGAAAGAGAGAGAGAAAAGAAAGGTAGAAAGAAAGAAAGAAAGTAAGAAAGAAAGAAAGAAAGAAAGAAAGAAAGAGAGAGTAATAAGAAATGATAAAAGGAGACAGTTCTGAGTCTGTCCAACATCTGTTAGAGACAAACAGATCAGTCTGTCCAACATCTGTTAGAGATCTGAGTCTTTCCAACATCTGTTAGAGACAAAAAGATCTGAGTCTTTCCAACATCTGTTAGAGACAAAAAGATCTGAGTCTGTCCAACATCTGTTAGAGACACAAGGTGAGACAAAGAGACAGAGACAGAGACAGACAGACAGACAGAGAATGAGATAGAGAGACAGAGAGAGAGAGACAGACTGACGTTCTGCTGAGCCTCCAGGTCTGAACAGGGATTGTCTGACCTCAGACCAGGTCTTCACACACCCACAACAGACCACATGCACTGTCTACAATTCATTGGAATATCTCTATGGACAGTAACATGCTTTATTTACATAAGCGCACAAAAACAGCTGCAGAGACTGAAAAATAAATCAGAAAAATACATGTTATTTTGCAAATGCTCAGTAGTTTACACATTTGGTTTTAGGTTTAATCACCAGGGATTCTTGTGCAAAGCGTTTGGACCAGGAAATCAAAGTAAAGACAACATATACATGTGGGCCATTAAACAGAAAATACATTTTCACAGGCTTTTCCCCTGAATATGTGATATTCAAGTTCATCAGCCTCCCGGAGGATCATAGTTTAAGTAGCTACATGTCTGAGAAAGCCTGGGGAACAAAATGTTCAGGGCCATCAAGTTAGAATATACTGGTTAACAAGTGTAAGATCCAGACGGTGTCATGTCTTCCCTGTGTGGGCGAGCGTGCCGTAGGTCTGGTCCTGGTCCCTGTAGGCCGCGTCGAGGCTCTGGTAGATGGGGTCTTTGCACGCGGGGGCCTGAGGCCAGTTCTCACAGTCGGAAATCTGAAAAGGGAGTCGTTGGCTTTGAGCAGGGGACGGCAGTGACACCTAAATCCGGTTATGCCTCCGCCGGTTCAAAGAACTGCCGTGCCTGCTCCCATGCCCCCCCGCGCGCCCTCTGGGCATATTTACCCCTGGGATGGTAAGTACAAGCTTGAGGTACTGGTACTATTTACTACTTTGTACTGATACTCGACCACATTGCACCATTTACCTTTCTCTTTGTACAGTAGTTTAGATTTTACATACAAAGATCAACTTAACATCCACTGAAACATAAAGCCCGGTGTTATATACTATACAATAAAAGTCTATTGTGTTGATGTAGAATAAACAACTAAACCATATATACAATTGTTCAAATTAGTTTCTTGAATATGTAGAATAGATAATAATATGAAATTCATTTTTCTGCATTCCAAGCACTTTTACTCTTCTTACTTTAGGTACATTTTACTGATGATACTTGATAACTGCAGGACTTTGGCTTTGTAATGGAGTATTTTTACATGATGGTGTTGTTACTTGTACCTGAAAAATACAGTCAGTTTTCAGTTAATGTTTTTCTGCCGATAGTTACATATATTCTCTAATTTCTGTTTCCTAAAATGGAGAAATAAATGCTGTTTCAAAGCCTCCTCTACACTGCAAGGACTGAAACTCTGGTGCCGCGATGCCGAATCCTTTATTTATTATTGCTTTGGCCTGAAATAGTCAACATTAAATATCCACTGATCGACCACAACGTGAGAACCAGTCACCTGGTTCAATGTTGTAGCCGGATGCTTCACATCCTGAGCGAAACCCGACAATAAGAGGATTTTAAAAAGTCACCTTCGTGTTTCCGTTGTCCACATTTTCTCTTGTTTTCAAACCTGTGAAAAATGAAGATTGAAAATGTATTGAGTTTTGTTTTTTGTTTTTTTTCCCTTTGATTGAATTACTGAGAGGCAGTGATCGGAGCCGAGCCGGACAGACGCTCACCGCTTAACCTCCTCCTCTTCTTCACTCTGTAGACGAGCAGCAAAACAAGAGCCAACAGCAGAACGATCATGGGCATGGAGACAACCAGGAGCAGAAAGTGACCTGGGCGACAGTCATAGGGGCAGAGTGGGTGGGGGGGGATTGGATCAAAATCACTGAACTGTTGGAAACCTAATGATAAAAATGGGAGCAAAAACCTTTTTGATCGATGCGGGTCTCATTGCCTCCTAACTTCCCATGTGTTTGTATTCAGGTATCATGTCTTCATGTTGTCATTTGAAACACGCGACAAGCTTTGCATCACAAACATTATGTAAGAGCCTGTAAACGCTGCGGTTACGCTACCAACTCTCTGCAGGTTCAATGTGAAATCTGCTCCTCTGTGTGAAATCAGATGAGCAGCTCTGCAGCACTGAGCCTGTACTTCCTGAACTGTCCTGTACCTGAAGCTGTCGCACTACCTTCAGCTTGTGGAGCTGGTGGAGGTGGTGGTTTCAGCTGTGGATAATGAAGAGACCTGAAAACAAAATCTGATATTGATCCAGTTCTGATAAAAAAAAAAAAAAATCATGAATATATGTCTGTCTATCTGTGTGTGCTTGTGTGTGTGTGTGTGTGTGTGTGTGTGTGTGTGTGTGTGTGTGTGTGTGTGTGTGTGTGTGTGTGTAGGTGGGTGTGTAACACTGTCACTGTCACATTTGTTACATCTTCACCTACATGAAAAGATTTCGCTTTTACCAGAAACAGGAAGTGAATTGTTGCCATTGGAGACAAGATGACTTCTCCTTCTCCGTCTCCTTGACTCATTCTTCTTCTCATAAAAAACTGTTTCAAAATATTCTCTTCTGAAAAATGCCAGAAAAGTTCAGCCCGCTTGTTTAGAACATCAAGCTGCGACACCATCTGATTTAAGAATTCAGGTTCTGGCACAACATGTCCAACAACATGTCCAAACCAGAAGAACATAAAACAAATGTAGCGCTGTTTAAATCAGGGGAAAAAAATTTTCTAACAACACTCATATAATCTAATAGAAAACTGTAGTGTTTTTTCTGCTTCTAATCATGAAAAACAAGGAGGAAACTTCTTTTTTTTTGTCTATAAATGAATAAAGTTGTTCATCATTGCGTGTTGTGAATGATTAAATCTCATTTTAAAAGCGGTATGGATCGAAAATCCGAAGATCCCATTCGTGATGTTTAACAGAAACTCACCGTCTTCAACGTTGAGGTTAACGGTCTGATAAAAGTTCAGGATCCCGCTCTGTCCGCAGGTGTAGCGTCCGGAGTCGGACCTGGTCAGATGTCTGATGGTCACGTTTAGGGTGCTGGAAAACAGAGAGGAACCCTGGTACTCGATGCTGTATCTGCCGTTGTGAGCCTCGCGGGCCGTGGTTTCAATCAGAACGTCTCCCCCCACGCACTCGCCCCTGCAGAAGAGCTTCCTGTTCCCGTAGAAAGGGAGGCGGCACTGGAACGTCAGGTTTTGTCCCGCCGTTCCCGAGAGGACCAGGTCTTCTGCTCCGACGAGCCCGGAGTGTCTGCTGAGCGGCGCTGCTGGAGAGATGAAGAGCAAAGTACTGGTGGTCAGCCTTGTTGTGGGCAAAACCTCAGCGAGCGCCTCAGCGTCACGGAGACGCTCAGGTAGCCGGTCCTCACCTGACAGGAGGCAGAAGAACAGGACGCGCTGGACGTTCATTCTGAGCCTGATCCCGTGAGAGAGAAACCATTCGACTGCAGGGGAGCGGCTTCTGTGGCTTCACCACAACCGGCCTCACTCTTTCTGGTCCATCCCCAAGCAGAAGTTACACAACTTGAAATTCCCCTCCTCGTTCTGTGAATTTTACATCACCGTCCTTCAAGAAAAAAAAAAATTAAAGATCAGTCAATCCAGTAAAATGAAAGCAGAACTAAATAAATATTTTCAGATTTAGATCTGAGGTCGTCGAAGCTAAGTCGGATCAGCGGGAACCAGAGTCCGGCTGAGTCTCTAGGCCACCGAGAAAATTGCCCCTTCGTCTTTGGATGGTTTGAACTCTGGGCAGAATCTTTCTCACGGCATTTTCACATTTGTAATCACGTCGCCAGACTGGAACTAAGATAGTGCCCCCTGGATTTGACAAACTTAGACGGCCTCACATTGGATTCAGATAAACTTTTAATACATTTTTAGAGTAGAAAGTAGCTGATGTAGCCAGAAAAGGAACAAAATGTCTTTAGGATTCAGGCGCTGGGCCTGTGTCAACCCCCCGACTTGAAAATGTCCCTCACATGCAATGAATTTACATCAGCTGGTTAATTCCAGTAGAAATGAGGAAATGTATTCGAATAGGTTTTATTAAAGGGAGACAACGAAGTGACGGCAGATGAAAGATAAAAGAGATGCGTCTGCCGGGGGTCTGCGTCCCTGCGCCGGGGGAAACCTCCTAATGCATGTATCCGATAAGTATTCTCGTATAGAGGTCGCAGTGCTTCACGTAGACAGCACACACAGCTCTCTTTGGATCTAGGCGTTTTCTAATTTTGATATTTCCGAGAAAGTGCTCGGCCTGCCCTGATATGTATGTCTGCTCTTCCTTATTGTTGACAGACCATGTTCAGGCAGTGGATTTCACTTAGGATTGCATCATCAACAGATAGGCTATCGAGCGGAATGAAGGAAGAAAGAGGAAGGAAAACAATTAAGGTGGAGTTTTTAGGCATTTTTCAGTGTCAGGAAGTATTTAGATTTAGATGTCAAGTACTACCAGAGTTCAGGTGACTCCTTAAATTGAACAGCTTCAGCTTCCTGTTGGACCAGAAAGAGAGAGGCTGTGGACGGTGAAGCCAAGGAGGCGGTTTCTCCCCCGGGATCAGGCTCAGAATGAACGTCCAGCGCGTCCTGTTCTTCTGCCTCCTGTCAGGTGAGGACCGGCTACCTGAGCGTCTCCTTGACGCTGAGGCGCTGTTTCCTCCCAGCTTCCCTGAGCCCTTCACAAACCATCAGTCTTTTTTTACAGAAAGTCTACGGTGGACAAAGTTCTGACTGTCGGTTTTCACTGTTCATCTTTTCTACAGCACTGTGCGGTGGAGACTCGTTGCTCGTCTCAGCAAAACCCACCATTTACACAGCAGCTGCAGGAGGGAACGGGACAATTAATTGCTTCCTCCAGCGGCTCGGAATCAGGAAGTTCTT
Organism: Istiophorus platypterus; assembly: GCA_016859345.1. Classification (NCBI taxonomy): domain Eukaryota; kingdom Metazoa; phylum Chordata; class Actinopteri; order Istiophoriformes; family Istiophoridae; genus Istiophorus; species Istiophorus platypterus. Next base: position 18,984,382 of record CM029111.1, on the reverse strand, counting down.
GTGTAAAGGAGAATGTAAAGGAGAGAACATTGTCATTGAAACAGATGACGTCAAAGCTAGCAATGGTAAATTCAGCCTTGAATATAAAAACAAGTCTTCGAAAATGGGAATTGTGTCCGTGACATTCACGCATCTGACCAGGTCCGACTCGGCACGGTACATTTGCGGACTGGGTAAATCTTTGGACTCAATCTCTTACATTGATTTTGATGTCAGAGTTACAGACGGTGAGTTTCCATATTTTAGTAATTGAGATTTTCATGTCTTTTTTTCATGATAAAACGGGTCTAGATTCTGTATAAATACTGTGAAGGTTTAAAATGCACACAGCCTGTTTTCAGATACTGTTCCAGTAAACGAGCCGTCAGGACTTCCCTAACTTTGTGAAGTCACAACGAACAGTCGATGGACACATGAGGACAGAACCTTCACATGGAAAGTGAGATTAGACGCCTGCGGCTAGAGTGTTAGCGAGCTACTGTAGTAAGCTACAATCCGCTACCCGTGGTCGGCCCGGCCCCGCGTCACTCGGAAGACGGTCGGCCAATCAGAAGACAGGCTCACTGAGAGCCCCCTTCTTTAGAGAGGAGATGTAAAACTATACTTAGATGGTGCTTGGTGCTTAAAACCACAACTATGTCTTCTCATGAAACACAGGAAAATGTAAAATATTGGACCTTTAACATCCTTTGAATAAATATATTTAGTATATTTTCTATATTTAGGGATTTTTGGATGTCGGAAAAAATGAAATTAGAAATGGAATAAAAATAAATTCTAGGCGGATCATGAGTTATTTATTATGTATTATTAAGATTATTATCAAATTTCTGCATTGCCAGTCAAAGACTGAGGTTGAACCAAGCAGCTCCCAGTGTGACTCCGTGGATACAGTGTGTGTGTGTGTGTGTGGGTGTGTGTGTGTCTGCGCAGCATCTTACAGGATGGACAGACTGTATCTGTTGACTGTGCATTTTCTCTACAGCTCTGCTGGCTACTGACTCTGGTTTTCTGAAAACGGATACCGTAGGAGAAAACGTCACGTATTCCTGCAAAGAAGCCTCCAACAGAGGCACTATGTTCTTCTGTAAGGGCAAATGCTTAAAGGAAGAGGACATTCTCATCGAAACAGACAAGAGCAGCGCTCAGAACGGCAGATATGGCATCAAGTATTTAAACGGGTCTGTTTTTGGACTGTATGTCACGATCACACAGGTGACCAAGTCGGATACCGGCCAGTACTTGTGTGGTCATGGCAGAGCCTTGTCTCCAGATTCATACTTCTCCTTTTCCATCATTGTCTTAGACGGTGAGTTTTCTCTTTTTTTCCTGAGGGTCGTGAGAAGATTTCTCCGTAATCCACGTGTTCTCTGTTCAACGTGCATGTATTATTAAGGAAGCGAGGGTGGAAAGTTGTCCTGTAGTCATTTAAATCACAAATCTGTTCATGAGAAACAATTGTTCTTCCTTTTTTCCCCATTATACTGACAAAACATCATTTCAAACCAACTGATGGAAAGAAATAAAGATATTTCTTTTTATTTTCCATCCCCCCTCAAGCAGCATTTTCTGTCTCTTGTCAGGATTTCTATTTGCATTGTTTTTCATTGTTTGCAGCTCCGGCCGCTTCTGAAACGAGCCCGACCCTCCAGCCTTTCCCGACCTCGGCCCCGTCAGCCTCCACGGCAACGCCGGTCGTCCCCGAGACCACCGAGCAACCTGCAACAGCGGGTACAAACGGTCAGGCCAACCCTGAAAACCTTTGACTCCCCTTTTTTCCCGAATCTAACTGCTTTTGTTAGCTGCTTATCTCAAGTGATGAAGGACACATTTCCTTTAAACAGGATTTTTCAAGTTTTCACTTAGTTCCCTGTGATGTATTTTGAGGTTTTTTGAGGTTTAATTCTGTTATGTGCACTTTCTCTCTCTCTCTCTCTCTCTCTCTCTCTCTCTCTTCCCTCCCTGCTTTCTCATGTGTCCCTCGCCCAGGCTTCTTCTTTCCCCAGCTCGTATGTGTGCTCGTAGCTGGTCTGTTACTGGCGGCTGCTTTTCTGCTGATCCTCTACATATGGAAGAAATGGAAAGCGAACAGCAGACACGCCGAGGTGACTTTTACCTTTTTTTCTCTGCTCACTCTTACTGACGGCCTCTAACTCTGCACCGTAAAATGACAGGGAAAGAACCTGAAACTGACACTGGGATTTGCTGACCTTTCTGTTCTACATATGGTCCCTTTTCTGAGCAGTTTTATGAGCGATACCAGGGACGATGATAACATCAGACGTGTGGCATGTCTGTGTCCAGATTTGACAGAGATATGACTCAGTCAATGACACAAATCTCAGCCATTGGGCACTGCAGGTTCCTAAGTAGCCCGACTGGCCTCCATGAGTCGTGCCTCACATCCTCTGTTGTTACGGCCGGTAACTGTGTTGATAACCGCATCGTCTGAGAATTTACTACGGCTACTGCTATATTTCCGTTGTGGTGCTGTTTCTTGTCGCCCCAGTAAAGCTGTTGTGTTATTTTCAGCTCCCTGTCACCTATAGGAGGATGGGTCCGATCACGTGAAGACTCCACCTACGAGACCAGCAGGGATGAGGATCAAACCGGCTCTACACTTATTCAGACAGCACACAACTGATAACGTCACGGTTTTGATCTGTGTTTGTTACTTGTTCGGGTCGACAGGTGTCAGTGTGAAGCCTTTAAACCCTCAATGAATGACTAAGGCCTTTAAAAATCTGGAACATTCTCTACAATATTATTAATAGAGCAATAAAATGGGAGAAACTATTTCAGATCCCCCGGTTCTGGAAGGAAAAGGCCCGTTCCTCTTGGCTGAAACGCAACAGTAGGGCCAGCCCCTAAAAGGCTTATTTTCATGACTGACTGACTGATTGACTGACCGACCGAGTGACCGACTGAGTTTCCCCACTGGCCTCTTTCAAAATGAATTGGCACAATTTCTATTACGTCATCAGGGGGCAATGCACAGGCAGTGTTGACAACTTAGCGCCTTTGACGCTGGATTTAACGATTTTTCCGACCCCTCTAGAGACTTCTCTTCTTCAATAGCACCCAAGCATCAAACCTAGAGACTTTTTACACAGAGGACAGCGTTGACCCAAGACCGCAAGGTCTTTCCTGAGCACTCACGTGGCTTGGATAGGAATGAAATGCTCCCAGTTAAATTATTAGTACAAAAGATAAACAACTGCATAAGAAAGAATCTGTTTCTTTAACAAAGTTCGAATGTGCAAAAATATGCAAATGCAGCTTTGTGATTTTTGGTCATTTTTGGGTTGATTCTTCAACAATGGCACCTGTGTCTGAACTTGGAAAAACATAATATCCTAACCAACAAAGAGCATTTTATTAAAAAATGTTTAAATAACTGACAGCATAATCTGTTGGATTTTCTACGTATCTGGGAGAGTTTTGTGTATATATTCTAAGCAACACTGAGAATATAGTTTAAAGAAAATAACGGACAGGGAAAAACACTTCTGGAGACCAGCATCTCCTCCAACTTTGCAATTCGACGCCAGTAACCAGAGGACACAGCAGTGGGAGGGGCAGGCTGAAAAAGGGGTTTTCACTTAAGAAATGATTTGACAAGTTATTTTAATAGAACCACCTCTGAGATCTGCATATAGTCTAAAAACAGTATGTGTGTTATAACCACTAATCTGTACAGTCAACATGTTTGATTTTAAACAAATAGTACCGGAATAATGCTAGGTTTCAGTAAATAAGTATTTTAGATCGAAAGTTAATCCAAAACAAGTGTGCTATGTCGATTATAACGATTATCTGCCGTTTGTCCGCTTACGGGGGGGTCAGTCGGCTCGGAAGACCTCCGCAAGCAAAGCCTCCTGGAAAAAGACCATGTCCTTTCATGTCCCACGGGGTTGTTTGATAAGGCAATAAACTGATGGGTCCACCCGGAAAAAATTTACCTGTGTGGCCTGGCCAAAATCAGGAGGGGACGTCTGTTCTTGGTTTCATACGAGCGTAAACACACGACAGCCTTAAACGCGCTGACATGCTTTACATCCTAAATGGTCTATAGAGTAAAGCCTGTAGAACGTATCACATTATTTCCCCTCCTGGGGCTCTGTCCTCACTGGCCTGCTGTCTCAGTCACCTGACTCCCCCCACCCACCTACACACCTGTTCCCATTTCCCTTATTAACCCTGCATATATCCCGGCCCATTTCCACCGGCCTGTTGCCATCGTCGTTGACTTTGACCTGCTTCCTTTGCTATTAACGCCTGGTGTTGTCGTCCCTGCCCACTCGTTACACTTTTGTTGTCATCACCACATTCAAGGTATAAGTTTCCTCACTGCACCTGGTGCAGGCGTCACGCTAAACGGTGGCAGGATCCTGTTTGACAAAAGCTGCTCATCATAGATGGCAACGATGCTGTTCGTTTGGTGATGTGAAACAGGCTCCAGATGTTGGTTGTGATCCTACTTGTTCCTTTTACTTCTTCCTCTTTTTCTTCTTTCTTCGTCCGTCCCTCACTTGTGTTTACAGGATATGTTGTTCAGACATATTGAGACAAACTCGGTAACTTGCTGGCTGCAAAGGTGGATTATTGCACCAACTCATGGCTCCTACTGGACAAAGTCTTACATTGTACATGAAGAGTCAAAGTTCTTCTCAAACCCAAACCCAACGATGAGGCAACAGAAGAAACTTGCACAGTAGCAGGAACAAATGAAACTTCCTCTTTCTTTTCTGTGGTGATTATAGGTTGAATGATTTTCACCATAACTTCCTCCCTCCACTGTGCCCTCTGCAGAGACTCAGGGCATTTTCAGCTGCTCTGGAAGTTTGGTTCTGGGGTGGGGCGTTGTGGGGTTGGGTCCGTTGGGCGTTGTGGGGTTGGGTCCATCGGCGTTGTGGGGTTGGGTCCATCGGCGTTGTGGGGTTGGGTCCGTTGGGCGTTGTGGGGTTGGGTCCATCGGCGTTGTGGGGTTGGGTCCGTCGGGGTTGTGGGGGTTGGGTCCGTTGGGTGTTGTGGGGTTGGGTCCGATGGGCGTTGTGGGGTTGGGTCCATCCATGACTTTGGTCGAAAACTGAAATGTCCAGACAGCTACTGGATGGATTCCCTATCAAATTTTCCAGGTTTAGGTTTAATCCTCTTGACTTTCCTGATCCCTTAACTTTTCCACTGGCACCACCAGGTGTTTCACATTTGTGGTCAGTGGGCAAATGTCTCAATGACTGTTGAATCGATTGCCATGAAATATGACGATAAATTGTAATAACTTTGGTGATTGTTTGACTTTTCATCTTGCATCGACGTTAGATAAAACTAAGTAAAGGCAGTGAGTTCATAGAACCCCCCCCCCCCCCCGCAATACGCATTTAATATCCTAAATTGCCAATCAGTTTAGTGGATCAGCAATAACAACAGAAAGCTGCAGTTCACTAACATTTCTGCTGGGTCATTAATAGATCCCTTCCCTTGGGGCATTTTAGGTCGTGAACACACGGTTGTCTTTCTGTGCAAGATTAAATTCAAAGGTTTAATGAAAAGCTTCCTCGTTTCATAAACCAGGACTGTGGATTTCATTCCCAGTCACTTTCACTGACATGGATTAGGACCTGAAAATTAGTGAACCAGTCCTTTAACCTGTGGACGCTGTTGGGCCGCCGGGAGCCCGAAAGGAATACCTGCAGTCACTACTCTGGGCTTAAAGAATTAAAGAATTATTTAAACAATTATTTTAAATAGAGTTACTATATATACATTTATACATATCTATGTGTGAGTGTGTACTGATAAGTCTGTTTCAGTGTGTGTGCTGTTGGGAGGAGGGACTCCATCATGTAGAGAAATGAGAAGTGGGTTTGTCACTTTTCAGTAAAGAAGGAAGAGAAGCAATGATAAACCTTCAGATCCTCAACATGAAAATCCTTTACACTTCGATCTTCTGTTTCTTCCTCTGTGAGTAAATTCAATTAGCATTTCCTTCACTCTCTCTCGTTATTACCTTTTTCTTCACTGTAGCTTCTTGTGGTTTACATGGTGACAAGATCATCAGAGTCAGGGATGATATTGTCTGTCCAGAAACAGGAACCTACTATTGATTCGGAAAAGCTTTCTGATGCAGTTTTCACAGTTTCCATGACTGGCTTGTCCCCCATCATTTGCACTGAAACTACTTTTAAGAAGGAACCTCAGGCGTGGACAGAGTTACAGAGAATGATGAGTCTTTCAGCGTGAACATGGGCTTCTGAGCTTTGTCCCGAGAGAGAAAGAAAAACTGAACCTGTCCTAGTTCATTAGAGGCACTTGTTGCTGCCTCATTATAAACCGTACATCAGAAAGGAAACTGGATACAAAGTCACCCGACTACTTTCCCTTATTTTCATGTTAAACTTTAATTTGTCCCAGATTCCAAAAACTTAATCACATTTAATTCAACCCTCAAGTCCCAAACCCAAAATGCCCAGTTCACTATCCCAGAAGACAAAAAAACCCTCGAATCTTTACATCAGAGAAGCTGGAACCATTAAATGTTTCCTTTTGTTTATTATTTGGCTAAAAAAAAATCACTAAAAATATCAATGAATCGATAATCAAAATAGTTTCCATTAATGACTCATCACTGCAGCTCTTCTTGTTTTGAAACTTAACTTCTGTTGTGTTGCTTCATCTGAACCGTTTGTGGAGGTTTGTAGCAGATTCAAAATAATCTGAAAAACCTCCCATTTGTGGTAGATTTTACCAAATGAAAAATACAAACGTGGTTCGGAGCATTTCGAAAGCCGCAGTGGTTTTGGAAAAACACGTTGTGTTCTTGAACCAATCAGAAAAGGAAACTGTAAGGATTTGAACAGGTGGCAGGAAATAACATTGACTTACATGGCATTCTTTTCTTTGTTTTTCTCATTAAAACTCATACCACAGATTTAACGCTCCTGAGCTCGGTCGGTTCTTTGTTCCGATAAAAGGGAACCTGGGGCTGGATGTTGAAAGGCTGAGCTGTTGCATTTTGTGGCTGAAGCCGTTGACTCTCGAACTGCAGCATTGTAGGCAGAAGTTAAGGTTTTATGCAGCTGTGTTTTACGTTTCATATTGTGCAGCATCCCTTGTCCTTTTTTCCGGTTTTCCTTGGACTCCCCTGCCATACGTTGTGCTATTGTACATTCTTGTGTCTTGGTGAGTTGCAGAAAGTTTCTATTCATCACTGGATGAATGTCAGTGATACGATTGCACAAGTTAAAATTACCGTGACGCAAACGGTTTCCTGGTTTTCAGGCTAACTGGTGTATGAGAGAGAGAGAGGTTTTTAAAAAGGTTTAACGGCAGTTTTAAAAAAAATGTCAAATGATCTGGAGGGGATCTGTTACCTTTAATGATTCATGATCAATTGATTGAAACCCTCTATTTATACCGTGAGACCCTGCAGCGAGGACAAAAGGAAGGCGACGTCAAACAAATCGATGACATTCACTCGGAGGACAGAGTCTTTGAGTCCGCGGGTCTCCGTTGATGTGGAGCAGGAAACAGAAATACTAACTAGCCACTGTTCATCTCTTCGACAGCTCCGCAGGGCGGGAGCGGACAGTACCTGGTCTACTCAGAGATCAAAGGAGGAGAGGTCACAGTCAGATGCCCCTCTTTCTTTTCCACGGAGAGGAAGATCTTCTGCAGGGAAAGATGTGACACGGGCACCGTCCTCGTCAATACAACGCAAAGCAGAGTCAAATTGGGGAAATACAGAATTGTGTCAGACGCTGCAACTTCCAGCGGGGGGTTTTCCGTGACCATCAGACAGCTGACCAAGTCAGACTCAGGCCAGTACAGCTGTTTGCGAGGAGGCCGACCCCTGGGCTCAGCTGTGGAGTTGGAGGTCGTCGTCACAGACGGTGAGTTTCCACTCGGATCCCTGAAAATGTCTCCGCCGCGTCTCTGAGGGTCCGAAGAGACATTTCACTGTCGACTGACGGCCATGAAATGCTCATTCACAACCAGTGGCTCCGCTGCAGAGTAACTGATAAACTCAACGTACGACGCACGCTCGGCTGTATCGGAAATATCAGCGGGTCTCGTGCACACACACGTGCATGTGCGCACACACAAATACAACCACTGGATATTTTATTAAAGTATCTGTAAAATGTAACAAAAAATAATAAATAGAAAATGAACTTTTTTCTTCAGATGTAAGGAGGCAAATAACAGGGAAATGTCATCATCAAGCTTAAAACTTAGTGTCAGTTGTTTTTCAAAGAAAAATCTCATGTATTTTTTAATCATAATCAGGTCAATTCTTTACTATTAATAGTCTACATTTGCAAAGCTTACTGTTCTATTTAAGTGTCAGCATTAATAATAGCAATAGAGGACGAGTCTCTGATGGAGGAATCCACCTCCCAGTCCGACCGTGGATCCAGGTAAGGAAACTGCAATAACCGCGATCAGACTGTATCTGACGGTAACTGTTCTTTGTCTTTTCAAAAGCTTATCTGAATGTGAACCATAAATCTCCCAGAGGGAAGCAGCTCTCCAAAAGAACCGGGGAAAACGTCACCGTCGAATGCGCCTTTACTTTAAAAGAACAGTGGAGATACTTCTGTCAGGGTGAATGTGGAGCGAGCAGCTTGCTTGTTGTGACATCTGGTTCCATGGATCAGAGGGGCAGATACAGCATCAGGTATTTAGAAGGAAGCACTGGAGGAGGATTCCTGTTTGTGTCCATCGCTCACCTGACCAGGTCTGACTCGGGACGTTACAGGTGTGGTCTGGGCCAAGTTCCCAACAGATACTTTTGGGAGTTTGAGATCGTTGTAACAGATGGTGAGTTTCCACTGAAGTGAACACAAACATTCCTTAATTTCTCTGGAGACGTGAGGGATGTTTTTTATTGTTCACTGACAGATGCTGATGTTTCAAAGAACCTAATATTTAGTCTTAAAACCATATTACAAAAGCTCTGCTGTGAAATGACCCTGCTGTGCAAACCTTTAACATTCGACACAAATGTATAAACTATCGTTTATTTGAGTATCAATGACCCGGTCATATGTTTTTTGGGGATTAAATGCGATTTTCCGTTAATTTGCGAAGGAAATCGCTTCGCACAGATTTTTCTCAAGCAGCATCTAAGCCTTAAGAATTTCTTCCAATCGTGTCTTTTTCCTTTTCAGCCCCATCGACCACTGCACCACCACCAATAACACTGCCATCGCCATCATCCTCATTGCACAACAACCCAACCCAGTCTGAGACGGCGATTGGTGAAGGTACATCTACACACAGCTTTTAGTGGACGAAAGTCTGCGGCCACGTTCAATCACAGAAAAAAACCTGCCCTGAGAAAATAGGATGCTACTGCGGTGGATGGGACCAGAGTGATATGATGCCGGGGGAGGAGGCTGACGCAACATTTCCTGCAGCCCGGTGCGACTCTGCACCGCTTAGTCTGACTACTGAGAGAGGAGATGCACACGCCGACCAGACGACCGCAGACGCCGTGGCCACGTGCTCGTCTGTGTCGTAAAGAAATACGTCACTTTTGAGAGATACATCTGGACGCTTAATGTTACACAAGGGTTTTTAGTATAGAACATGTTAAAGATGTTAAAGATGTTTATGCATGTATGTATGTCTGTATATTCATGAGTATGCACATGCAGTCCCCCAGGGGCCGGCACATGACATGAGTATGATAATCAGTCATAATTACCGGCGTCGTTGTAAAAAAAGCTCGTTCTTCTCCCCAAACTGCCACAGATATGTTGCTGTACTTGGCCCTGGCTGTGGCCTCCATGTTGGTGCTGCTGGTGGTGGCGGTGCTGGTCCTCTGCTGTAAGAGGATCTATAAACCAAAGGGTGAGGCAAAGAGAGAGACACACACACACACACAGCCAGGCGACCATAGCACAGAAACCTCCCACCGTTTCCTACCGTTTATTTATCAGCACTTAAGGTTTCTTCAAGTTGACCGGAGACTTTTAACGTAACCCAGGATCACGGAGCGAGGTTAAAAAAAAAAAGCTGTTTAAAAAACTGATTTTACAGCTTCATCTCCTTCTAGTTTAACAGCCTTAGAGCAAAGTCTGACTCTGTGCCCCCCCACCCCCGAAAAGCTGAGACAACTACACCGCCCTCAACGGCCCACATCCACTCTCACCACCCGCCAACCCATTGTTGTTGTTGTTGGGGTTTTCCTCGTCTGTACATTCACAGGTTCTAATTAATGAACAGGAAAGAGTTTTAGCATTCAAAGAAAATGAGAACCACGTATATGTGACCCTCTGAGCCAACTCTCAGAAAATTATGAACAAAACCTTAATATTAATGGCTCAGGATCTTTCTTACTTCAAACTGGGGAATAATCATGCTCTACGTTGTGGAGCTACTGTTCCATTTATGGTATTTTTGCCCATATTTGTTTACAAATTGACAAATGACAGTATTAAATTTACAACTGTCACTGGTTTACTCTGATTCCGAAGAAGAGCTGAAACGTGCGATGACTCTCAGGCGAGCCCTGGAGTCGAAGCAGCCTCGCGATTATCTAGGAGGATTTATGAACGTCAACGGCTGCGTGTTCGGATCTGACCGGACTGAGTGAGAATGGGAAACAAATTTGACAGAAATTGCAGCGTAGGGGCACCGAGGGTCAGAGAGGACCTCAGCTGCCGGCTGAGTAACAGTAACTGACCCCTGACCCCTGTTATTTCCACCACGCCGACATCCACCTGTCCTGGTTGGTCGATTGTTATGTGGTCATAGTTGTTTTGGTTTTTTTTCTCTTTTTCAGAACCTCCTGAGGAAAACAATTCCAATTCCATCGGGACGGTGAGTCGTAGGAAATGTGAGACGCCTGAGCATTTGTGAGAGCGGACGATTTTAAATACAAACCAAACCCCTCCTCTTCTTCATCTTCGTCTTCTTCTTCGTCTTTTTCTTCTTCTCCTGCAGGCTGACCAAGTTAATGCCAATATCAGTGGTGACGGGGAGACTGGGTCTGCTCCCGTGGAAACCTCCTCAGTTCAAGCCGCCACTTCTCAGCTTGACGTAAGAAAAATCACAGAAGCAAAACCGCATGAGACAGTAGTTTTGATCTTTACACCTTTCACCAAGCTGTCGCTCTGGTCCCAGACTGCCACCAGGAGGGGAGGTTGGGGGAGGTTGTTTACATCTCTAGCTTTCTTATATGACTTATATGTGATTGTTGGCTCGTCGTTGGCTCCAGTGGACAACGTTTGGACTGTGTGACGCGGGCTGGCGGTGGGTGGTGGTCAAACGCAGGGGCGTGCCGCCGTACATGGATCTAAACAAAGCAGGCACTTTTTAAAATTTCTTTGCATGTGCTCCAGGTGGAACAACATGATTTTCCAGCCCCTTTAACACGCAGGTGAAAAACTCTTTGTTTTGCCGTGTTGGTTTTTCGGACCTTTTGAGAGAAATTTATTAGACTGGTTAGTAATTCGGCTCAGTCAATACGCTCTGCGAAGTTTGTCCGGACGTGGCAGGATGGCCACTGTGGGAAGTAGAGCAGGTTTTTTTATTCATCGTGTTTATAAAACCCACGCTGTCGGAATAAGGGAAGGAAATGTGTTTGTGAAGAAGGGATGCACCGCCCTCACATGCAATCTTCTCTTCCAGGATGAAATCACCTACACCAGGGTGAAGTTTTCCAAAAGGGCGGCCCACCCACTCGCCAGCGCCCCCCAGGATGAAGACAGCGTGGTGGTTTATTCCGCCCTGCGGGGAGAGGCGGGCTCCGGCGCCGGTCACACCTGAGGAACCCTAACCCTCGGGAACGGGGGGAGGCTGGGTCTGAGCCGCCGACTCTGTAAATAATCCGAAACACGTGAACAGGAAAACGTGTTTTGTGTGAGCGCGACTTTTTCAGGTTACATCCTATGTTGGTTTTATATGTGTCCTTTGTAATATAACCACAAATGTGCTGCCTCAACAATTCGTAAGCTGCTTTTTCTACTTCTACTGTTGTTACTCTTATTTTAAGTTAGTTTTATTAAAGTCATTAAAGATGATATATGATCACAGTTATTTTGGTTAAGATAAACTCTTATTGAAAAAGAGCATAATGCTGTATTCATGCTTCTGCGTCCAGTCTATGCAGAGGCTTCACCGTCATGAGCATCTCTACCTCTGTGTCGGTGTCACTCTGCATTTACACCACCACACCACTGGATGGCGGCGGTGTTTACGTGCCACCGTGTCGAGTTCCAAAAGTTTGTCGGCGTCACTTCGAAACGACGGCGACTGAGACCGAACGGATCTCGACAGAGTCGGAGCTGATGGATTTCGAACAATGGCGAAGAAGGAGGAGGAGCCAGAACTGTGACGCTAAAGAGCCAACCAATCACAGCTCTTGTGGTCTGCCTTAAGGCTCCTCATAAAATGTTTGGTTCAAATTATGGTTCACTGTTTTGGTTTACTGTTTTCGATAAAGGCCAATTTTACACAAATTAAAATAATAATACAAAAAACAGAGACAGATATATAGATATGAACCATTATGTCTGACGTGTGTGATGCTGTCATGACTGGTACTTGTTAAAAAAGTTATGTACGGTGTCTGTAGCTGGTCAGGATAAAATATCCCAACATCTTGGTGATGAAAAGGTCTTTATAAAACCTGTGGACACATTTATTTTTCTGAGACTCCACTGTTATCTAGACCAATGACAAAAAAGAAAGGAGATTCAGTAGGAAGGCTAATATATGACTAATTTATTTTAAAAAAAAAATAACAGGGAGCATAAATTTAGCACTAAATGGACAAAAACTAAGCTGAAGTGTTGTAGTGGGTATCGTTTGAAGTGAGGGTGTTGCGTATGCATATATTACTGTAATACAATGTGTGTGTGGGGGGGGGGGTGGCTTGTTCTTTGAACTTTCTGCCTTTACCTATTGGAGAAAATAACAGTAATTTGTCTAATGGAGGCACCAGATGAAAAGTCAAGGGATTACAAAAATCAGGAGGATTCATCTGGGGACCATTAACGTCTGTAGAAAATTCATGGGGATCCATGCGGTCGCTGTTGAGACATTTCAGTTCTGGAACAGAGTCGTGGACTGACCCAACCCCACAACGCCTCAACCCAGAACTGAACTCCCAGAGCAGCTGAAATGCCCTAAGTCAGGAACAACTGAAACAGGAAGTTTCAGTTGTTCCTGTTACTGCACAAGCTTCTTCTGTTGCCTCACCGTCGGGTTTGGGTTTCATCTTGATGCAGGTGATCATCAGAGCCAGGCCTAAGCTGACGATGATGAGGACGAGAATCGGGACCAAATACAGCAGCACATCTGGGTGAGATTGAAGAGAAGAAGAGGCTTGTTTTACTGATGCCTCCTGCTTGAGGATTGTTGTGAATTTCCCGTTCAGGCCACAACAACTGAAGGACGTCCACACGGCAGCCTTAAATAGAGCAACCTTTCATTTCAGCAAATTAAAAGAAACTCAACTTTGCAGGATGGGAGCTCAGTTGGCAGCACGTGGCGGCAGTGGTGGTGGCAGTGGTGGTGGCAGCAGCGGACATGAAAACCAAAGAAAAACGGCTCAACCAAAACCGGGGGGGCTGGGGAGGGAAGCTTGAGGAAGCCAGGCTTTTATACTCAGCACCACAGCAAACAGGAAGCCAGGGAAGCAAGGCGAAAGAACAGGGCTCAGCAGAGCATGGCTGCAGTCCAAAAGCCTGGTTAAAGAAGGTTCCCAACCACATAAAGCGACCTGGAAGAGTGGCAGCCAATGATGAGAGCTGGTAGAACTCTCTAAACGCCAGGGATGGCTGCTTCGGTTCTTCCTTTCTTATCACCCTTAGCATGGGATACATGGGAACATCTGTTACGAAATTATGGGAGATGAATTTGCCCCACAATTCCTTGTGGCAGCAGCCTTTAAAGCAACCCACACACGTCCGACGTTGCATGCTAACGTAGTCTAGTGTAAGCGCAGTCGGATCCTCTTTACTTCCGCTGTTGTCTTTTCCTAAGTCCTGATGTCCATATATCATGTACATTAAAAGAAGGACTGGTTGTTCTTCCAGTCCAAACTGGCTGTGAAGGGATCCTTTGCTTAATAACACACGAATGTACGTGATAGGGAACAATGAACAGTCCCTGTTTTGTGCAAAAATGCAAGCTGTCGTTCAACCAAAGCCAACGTTCATCAAACCAGTAAGACAAAGCAAGAGGTTACTAGCCTTTTTCTGCAGGAGGAGCTAACTGTCACTCTAACTAGGGGTAAAGGAAAAAGTTAATATTGTTTTTGCTAATCTGGCAGACGGACTCATGCAAGTACCAGCATTTAGGCCTATTCGGCAACAAGTGAGATGATAAAAAACATCAAATGTGCTGTTGTAGCGCCAGCTACAGGAAAGCAGCCATGTTCTCTTTTGAACCAATTGACTTTAGCCTCTAATAGTTGGTAAATGTATGTAAAGTGGCACCATAATATGTTGCCAAATTAGCCACTAGCGGCACCTTTTTTTTTTTACTTCAGTACCGAAGGAATCTTAAAAACATGATGATTCTCGGGCGGGTCCAGAAGGAGACGCATAGAGCTTTATTCAGAAGGGACATCAGAGTCTCTCACCTTATACTGTCTTTGACCCTGGCTGATTGACTTCACTGACAGCCAAAGCATGTTCCTTCCAAACAGGCCTATGCTGGAGAGACTCCGAGGTAGACCTAACCATTTACTGATGTAATTGTTGGCTTTGGAGTCCATCCTCAGTACTGTGGATGTGGTGATCTTGCTCATTTTCAGGGGCCATATCAGACACTTGTATAGGGTGAACCAGACCTTGAACTTCCCTGGGAGATGGCTTCTGCCAATCCTTTCCAGGCCTTTGTAGAGCAGTTTATGGATGGTGGCAGCTATGTGTTTGTTGAACAGATCAGCTGTATATAGTCTACCTAGCCTCCAGACAGGAATCCTTTCCCCTACCAGTATGAAAAAGATAAGATTGTGCCCGTCTCCTTTCTGGATTGAGAAACTGTGAGATTTGGACAGTTTGATTCTCATCCTGGCCCATGCGAGGAGATCCTCAAGCCTTTTAGGAGCATCATCCATCTGACTGTGGTCTGACTCCTAAAACCATTTGTCTCGAATTGATTGATGTCTTGAATGATTGAAAGCTGCTGTAATAAGGTTAAGCTTGAGCAGCCCATCACTATGACTTTGTCAAGCTGATGCCAACCTGAAAATAACCGTAAATGATTTAAGATGTCATAGCGACAATAATAATAATAATCATACTAATAATAATAATTGTTATTATTATACCAAGAACCTACTCTATCTCCCATACTCTAAATTTATACTGATGAAGAGGAACGTTTGTTTGACATGTAGAAAAGTAAATATATCCATGTAATAATTCATATATGAGACGAAAGGATGATTTCTTTCAAAGCTTATCTGCCAGCGATATAACGTCATTATGGTTACAGTTACCACAACATCCTTATCTTATCTTGTCTTATCTCGGCCTATTTAGTGTCTGTGTGTGTGTGTGGGGGGGGGGGGGCAGCAAAGCCAAAAGCAAAACGACAGGAAAAACACACTCATACTCACACACATACACACTCACACACACACACACACACACACACACACACACACAGAGGCAACTTTTCAACTGTTAACTCAATGTTCCTGAGTTAAGTCCAGTTGTATAAAAGCTATGATTCAGGCCGTCTGATGGGAAATTCATGAAAAACAGTCAGTCCGAAGGGAGACGAAGGAAAACAAATATGTATGATAACAACTTATCAGCAGTCAGCCACCTAAAGACTCCATGACTGCCTCAGTGGCTGCGTTTTCTCTGGACCTCTGTGATGAGGATGAGATGTGAGGTTAATGTTACAACCATTCAACCATTAAGTTGTTGCTCTCCATCCCAAAAAGGTTTAACCAAAAATGTTTACTTTAATGTCATTTTGAATATGAAAAAAATAATTTATAATATAGTTTTGATATAATTTTATTTTAATATATAAAAAAGAATATAAAATATATAGAATATAAATATAGAAAATAAAATATAAAATATAAAAAGAAAATTAGTAACTTTTTGATTTTAAAGAATCTGGAACCAGGCCAGTTTCTTATCATACCTCAAGTCACAAGCTCGCATTGCACTACCATTTTCAGCCTATGTGTTTGAATATGGACAAGAAGAGCTGCACCACAGAAATGCAGATATTCATATCAATATTGATTTTCAGATTTAAAAAGAAACCCTTCGCTAATCTTTATTTTTAGTTTTACGGGAGGAGAAGTGACCGCAGAGACATTTCTCTTCTTGTTGCTCATCAGTCAGTAAACTTAGTCGTAAACTTAGTCGTCTACACACTCATGCTAAATGGTCGACATTGTTCTGCTTTGACAGCAATATGTTTCAGCTTCAAGCCAGATTTCCTACTTGCATGTATGATTTAAATATCTTGGACTATTTTGGTCAATATTTCTAAAGCATTATTATTGAAGTAAGTAATTTTTTTGTTAAAATGAGTTTAAGTTATTTTAGATAAAGTTACGAGATCGTTACTGTTTTTTCTTTACTCTCTGTTTCAACATATCCTATTAATACTGTCAGACATGAAATCTTCAAATGACAAATTAAAAAACAATTGTGAAAAACACACACACACACACACACACACACATATAAAATGGTGAATCTAAGTGACTGACATTAGTGTGGAGGCCGAATTTTTCCACCTTCACTTTTCAAACCACATTATGGCACAAGTGGCTTTGTCTCTACTGTAGGACACACTAGTGGCAGGTTATTTGCAGTGTGGTGATTCTACCACCAGGTGGCAGTGTGGATTTTGTTAACACAAAACAGGCACAGACGCACAAACCGCAGCCTCCACAGTGATCAACACCTCCATGAAACAGCTCCAACGCAAATGCAACCTTATAACCTTCCTAAAGTGAAGGTTTATTGTAGGACTGTTGCATTTGACTGCTTTAATTCAATCTTCGAAATCCCTAATAAACTGAGTGCAAGTCATTGAGACCATTAGAGAACCGGACCTGAGCTGCTGAGAGTTGCTCTGCCCCTGCAGGAGCAGCCGAGCTAGTACCGGACGCTTCAGGGACACAAACTCGTGCATCTGACCTGCATCCAGCTGCTGATGAGCAACACCTGTGTTCCTGCTCGTTCAGGTAATTATCTAATCAGCCAATCGGATGGTAGCGGTGGTAGTAGGTCAGGAGCTACAGTTAAAGTTCATGCCACAAAGCAGAATGAAGAAAAATTTGTGATCTCAGTGACTCTCATCATGATTGTTGGTGCCAGACCAGCTGGTTTGAGAGTTTGAGAGTTTTTACTCAGGGTGGGGGTGGTGTGATGGTGGTGGGGGTGGGGTGATGGTGAGGGGGGGTATTGTCTTGACTCACTCTGATCCTTTTAACTCCAGTCAGTCATGGTCTAACTCCACATCCTGTCTGAGTATCATTGTCGACCATGTTTATCCATTTAAAACCACAGTTCACCATCTTCTAAGGGCGAATCCTGCAGGATAATGATTCAGGTCACAGAGCAAAAGTCTAAAACTGGTTTCATGAACATAACAGTGAGTTCAGTGGACTTCAGTGCCCCCCCCCACACCCACCACCCCCCAGTCTCCAGACCTGGATCTATATAGAACCACCTTTGTGATATGGTAGAACAGTTGACTGGCAGCATGAATACATAAAGTGCTGGGTGAGAGTACATTCGGCCATAATATCCCAAACTTTAGAGTATAGCTCCGTCTGTGGAGCAGTGGATCCCAGGGTGTGGCTGAACCCTGAGTTGTTTTTTTTAAGCTGAGCAATTTTAATACAGACAAAATTGCAGAAATGAGAAAAATAAAAGTATGTTATATGTAATATGTAACAGTACCGCTGCCAACTGATTGACAGCTGTTAGATCATTTTGCATATGAAAAAAGATTAAAGTTTAACAAATAGTTCTAACAAATATTCTTCTATGAAGTGCTGTAATGTTTGTTTTTTTAAAGATTAGAGAACCAGAATCTTAAAACCTCAGCTGACGACATTTGGTCAACAAACACGCAGTTGATCGAATCCGACAGGTTTTAAAATTCTTAATATACAGGAAACGCGGCTGTCAACATCTAAATGCCAGTGTTTGGTAACAGTCAACAGACTGCAGTGAAGTGGGATCAAGCATCAGCGGCGGCAGCAACAGAGCGGAGATCAGATCACGGATGGAGACCAGGTCACGGATGGAGATTAGGTCACGGATGGAGACCAGGACGGCAGCGTGACAGGAGACGACGCAAGTTCTTCAGTCACAGTCATGGGATCAGCTCTCCATCTTCTTCAGGTCTCTCCGCTTAAAAAGAAAAATAAAAGTGCATTAAACTGCCACGTCATTGCTGCAATCACTTCTGTGCCGATTTTCCCAGCATGCAGAGGGAGATGCTCTTCACGGAGAGTCCTGTGGGTGGAGACACTCGCACACTCGCTGGCACTGAGGTCGACCATAGACTCTGCTCGTGTGTCCCTCCGTCTTCTCCTGCTTTGATTTTTCGGTCCGTTCAGTTTCTCCAATAATCACAGCCCCGTTTCGCTTTTTTCCTTTTTTCTGTCAAAGCGTCACCGGCTCACATCAGTTGAATCTATTTGTCGTGTTATGACAGAAAATTACTGCAAGTTTGTCTAAATTTGTTGATGTGAAACCCAGAGATTTCATCAGTGCTTCATGAGACGGGCTCTGTGTGAAGAGACCCCCCCCCCCCACTGGGCAGGCGTCGATATGCTAACGTCTGTATCGATTTACCATGTAAATCATCGGTGGGAGACATGCAGGGACACATGCCGCGATGGAACAGGACGGAACGGCTGTAGCTTGAGTGCAGATGTAAAGATTTTGCAGAATTTCCTCATTGGCAACGTCGACCTCTTAATGCTCTGCTCCTGTCTGTCCTCCTTTTTCAGTCATTTTGTGTATGTAACGTGAAACTTGATGCTGTGGTTGACATTAGCAGCCTGGCTTTATGTTGTTTAGTCTGTCGTCAGGGAGCTGATCCTCCACTTCGGCCCAGAGTCAATTATCTCCACTGTTTTTGGTTTGTTTTGTTTTTTTAGATTAGATTGGATTTAACTTTATTGTCATCGTGCAGAGTAAAGGTACAAAGCCAAAGAATTGCGTTTATTGGGTGAGACAGGTGACAGATCCTAAGGACTCTGTTGATCCTGATTTTAATTCAGCGCCACCATGAGGTGGCGGCTCTGGTGGTTTCCAGTGTGATGTCTTGACAGCCATTCGTTAGTTTTTAATTCAATTCAATTCAGTTCAGTTTTATTTATATAGCGCCACATCAAAACAGATGTTATCTCAAGGCACGTTTCATATAGAGCAGGTCTGGACCAGACTTAATGAAATCTGATACTGAAATTAATCTTTCCACCGGGATCAATTGTAGTAACGTTGATTTCCTCGCTTTTCCTCTGGCGCCATCATCAGGTCATATTTCTAATTTGTCCAATACTTTGCTTTATGATCAAATATCCACACGACTAACAATTTCCCACCAGCCTGAGCTGTGTTTTGGTTCTGTGTTAATCAACCACCATTAGAATGCTGACTGGCTCAACAGCAGCACGTTAGCTTTGTAATTATGGGCATGTTTGCAAGGTAAAGCTATTTCTAATGTGCCATCAAAGAGGGGCTGTGGACTGCTGATTTAAAGTCAAACATGGGACTTCACCCTCCACAGCACTAGACGTATGTAATGTATGTACTTTGATTTAACTAAATTCTCTATAGCCCCCTTTACTCAATAGGCGGACTCTGGTCTGGATCCAGACCAAAACACAATTCATTGTGAACCCCAAAGCGAGCTACTTTTACAACTTTCAGCTGCCAATGGCGCCAATACGCAAAGAACTTTATCAGAGGCGGACGCTCGGATTTAAAAGGTGCAAAGGCACATTCGAAAACTAGCCAAAGGCCGACTGTGAAAAATGTGGGTTTGTGAAAGATTAAGTGGAAAAAAACATGTTCTTTTTACATGTTTATCCATTTGCCTGATTTGAAATCAAACACTCTTTATTGTCAAGAATGGTTAAAAAGTCACTTTGACAATAAACGAGGCCATTTTTAAAAAAGTATTAAGTCTGCAGAAGCTCAGAGCGTGTCTCCGGCTGAAATTGCTATATCGAGCCCCCAGCAGAAAGATTGTATTGTATTAAATTAGAGTAAATCAGTGACACGACAATAATGAAGCCAGATTTTTTGCAGGAAGTGTGTCTGCCCGGATCACCACAGCCTTTGTAGCCAAGCTTAAGGACTTGGAGCAGGATTTATGGTCAGCGAGGTAACTTCGGGTTCAACACCTGGCTGACTTACGCTCCACAGCCTCGGCAGCTTTAACTGTCGCTCTCGGCCTCATGTGTTTAACCGTGATCGCGGCCGTTGGGATGGGTGGAGCCAGACGACAGAAAGATTAACCTGGGTGTGTTGAGCTCGCACCGTAGAACACACCCCAGGTGAGCAGAGGGGTTTGTGGTGGGAAACGAGAGAACGCCGTCCAATCCGAACTCTTGTTTCCTTCATGTGGAGGAAGCGCCGTCCAATCGGAGCTCTTGTTTCCTTCATGTGGCCCCTCCCGGGCTCCTGTAGCGCCGAAGCGTGGCCCCATTTCCCAGTAGGCGCGTCCCGTTAGTGCAGAGACCATAAATTAAGCCTCGTGTGATCGATATCGATTGGAGCAGATACGCATTCAGGTTCCATGTTAACTCAACGGTCACAGGGCGACAACGTGACAGTTGAACACCACCTCTATGTAAACGGTGCTCTGGAACTTCCAGTTTCTGAGAAGACAGTCCCAGCTGAGCTTTCAGTTCAGCCTGAGAGTTTGACTCGAGAGACGAGGTTTAATGGAAATGCATATTTTTACACCAGTTTTTGAATGGGTTGAATTAAAAAAAAGAAAAAGACATAGTACAGCGTGTTAATTGTGGGTTTTAGAGGATTGTTCTCCTTTGCAAGTTGTTTCCCCTTTTTTTTTTTGTCTCGGCAGGCTGGGGCAAAGAATACAGACAGTTTTAATGCCAGCTAATTTAGGTTTAATTTAATTAACACAAAAGCTGCTCTTAGTTTCAAACTTTAGATTTGGTTGGGATTTAAATTAGATCAAGATTAACCTTTAAATTCAAAGAAGTTTAGGATCCAGGTTTTTCCAAAGGAAAAAAAAGGAAGAAGCTGTATTTGAGCCAGCTATCGTTAGACAGGGTTCAGGATCAGGTGAGACATCCGGAAGTGAACCGTGGTGTGTGTGTGTGTGCGTGCAGCAGTGGGAGCAGAATTCATAAGCCTAATGGGTCTAATTGCCTTATAGGATTTATTGATGTGTAATTGAATAAAACTCTTAACCCTCATACATCCTCTCAGTGCTTCTCTCGGCCTCTCTCTCCATCCGTGCTGCTCTTTCCCTCCGTCTCTCTCATCTTCAGTTTAACTCTTTATTTTCTCCCTTCATCCCCTCTCTCTCTCTCTCTCTCTCTCTCTCTCACACACACACTCCAGCCCGACACACAGGACGACAGTGATGATGGGCTCACGTTTAATCCACGGGTCCTGTGTGTGTGTGTGAGTGCGCTTCAGCATCGGTGTTCAATATTCCAGTCAGAGAGGGCTGAGTCACACTTACGGTAAATGGCGTCCACATGGAAAGAGAGAGTGTGTGTGTGTGTGTGTGTGTGAGTGTTTGAGTGTGTGTGTGTGTGTGTGTGTGTGTGTGTGTGTGTGTGTGTGTGTGTGTGTGTGTGTGTGTGTTTGTGTGTTTGTGTGTGTGTGTGTGTGTTTGTGTGTGTTTGTGTGTGTGTGTGTGTTTGTGTGTGTGTGCAGGCGAGGGCCGAGCCTTAAGATGCATTGATCAATACAGCAGATGAGGATCTTTCTCTCTCCCCTCTCTCATGTCCTTGTCTCATGTCTGGCATCGTCTGGGACATGTCGTCAAGGATTTACATGTACATATGTACACACACACACACACACACACACACACACACACACACACACACTCACATAAAGGTTAAGTGGATTAGGCCTTGAGCGAGGGAAGACATGTAGATGGAGGGAAGGTATGGGAGGAGGAGGAGAGGGTGGAGGAGGAGGAAGAGAGTGGTAGAATGGCACAACTTGCAGGAGGTGGAGGGGATAATGGAGCCGCTGTCTGCTTGAGAGGGAAACTCAATTTGCCGAGCAGAAGGAGACGTGGAGACGGAAACAGGGGAGAGGACGATACAGGAAGACGCAGAGGTAATTGGGTTTTTGTTCTGGAGGCCACTGTGGATGGCGTTTTCCCCTTCACTTTTAACTCGGCCGTGCCGGCAATGCATCTCCGTGGTCGGCCATCGCCGGCCGGACCCGAGCATCTCACCGACCGCCGCGCAGACCCCCCTGACCCCCAACCCCCGTCCCCTGACCCCCTATCAGATGAACTCTAACTCTGTGTTAAGGCTG
Organism: Istiophorus platypterus; assembly: GCA_016859345.1. Lineage (NCBI taxonomy): Eukaryota > Metazoa > Chordata > Actinopteri > Istiophoriformes > Istiophoridae > Istiophorus > Istiophorus platypterus. The sequence goes on along the minus strand of CM029111.1, from coordinate 18,961,883 downwards.
AAACGCGTCTCCAGGCTGTTTCCTTTATACTTGCCCATGTTTATTTACATCCCATCCTGTTCTGGACCCGTTTCCTGACAGGAGCTGGATCAACCAGTCGTCGTTCAGGTCTGTTGGGATGTGGTAGGGGTGTGACTGTGTGTGTGTTACTCTGTGAGTGTGTGTGTCTGGCTGTGCGTTATGTCATGGAGTTGTTCGCGTGTACCTTGACAGGAGCATAAGCCCAGACAGGGTCTACATCTTGCCCTAGTTGAACCCACCTGCTCAGGTAGGGTCCCGTTGCTGCCACAGGCCTCGCGTCTGCGTGTCAATATGTCTGATACCCATGTTGAACCAGGTGGAGTCAATATCGGCTTCGATCATGTGGTACGTTGTTTACATGAGAGGAAAAATCTTAGGAAATAGATAGCTTTTCTGAAAGATTTTCCCGATTATCTGCTATTGGTTGGAATCTGACTCACGGATATCAAATTCGTTTGAAAATTATTATCTTCCGTCAGTCACCCAGTCGGCCACAGAATGTTTTATTGTTGATGCAGGAGGTGAAAAGAGAACTTTTATTTCCAGAGGTCAGTCTTTCAAGGCTAGAAAATAAATATTTTTTTGGAATTTCTGTAACTTTACATTTGTTTTTAGGACATTTTTATTATTATTATTGTTATTATTATTATTATTATTATTATTACACCGCTGCTTGTTAGTTGCGTTGCTGTGGATTTTGGGGTCGGTTTTTAATCCTCAGGTCTCCTTGGTTCAGATCAGGGTGCAGATTCACTCTGGGCTGGCTGCTGGTTTGTGTTACTTTAATGGAGGAGGAACGACAGCTGAGGGGAAACTAAACACACACACTCACACACACACACACACACACACACACACGTACACAAAAACCTGCTCACTGTTGCGTTGTAGTAAAGTGCTGCCAAAGAAAACCCGTAAACACAGACACTCTCCCTGTCCATCTGTCCATTTTTCTTTCTTTCTGTAAGTCCCTCACACACACACGGACTCAAACAGTCACACGCTCACACACACACACGTAAACACACACACACACACACACACACACACACACACAGGAAAAGCTGTGGGTGTCTTGGCTGGATGCTCCATTTGGCAGATAACAAAATTCCACATGAGTTTCATTGGCCTTTATAGTCTGAGTACGAGAGAACAGAATTTCCTCCTCAGTAATGGATGAAAATAAAGAGGAGGAGGAGGAGGAGGAGGAGGAGGAGGGAAGGGAGGAGGAAGAGAGAGAGGAGGAGCCGAGTGGGAAAAGCATCAGGACAGACTGAAGGAGGCTGAAGGAGATTGATGCGTGAGAGGACCTGGTCTGTTTATGCTGCTGCTTGAGCGCAGTGACCGAGCGGATCTGAAGTTTCTTCACACACTTTTCAGTCTGTTGCAGTTCACTGCGGCTTTGTGGGACGATTTTAAGTCATTTTGGTCCAGAGATCAGTCATTTACATCATAGTTAATGGTTTCGGACCAAAGCAAAAACCACATCTTTTAAAATAAATGAGTCTCTGCATTAAAATGTCAAACTAAATCAAACCTGCAGTATGTTTTTTGGCTGCTTGGCAGCAGCAGAAACAAGTTGTGAAAAGTAACTGATAGAAAACCATCACTCTTTATGTTGAAATGTTGAACTTTTTAGCAAATGCTCCCTTGTTTCCAAATCCAGTAGTGACAATATAACGAGGTCCTTCATCTGGATCTGGTCTCTGAGTCCACCTGACGAATCTAAGTCAAGAGAAACCTCTGGCTCTTTAGCTGCTAAATGCTCCGTTATGTTCACCAGCTGTTCTCTGACTGTGTGGACTGTGTAGTGGACAGATTACAGATGTTTCTCTGAAAACATCTGCCAGCTGGGGCTGAAAATGACGGACAGATGAAGAATGAGCTGAAGCACAGCGTAAAGCTCGGTGAAGTCAAGAGGAAGCTGTAGATTCAGCCGATAATTCTCAGTAGGCTCATCACCACGAGTGACTCCTTTCACATATTATTATTATTATTATCATTATTATTATTATTATTATTATTATTAAAATATTGATATAACCACTTTAATCAATAATTTTACACCAACACTGAATCTCACTGTTTTGATTCAAACATAACTCGTCTTCTACGTGGATCAATAAACTCACATACGTTATCTGACAGGCAAGATCAGCAGCTAACGGGTGAAGAAAATTTGACGTTTAGCAAAATGAAAAACACGGAGGCTTTTTTTCTCAGGGGGAGCAAATATAAGGCTTGAATTCATCGCTTCACTCTTGTCGCAGATTCTTTTTCCACGGCGATGCGGGACAAGTCAGTGTAAGCGCCACAGCTGCAGGCCTTCAGGTCCACAGCTGGAGGCCTTCAGGTCCACAGCTGGAGGCCTTCAGGTCCACAGCTGGAGGCCTTCAGGTCCACAGCTGGAGGCCTCCAGGTGAGGTGAGGCCACACCTCCCCTGCCCGGACCCCGTCACCTGCAGCATCTTTGGTCTTGATAACAGCAGTGCAGTGGTTTCTTGTCCTAACTTGCAGTGTCCTATAGTAACTTCTTGGTTTTGATTTGTAACAAAAAAAAAAAACCGAGCTCGGCCTTGGCCTCGACTTGCAGTCGGTCTGCTGCAGCTCGCCTGCCTCCAGGTGTGGTGGTGACCCACCACTCCCCCCCCCCCCCCCTGCAGCATCTTTGGTCTTGATAACAGATAACAGGTTTGCTGTGGTTCTTAACCTAACTTGTCCTATAGTATAGTCTGTTTGGATTAACCAACAAAATCAAAAAGAAAAAAGCTTGAGTTGAATCAAGTTCAAATGTAGTTTTTTAACCGAGAGCAGATCTTAAAAAGTGAACTGCTTGTATAAGTGACAGCTTTGTGACGTCAGCGTATTTATCCTGATGACCTGAAGCACGTTTCTTTTGCATTGCATCATATTGTTTCGCTGACATCACGTCGTAGGATGCCGTCGAGAAGTGATGAAAGTCTTTTGTACAAAAATGCAATTACGTGTATCCGACTTCAGCCATTTCATCGGATTAATCATAATCAAAACCGCAACGCAGTTGTATAAAGTTGTATAAATCCCATCACGATGTTTAAATGAAGTCAATTCACTGATACATCCCGATTCCTTCCATCAATTAAACTGCTTGTTAATAACTCATTTAAGATGAGCTGTAGCTTTGTCACAGTCCAGCTAATCCAGATTTTATTTCAGTGATATTCCTTAAATCCAACCGGCAGCAGCATGACGGGAAAACCAGAAGGGAGAGGAAACAGAGAGGGATGGAGAAATAGAGGAGGAGGGGGGTAGCATGGAGGTAACGGAGAAGGGAGGGGCAGGAGGTACTAGGGGGGATACAGTAAGAGAGAGAGAGAGAGAGAGAGAGGCTGCAATGAAAGAGGCTGATGTCATCTCTGCGAGGCAGCCAATCGGAGAGCGGCAGGGCGGGGAAAGGAGGGAGGACGGACGGGCAGAGCTCAGAAGGGTGTGTTTTATACACCACTGCAGCATCAGTGCAAGGGAAAAAAAGAGATGAGAAAAGGCTCGACTCAGTGGAGAGGGAGCAGAAGAAAATAAGGAGAACGAGAAGAGGAAAGAGGAGGCCGGGAGAGAGAGAGGAGCAGACAGAGGTAGAGAGAGAGCGGCGACGGACGGAGAGACGCAACACCTGCAGAAGTAAGAGGAAAACAATGGCATCTCACCATGCCGCTCAGGTCTGGGTGTCCATGCACGAATGTGTGTGAATATGTATCTACGTGTAGGTGTGTGTGCGTGTGTGAGTGTGTGTATGGGGAGGGGGTGTTATGATGTCTTACATAATAACGAAGGCATGTATGAACAAGTGCGTTTCTCTGGTCTGGATGTGCGCTGACATAATGACATAAAAGTGTGTGTGTGTGTGTGTTTTTGTGTGTTCATGCATGTATGTGTGTGTGTGTGTGTGTGTGTGTGTGTGTGTGTGTGTGTGTGCTCATACTTCCCCCTCTCTGCTTTCACTGTCCAAAAATACAAAAACAAGCATGAAGTGACCATCCAGGCTCAGTGGGGGGGGGGGGCTCTGTCTGCAGGGAGTGTCTGATTGACCCGGTTCAGCTCTTCAGTATCTGATCCATCATCTGCAGCGGCACATTTTTATCAATATTGAATGAAATAATGCACTGTACGACATCATAGCGGTGAATTATTCATGACGCGCTTCCTTTTCATGCCAAAACTCTCAGACGCGCTTCTGCCAGGTAGGATTTGGTTCTTCTTCGTCCTCACATCAGGCAAAATAAAAATCGTAGGAATCCTGAGAGTGTCCTGGCTCCTTGTGACCCCCCCCCCCCCCGCCCCGATGTAGCAGACGGGACGGCAGATTTATCCTCGTGCGAGGGACATTTTCGAGGGCGAGAGCGGAGCGCCACAGGGCATAGCCTTGGACCATCTCGCCGGTCAGCTCTAATGACTCCGTCTTCTCGATCAGTCGAGTATTTGTAAAAAGGTCTGCGCCCCAAAGTCGCGTTCCGAGGCGTCGCGTCCCGAGGCGTCGCGTCCCCAGGCGTCGCGTCCCCAGGCGTCACGTCCAGTCCGACCACCGGTCAAGAACCCAAAGATGATCCGGTTTACTCACGTAAAACAAAGAAAAGCGACGATTTTTCACATTTAAGACGCTGGAACCGCTGAATGTTTGGCACATGATCATTTTCTATCCATCCACTAATCGATTAATTGACTACTCACTGCAGCTCTAAGTGCTTCATATTAAGGCGGACAAATCTACAACGGAGTTTAATCTCACTCCGTCTCCCTGTGTGTTTGCCGCTTTTTTCGTACTTCGTCGGCAGGTTTCCGTTTGTCTGTTTACTCTGGAATTCCTCTCCCCGCTCGCATGGCGACACGCAAACACCTCCGTCTCCCTCTCCGTCGTCCGCATGGGGTTGTTCTCACCGCGAACGCCTTGGCAGCGGGTCGCCTCAAAGTAGGCCAGAACCTGAGAGGAGGAGGAGGAGCAGGGAGAGCGGAGGAGAGGGGAGGAGAGGGGAGGCAGGAGGACTGAAGGAGGTGAAAGTTGATAAGCTCTGGAGAGAACGGGGGAGATGTCAGAGAGTCGAAGATTGGCAAGATTTAACAGAAGGGGGGAGGGAAGAGAGAGTTCTCTCCAGCAGAGAACGGCTCCAAAAAAGAGCGGGGACAGAGAGGATTTTCAGGGGGGGGGTGAAAAGACAGTCTGGGCAGGGGATGGGATGAGAGAGGTAGAGGAGGAGGAGGAGGAGGAAGAGGAGGAGGAGGAGGGAAAATTAGGAGGGACCGGTGCAGGAGATTTTTTTAATCCGTTTTAGTCGCAGTGGACGAGTTGGTCGGAACCGTCCGGTGGGATTTTAAATTAGCGCTCGTTCATACCCGACAACCTGGAAACGTAGCCAGGACACGTTTACAGCAATGGCGGATCTACCACTTTTACAGAGAGGTAGACGGAAGCTAGCTAGGTGAGCTGACGTTAGCTCTCCGGTTAGGTGGTTTGTTTTCCCTGAGAAATGGTCTTTAATATGCATCCGTGCAGATTTATGTTCGAACCCCTGATACTTTGCTGAAAGTCAGAGTCGTCATCCTCACCAGCTGATGATCCGATCGGATGTTGATGAACCCAGTGAGTTTTCTTCCATAGCTGAACAGGGCTACTTAGTGTGTCAGGTACGATAAAGGAAAATATAAGCTGAGACTCTTCTTTCTTCGCATTAACCCCGTTCGGATGCTGTAGCTTAGTAGAGAAAAAACAAACTTCTGTTCCGCTCTGTGGTTTGAATTTCGAAACAGTTTGTCTCCGACGAGGACGGACCAATGTGTTTGGCTAACGCTAGCTCAGGTTCGGCCGGAGTTTTTTGGGGTTTAAAGGGACTGGACTCTCACCCACCAGCGTCTGTAGCCAAGTGCAGACTCTCATTCAACGTTTCTATCATTGGTCTTCGTGAAAAAAATGAGGCCTGTTCCAGCGGTTTAGTTTCCATGTTCTCAGACGAGTCATCCCTGTGAAAAAAGGTTTGTGGAATCATGGGTATTTACGTTGTCGTGACTCGGTTTCGTCCGTATTCATGAAACATTTAAATTTAATATCCGAAGTCTTCAAACTTCTCCGTCCTCCAGATACATCTCAACATCCGCCTCTTCTGTCGAGCTTTGACATTTAGCCCGCAAACCTTTAGGGCTTATGGGAAATTGTATTTGTTGAAGGCCACAAAAAAAACAAATTGACTAAACATCTAATATCATCCTAAGCTAAATGTACGACACACGGTCGGCAAACGTCAGGACCTGAGGCTGTTTTTTAGTTCTTGGTGTATTTATTTAAAGGATCTGGCGCAGTTTTCTTAGTTCCACTTCCAGTTTCCCTCAGTTTTCTATGCCACTAAAAGCAGAACAGAGTCACTACCTAGACTCGGATGTACCAGTGTTAAGGTACAGTTCCCACACAGTGGACCTCCCAGTCCTGAACAGGGGTCCCTCTGGTTTAACCTTTAACCCCGCAAAATGGCGTAGTTGGCTAGTGGGGTTCTCTGTGGCTCCGGAAGCAATGCGGCTTCAGCATTGTACGCTAGCAGACCTGAGAGCAGACAAAGGGGCAGAATGCCACTAAGAGACATGGGTAGGCAGGGATGTGCTCCTTGGCTCCGGGACCTGTTCCAGACACTCTCCAGAGCCTGTCCGGCAGGAGACGGTTTCCAGAGCCTCCTCGCAAGATTAGCTCGGTTCCTGTGACAGTGGGAAAAGAAGAAGAAGAGAAAACCTCAGGCAGGTGTCAGGTAAGACGTCCTCTCAGCTTCCAGTTGTGTCCAGCGTTCGCATCGGTTCTTCGCCCCGACTCGACTCTGACTCGACGTTGCCCGTGGGAGCCCCCCCCCAGCACGGTGGGTCAGAGGGAGGTCTGGGCCCAGGAAATCAGATTAGTCCGACGCTTGCTCTTTCTCAGATCCTCCCTTTATCGCTGCCCCTCGCCTCCTCTGCATTTCTCATCACCGACTTTCTTTTCCGTCTCCGTCCAGTTCTCCCATGCCCCCCCCCCCCGGTCCCCTCCAGTCTGATCCATCTTTCCCTTTCATTTGGCCTTTCTTTTCTCTTTCTTTCCCTCTTGTTTTTCCCATTTCTCCTTGACAGAATGAGGCCTTTGTATTGAGAAATGGGAGGAATGCCACTTACTGTGTTTCCCCCTCTTCCTCTTGTCTTCCTCTCAGCTCTTCTTCCTACATTGTCACCCTTCCCTTCCTCTGTGTGTGTGTGTGTGTGGTGGGTTGGGGGGTGGGTGCGTCCATTAGCTCGGATTAGGGACTGTAGGAGGGTTTAGCAGCCCCTCCGTGTTTGGGGGCTTTAATCTCCTCAGAAATAGCTAATCTAACTTCAATGGCACATGCAGTGAACACACATGTGCAAATGTACACAGAGACACACACACACACTCACACACTCACACTCATACACTCATATCCTCCTAGAATGTGACTTCTGACCCTGACAAGACTCCATTCATGGCCCGCGACCACAGACACAGAGGCCACTTTTATCGGCCGAATATCTGACGACCAGCATCCTCCGTCACCCGACTGACGCGTGACCACGTGGTGCACCATGTTTGTGACCTCACGTGAAGTACGGCGGCAGACGCGAGCGCGACGGGGAACCCGAGTCACGACGTTTCCGCAGGCGTGGACGAGTTGCGATCGGGAGCCGGGAGCTGATTTCCAGGCCGGAACCCTCATGAAATATCATGTGAAACGATATGAGAGGCAAGACTCCCACATGAAGTTGAAACAATTATATTGGTCGGCACAGAATTTATCAGCATTTATTCGGATTGAGTCGTTTCTCGAGCGAAAAGTTTCTGGTCGTGAGACTATGTTGCTTATTTCTCGTCTCACATGAAACAGAACTGAACATTTCTGGGTTTTAAACTGTTGAAAAACACAAAAAATGAAGACGCAGCCTAAAAAAATCTAAAAATTGGCTGATCGTGTGACTGTCCTGTTTATTTTATCTGGTAAAGGAAAACTCCTTAAAGAATATATACAAAACATTTACCTACAGCTGAAGCAATTAGTCAGTTAAACGATTAGTTGATGCATAGAAATTTTTTCTGCTCCTATTTTGGTCTTATGATTAAATGATCTATCATCAATACTGTCTCAATTTCAGTTCAGCTCTTTTTTTGGTTTTAAGTTTTTAAAGCCTGAAAAACTAAGATTATTTTATAGGATTAAAATTTTTTTTTTAAAGAGACATATTTAAACATACATAAATCTTTACGATGCACATATAAATACCTATATATGCAAACAACGATGGCTGACCAGGTGGCACCATAATAATTAATTCGGACATAAAAATAATGTGTGTTACAATGCAAAGGCATCAGGGGCAGAACCATCCCTCCATAAAACTCACCATCCGTGAGTCTGAATTGCGACATGCTCTATAATTTCCCCTCTTGTTTCTCTTTGTGTTGTTTTTTTGTTTTTTGATGTCATAACTTCTCTGGAAGACGATCGTCCGTCTCCCTGCATCTGTTGGATATTGATGAGGATTTTTTGGTTTGTTTGTGTGTGTGTGTGTGTGTGTGTGTGTGTGCGTGTGTGCATTAATATGTGTGTGTGGGAGGGAGAGAGAGCGGGAGAGGTGAATCGAGGAGATGCAGGGAGTGGCACCGGGAGGAAGCGAGGGAGAGGTGTGGAGGGATGGAGTGGGGGATGGGAGAAAAGAGGGAGGGGCAGCGTTGGGGGATGGGGGAGAGAAATGGCACTGTGTGTGCTGCCGGAGTCAGGGGGTTACCATGGTGATGGGGAGAAGACAGAGCGTGTCCGCGACACCCGTCTCTCTCCCACAATGCAAATTGACATTTTTACTGACTGATTAAATAATACGATAAGCATCAAATCTCCTTTTAATTTAAACCTTCCTTCCTGGTCACGGAGAGCGGGGTGAAGGGAGGACGAGGATGAGGACGAGGATGAGGATGAGGAGGAGGAGGAGGAGGAGGGAAAGATGCTGGGGAGGGATGAAGAAGAGCGGGGGATGAAGGAGAGCGGGAGATAAAGACAGCGGCTCTCTGAGCAGAGGGGAGACGGAGGAACGCGATCTCCCTCCTGGGAGCCGTGGAACTTGAAGACCGAGTTGTGGCTTTTTAGGACAAAGGACACGGTTTAGAGACGTTTATGTCGAAGTGCTTCCAGGAAGAAGTTAACTCCACAAGAGCTGAAAGCACTGAAAACTTAGGGACAACAAAGCAAAGGAGAAAACGGCTTCGTCAGGTTTATAAGGTATGAAAAGCCTCAGGGAAAAAAATGCTGCAAATACAGAAAACACGACTAAACAATTGAAGAGAAAACACTGGAGATTAGCTTCTAGACTGTTTATTTCACTCGGTCAAAATGAGCAATCAGAGTAAGTTATTTTGATTTATTTTTTAGTTTTAACGTTCCAGTGATTCAGATATTATGACCCGTTATTCGAAGTAGTGAGACAGTCGTCGATGGATTCGTGAATCGAAAATAAACCGTGACTCACTTCTGTTCTCATGGTTTCACTCAGTCGGAAGTTTCCTCTGAACATGTTCCATCCGGATGAAGATGTTTTCTCCAGCGCTTTGAGCTCTCTGGGCCACCGTACTTTCGCTCTCGGGCCGGCAAAGTGCATCATCACAAAGAAAGAAAATGTAGCTTTTATCTGTTTAACCCCCCCCCCGTCAGAAATGAAAGCTGCCCTCTGCCTCTTGAGCCGGAGAGCGGCCGTCGGGCTCAACCCTCACACCTCGAAGATCAAGGGGACGGGGTTGGGGGCTGGGGGGGTATCAAAGCGCCGGGTAACTTCTCCCACCCTCCAGCGGAATGGGAGGGGGATTAGGTGTGATCGCGAGTGTCCGTGGAGACGGACGCCAGGGAGCCTCCGCTCTCGGCGGGACGGCGGCAGCTGTGAAGGGAAAAGATAAAAACGGTGGAGAGTGTGAGGACGGGAGGGCGACGAGCCAACGGTGGGCGGGCGTGGGGGCGCAAGATGGCAGGGGGAGGTGTGTGTGTAGGCGGATGATACCGTGTGTGTGATGAAAGACGGTGAAAACACTTCCGTGGACCTAATCCACGGGATGTAGGCTAATGTTCTCTGTGTAGGCTGGTTACGGCCCCGGGGCCTCACCAACTTTCCCAGAGAGCCGAGGCCTTTTCCCTCACGTGAACCAGGACGAGCTGCTTCTCAGGCTGCTACAGTCATTGGGGGGGGGGCACGCCAGAGTCCCTGGTCCAGCGGAGCCTGACATGACTTTATACCGTTTATACCGGCTCATTTAAACATGAGGAGAGAGAACTTTCATGTTTATACAGCAGATCCGGCCTGATGAAAGCTCTCGCTCCATCTCGTGCAAACAAAAATCCAATCAGACATGGGGGCAGCGAGGGGGGCGCACGACACGTTTGTGGCCGTCACTTCAGAACCCACAAAGGACTAAAAAGGAGGAGAAGAAAAACGAAAGGAGGAGGAGGAGTCCCAGGGCATCACCACGCCAGCCGAAGGGCCTCGTTTCATCCACTGAGGCTCGGCGGCGTTCGAGCCCGCGCTTATTGTCGCCGCCGCCGTGACTCCCTGTTTTAATCCAGGCAGCGTTGATATCACTAGATTAGATTGGCCAGTTGGGGTTTACTAAGAGGATTACATCATGTTAACGCTGTCTCAGGCCAATATTTCGTTGTTGGCTTGGCTACTGTATGTGGCCCTGCCGCCTCCACTCACTCCCTCCGCTCGCCCCTCGCCACCTCCGCTCGCCACCTCCGCTCTCCGCTCGTCCCTCGCTGTTTATTTCGTGCAGCAGCGGTGATGGATGCGTGGCCGTGGGCCTTGTATACACCGCCCAGAGCGCTCTGTGTTACTGTGTTACTCTGCGGCCTTTCCCAGCTGGTGCCACTTGCCCCCCCCCCCCCAGCTAAAACTAATAGACCCTGGGCCGGGGCCGGGGCCACACCGGGGCCGGGGCTGCGCCGGGAGGCTTCCTGCTGTTTATCCAGGGAACATACCGTCACTAATGACTGATTTATGCTCCTGCTTCGTTTGTCGTGCAGAGGGAGGCAAATAGGAGACAAACATGTGAAACTGGCTTTGTGTCAGCAAGAGGTGTGTGTATGTTTGTGTGTGTGTATTTGTGTGTGTGTGTGTGTGTGTGTGTGTGTGTGTGTGTGTGTGTGTGTGTGTGTGTATGCGTGGGTGTGTGGTGTTGGCGGAGGATGGGGGTTTATCCAGAGGTGGCTAAACAATGTCACGCCAATAAGAGCTGATTTGAATGTGAAAGGCGATGGGTTGTGCTCTGGGACCAGTGGTTGAAAGGCCCCCCCCACACACACACACACACACTCCCACACACCCACACACTGTCACATCTGAAAAGCAAATAGACAGAAAAGACACAATTGAATAGTCTCACAGTCGAATGTACATATCTACAGACGCTGGAGATGAATGTCGATTGATAAATCGATTGATTGATAATATATAATATAATAATAATCAGCTACTTCTGATTAGTTGAGTCCTTTTTTCCTGGTTCCACCTTCCCAGTCGTGAGGTTTTGCCTGTTCTTCTGATTTTAAATCGAGTATCTTTAGGACCAGGCAACTCAAGAAATCTGGAGACAGAACCTTACGCTTTTGAAAAAAAATCTGGGATTGATCTCATGAGAAAATGATCAGCACATAAGAGAAAATAGTCAGTAGCTGCCTTAATAGAAGCAAACGCTGAGGTTGTCAGACTAACATTTATCTAGTGAAGTAAATAATAATCTGTCCTCTCAATTCTTGCACATAGTGTTTAGGTTTGTTTTTCTTTTATCCTTATCTGATCCGTTTTTATTCCAAGTAAATTGCTGTTGCGATCAACTGGATTTTATTTGCCTATTTATTTGTTTTTTTAGGTCGAAGGAAGTTTTAGTTCGGTCCTTCTGAGGAACGAGACTATAAGAGTTTGCAGCTGCATCCTCTGGTCAAGTTTCCATCCAAATGTTTGCAAAAAAAAAAAGAAATGAGAGGATTTTCCTGAAAATCACCAACATGAGCTAAAAACACTGAGGCAGTGATCCTGCCCATTGCCAGAATTTAAAAGCCAGAATGTTATTTAAAAGTGTCTCTGCTGATGGGGGTGTTGGGTGGGGATGGGGGGGGGGGTCTCTTCTCCCAGTTACGGCGCTTCTTTTATGTTTGACGCTGATAAGACAGGGGAAGGCTTTTTATTTTTTTGTTATTTTTATTATTTAAGTCTTGCCTGGAGCAAGACAAGTCCCCCGTGTAGAGTCAGAGAGAGAAGAGCCGCACAGACAAACAAAGTGACGGCACAAGCAGCTAATGATGGAAGAAGAGGTTCAAACGGCGAGAAAAGGAGGAGAGGAAGAGGATGGGGAGGAAGAGGATGGGGAGGCGGAGGCCCGTCAGTGGGCTTGGCTTTTCCCTGATCTGAGTTCCTGTTATTCATCATCTCATCCACAGGGGGGGGACCCACCCCTGGTTGGGTAGACCCAGACCAGGGCGGGCAAGGCGGCTTTTTAACGTGTTGTGTGTGTGTGTGTGTCATTCAATGAGAACTGGTGGATCCAACCGGATGGGGGGGATGACGCGCGGCCTCCCTCACAGTGAGTGGTGTCGTCGCCGAAGAGTTGAGAGACAGACACCCGGGTCGTGTGGGACGATGAGAACCGCGGATCGCCTGGTAACAAAACTGACCGCAGATACAGGAAGAGATTTTTTTTTTGGGTTTTTTGGTGCAGAAACAAAACGCGCATTGTTACCGTAACACAAAGGGTCTTTTTCCAAATGGCTTAAAGATATAAGACACATTCTTTCTGTCAGTACGTTTCCATATTGTCATTGTTTTTAGGGAGTATGACAGAGGAGGGTGATTACTGAAGTTGCGTTGTGGGAAATGTGGGATCCAGCGTTTCTGGAGCGTGACTCACGCTATGAAACTAATTGTTACTGGATTAAATTTGTTCCGGCTCTGGGTCAATATGACAAAGATGCACATAAGTGGTGTAAAATGCAACAGTGGCACCGGGTCCCAGTTTGGGTTTGAGTTGACCCAGTATTGTACTGGTGCTGTACTGACCCCATGCTAGGTCCACTGAGCTTAAGTGTGTCTGTAAATCGGCCAGTTTTTTGGCCTCTGCTGCGCAGATTTTGCTGTTACATTATTCTCATTTGCATTGTGTCAAAACAAGATGCGACGCGTGAAAACATGGAACCCAGGACACTTGTGCGAACTCAGTCACGTTGTGACATTCGAGGCGACTCATCCTGATCTGCATCATTTAATCAGCTCAGGGAACAAACCAAACAAACTGACTGTTACGGCGGAAACGTTGAGTCACTGTGGTTCAGTGAAATGAACCCACATGCTGACAGTGATAAACTCAGCTAGCACGCACACACACCAGCCCTGTCTGTTATGTGTATATAATGCTAATTTGTCTTGACACACACACACACACTAAGACTGTCACAGGTCATCTGTGGCAGCAGCTTATTACAAACCATGGCTGCTTTTATGTCAAACCTTTGCCGTCGTGAGCGTTTATACTTCTACATTGGCGTCACTCTGCGCTTATGCCGCTTGTTGGCGGCGGCGTTCATATGCCACCGTGTCGAGGTTCTTTGTGACTGAAACCGAGCGGATCTCGACGGAGTCGGAGCCGACTGATGTCGAACAGCATTTTTAGTTTTTCCTGAATTTCACTGCAACACGGAAATGACAGAAGACGTCGGAGGAGATTGGTCTGTGCGACGACGGCGAAGAAGGAGGAGCTGGAGATTCGATGCTACCGAGCCGACCAGTCATGGCTCTCACGGTTGCGTCACCGCGACACGTAGTTACATTTTTTTGGGAGGTGAACGTCAGGCTACGGCGAAGGTTCGACTCGGAGGCGGAAATTGGCCTCTAGCAATTATTGTAGCCATGACAACAACGGGGGACTGCGGGGATGTTGGGGGCTTCAGGTTTAAAGACGCTGACGCCACTGGCTCGGGCTCACGTCCGCCTCGTGTCTCGTCTTTCTGGTCAGTCGTGACGTTTCCCGGCATTTAACCAAAGACCATAATCCTTCCACAACCTCGGCCACGAGCTCCGACTGACCAGATCCATGGAAACCGGGACGGTTTCAGCTGCCGCCAGCAGATGTTGTCAGGAGAATGAAAGAGATACGTTTCCACCAAACATTTTCCAGATGTTCGCCTCCTCGTAACATCAGTAATTGTAGATTAAATAGTGTATGGATGAGTTAATAGTATATAAATGTCATTTCTAGGAGACAAGGTCTCACACATTCAAATCAACTCCCTCCCGTTCTCACACGCACACACACACACACACACACACAAACATTCAGACAGAGACGTGTTTAACTCAGTGGTGCTTTATTAAAATGACAGTTCGATTACATATTCATGAGGCCTGATGTGAAGGACATCAGCAGTGCAATCTACAGACCAACACACACACACACACACACACACACACACATTTAGATGAAATCACCTCTGGCTTACTCGTCCCACCTCTTTGCTCCAGGCTGTAGCATGGTCAGCATTCTCGCGTGTGTGTGTGTCTGTGTGTAGTAGTAGTAGTAAATGTGAAGTATGTAATGAATAATGAATTTAGGTGAATTTAGGTTACGCGGCCGACTGGGAGGGAGGAGCTGGGAAGAGCTCTCTCTCTCTTTGTGTGTGTATGTCTGTGTGTTAGGTGGATCTGTGTGTGTGTGTGTGTGTGTGTGTGTGCACTCAGGGGGAAGTATTCTCTTTCCTACCTCCCTCTTTGCCTTTTTTGCTTAATCTCTCCATCCACATTTCCCAGTTCTTTCCTGAAGATCGGAATCTATCAATGAATTAATTTCTCGCTCTGTCGCACACTATCCGTCCACCTGCACCCCCCCCCCAGTCTTTACTCTGTGACCCCCCCGCCTCAGGCCTCCCTGTAGACTGTCCCACCTGCACCCCGCCCTGCCTCCCCTCCTCCCACACCTCCCCCTCAGGCCTCCCAGTGGACTGGCTGGTCCACCTGCCTTTGCCCTCTGGAGGAGGGGGGGTCGTTGACAGAGGGAAATTGGTACAGTATGTTCAGTGTATGTTCAAATATGGCCGCCCACAGGGTGAGATTTAACACTGATTTCGGGGGCCTGCCCCCCCTCAATCCTCTGTAACAACTCAAAAACCCTTACTCATTTTCTTTTTTATTCCCTCGGTGCTAATTCTGTGAGAATAAACGTCGGTAAACAAAGTGTTTCAGAGGTTTGGTCTCAGAGACCCTGGATGTAAAAACTGCCCAAGTAAAAAGGATTTCTGCTCCATCTATGATTGATGAAAAAAGGAATTTATTATGCAGCACAACCCCCCTCCCCCCCACACACACACACACATACACACATACATACATCTACCCGTTATATAACTGTTTGTTAACAAGAGTTTTACTTCTCTGTGGTTTAATTGACTCCAAACACATGTTATATATAATAAGAAGAAGAAGAAGAAGAAGAAATGTAACTTTGTAGAATAACATACCGTCGATTTCTTTCTTTCTTTGTTTACATTTACTGAATAAAGGTGTTACACTTTACATTAACCGTCCTGATTTAACATTTATAAGAACCATATAAATTTTTGGTTTATGACGTAGGCTGATTTAAGGACATTCATAAAAGTAAGGTGTTTGTCGACACATAACTTCTCAGCCTATTGTCACTTATATCTGTTCATACGGATATTATGGATCTTAGCAACTTTTCCGACTTTATGACTCCTCCACGCTTGTTTTGACCTTTACCGTCGTCCAGTGGATTTCGCTCGTAGCCACAGTCGCTGCTTTTTTTCTTTTCTTTTTTTTAGAAAAACTTATATAGTCTTGCTCTAAGGCTTTTATTTTGATATTGATTTTTCTACTGGCTTTTTTCCTCCGAGGGGCATAAGATTAAAAATATCTGGATGTCTTGTGTCTATATGTTTACATAAATCTTGCAAGTGATTATTATTAAATTTTCAAAAGGATTGTAAGCATTAGTTTCTGTGTGGCCTGAGGAGCAAAACCTGGGGCTAAGGGGCCCAGAAATCCACCATCGCTGCCCATAGAGCTTCAGCTGTTGTGAGAACACTGTAATAAAACTGTAATAAGTAAAAGAGAAACGAGAACATATCAACGTTTTTTTTATCAGCTCCTCTCTTCTCTCGGATGGATTTTGGCAGCTGGACAGTAACAGGAAGCTGTCGGAGAGATTTTAGTGAGGAAACCGAACAGAAACTAAATGGCCCCAGTGGAAAATCACACCCATGATCAATTGTTTGATCAAAAAAACACCCAGGAAAAGTGAAAAATGCCGATCACAGGTCTTCAAATATCTTCTCAATGTAGCGTCAGACAAGGAAAACCAGCAGCAGCCCAAACCCCCACCAGCCAATGTTTGGTATTTTTCCTTAAAAAACGGATTAAGTCATTGTTGCCGATCAACTCAGTCTGATCTTTGTCGTCAGACTTCCTGTGCAGGACGCTCCAGCTCGCGTCCGAGTTCTGAACGGGCTTCCCGGCTCCCTGAATGCTTTTTCTCCCTCCCATTCAATTCAGGAGGGCCACAATGAGCCACGCTCTCGGGACGACAAAGGGGACGGCGCAACGCGAATGGCGCCGAACCACAGCCCCCCCCCCGGCAGAGGTCAAGGACCCCTAAAGAGCAAACCCCGATAAGGACGCGCCGACACACTCCACATCTGAAAAGGGCGACAGTCCGCCGTCGCCTTGCGTCTGTGGATTGAGACTTAATTCATTAATGAGCCTCGACCCTCCCCCCTCCTTAACTCGGCGCCGCGGTGGGAGGCCCATGAATATTTAAATCAAAGGAAGTCCACATGAATAACCTTCTCTTTTTTCTTTTTTTTTTCTTTTATTCAAAGCGGGATCGGTTCGTAAACTGTCACCAAGCACGGGGCAGATGTTATTACAACAGCTGGAGCATCTGCAGACATTGACACCTTCACTCATCATTTGTTTTGTTTTTTTCCTGCCTGTCTGTTAGTTTTCCATTTGTGGGGACCCCCACCGCTGGTCGTTATCTTCCCCCCGTCGACAACCACGCACACAAACACACCCACACAGACACACACACCTCACGTCCCGCTGTTCTGTCCGGGTCATTTACTGCGTAAATAAGCCTGGCAGGTAACAGCAGCCCTCAGGGCCGGGGGCAGGTGTGTGTTCATAACTACATGCGGGACAGATGTGTGGTTGTTTGTGTGTGTGACAGAGAGAGAGAGAGGGAGAGAGAGTCAAGTGTCATAATTGACAACAACAGCAGACTAGATGGGTGAGGATCTGACAACAATGGGACATGAAATTGGGGTCATGTATGTTTCCTATCTGTGTGAGTGAGTGAGTGTGTGTGTGTGTGTGTGTGTGTGTGTGTGTGTGTGTGTGTGTGTGTGTGTGTGTTTGTGTGTGTGTGTGTGTGTGTGTGAGTGAAAGCGAGAGAGAGAGAGATAGATGTGTGTGTTGAGACAGGTTGCGTAATTATGAGATGTAGGAGGGGGTCTACATTAGCCAGCTGTCACTCCTCACCCCCTCACCCTCTGTTGTATGTGTGTGTGTGTGTGTGTGACGCCCCCTTAGACAGGCCCTGGCCAAGGGCTCCATGCGATTACACTCAGAGACAGATAAGTTATGACACGTCCTGTAACCTCCCCTGGCCTCGTTGTCTCTTCCTGTTTCAAGGTCTCCGTCGTGTCGCGCGGCGCCGGTGCAGTTTCGCGTCGTCGAAGCAGGAAGAAGTTTTCTTTCTCCAAGTTGGTTATGAGCCTGAACAAAGCTGTTGGTGGGTCCATTCGTTTGTCCATCGGTTGGTCCGTTGGTTGGTCGGTTGGATGGTCCATTGGTTGGTCCGTTGGTTGGTTGGTTGGTGGGTCTGTTGGATGGTCCGTTGGTGGGTCCATTGGTGGGTCCATTGGTTGGTCCGTTGGTGGGTCTGTTGGTCTGTCCATTGGTTGGTCCGTTGGTGGGTCCGTTGGTTAGTCTGTTGGTTGGTCGGTTGTTTGGTCCATTGGTGGGTCCGTTGGTTAGTCTGTTGGTTGGTCGGTACGTTTTTTCTATTCTGTTGGTCTGTCCATCCGTCCGTCGCTCAGTTGGTCATCCAGGATGAATTATAACAACAGTGCTGATCCATGGAAAACATTATATTCACTAAACATTAGCATGTTAGCATTGTCACTGTGAGGTTGTGTAATGTCTTAGAGCTGCTTGCATAAACTCTCAGACCTGTTAATAAACATTCCTGACATGGTGCAAAATATACAAGCTGAACAGGAAAAAAATGTTCATTTAAAATAAATCTCATCTGTTCTTTCCCACAATATCGGCTCATAATGTTTTTATGGTCATGTTTAGCGCTTGGTTTAGAGAAAGATGGTCTTTGTTAAATACTGACAAAGCCAATGATGACTGTAGGAGACACAACATCTTTATTTCATTAACATTTAACCAAACCAATGCACAGTCTCTCCCTAACCCTGCCTTTTTAGAGTGCGATTGCCTCAACACATGAAGGACTCGAATTCCAATCTGCTCCCCCGACTCCTTCCAGTTGAATAGAAAAACTTCCACCCGCTCACAAAACAAAACGGCCAGGTAACGTAATTCAGCCGGAAATCACATTTCCCTGCTAAATGCAGCCGGCAAAATAGATTAGAGGAACATAAATGTGATTTCTAGGAGACAGGACTGGTTTAGAAAACTCCAACAAGAGGAGGGGGAGCCATGTTTTTTATTCTTCCAGGATCTCTTTGCTCATTGAAGGGATCCCCTCGCTTTTATTTCATCCCCGTCTCGTCTAATAAAAAGTTCCCAACTGCTTCATTTCACGGCTTTTAAAGCGCCACAGTCGGTTATTTTTAGAGCGGCTGTGTTTTTTACCGTAGAGCCGTATAAAATGACCGAGCTTGGAGCAGTGTGTGTGTGGGGGGGGGGGGCTGTGTGGCCGGGCAGTGATACCAGGGAACAAAAGGGGAGGAAAGCTTGATCCATCTGTGCCCCCCCCCCAACACCTCCACCAAACCTCGACACTCCTGCTGTCACGGGTCAGCGTTCAGTCACCGCACAGGGACAAAGGAGAGGACGCTTAGATGAATGGAAACGTGGCGGAAAACGCACTCGCACACACACGAGCCGTCTTTGTAATGTCGTTAGTGGGGAAGATGTTTCCTGCTGTTTTGATCTGATCTCGTCCTCATCTGATGATCCCATCCCTTCGTCTTTGACACACACACACACGCGCGCGCACAGGCACACACACATAGGCCTCCGTTGTGTTAAACTTGTGTGAATTATTTGGGTTCAAATATTTAAATTAATCTTCAACATCAAACACACCCTGGAGTTAATTATAATTTTTTTCTAAATTTGTGGTTCAATATTAAGTCATATTTTCTCCCCTTGGAAAATATTAATATTTGTCTTGTTCTGAGAAGATTTATGTTTGGTGAAACTAATGATCTCTCTGCTGTCACCCCCCCATCCCTCCTTTGTTCTCGCCCCTTGCTCTCCCCTCCACAGTCGGCGGCCGGAGGAGGGGCCGCAGACCCGACAGCCTCGTCGCTCCGGACCTTCGGAGCAACACTCGCCCACCAGCTTAAACACACTCCAGAGGGCCTGTGTGTGTGTGTGTCGGGTTGGGTGCATAATCTGGGAGGCTGTGTGAGAGTGTGTGTGTGGGGGTTTTTTATGTGTTGATGAGTGTGTGGGTGTCTCGCATCACTTTTGATGGGACATTGAGAGATGTGTGTGTCACAGCGTCAGTGGACGGGCTGTAAGGGGCCCTGCCCCCCTGCCCTCCCCCTGGTCCTCCTCCTCCTCCCCCTGTCCTTCCTCTCCTCCACGCCTCCACTCGCTCAGGGAGCCATCCACATCCCCAGAGACTGTGAGTAATCCTCCACTGTCAAATCTCAATGGAAATATAGAATTTCAAAGTGTGTGTGTGTGTGTGGGGGGGGTTCCTCTTTCAGATTCCTATTTCCTCAATAATATAGAAATAAATATTGCACTTCCTGGATAGTGGAAAATTCAGATCTATGTTATGGCAAAAATTTCTAACCCTTTTAAAGCTTAGTAGAAAGGTCTAAATGCAACAATACCCATGAGCCTTAGCTGCCGTCGTTATGGCGACCGGGTTGGTCCGAAGCGAGAATCGGAGCGGTGCTGACCTCGGGACCCTCAGTTGTAGAATTCATGAGAAAAACAGAACCAGAAACCGAACCCTTCATTCAAGCTGCAGGTTGGCAAACCCGTTTTCTCGGCAGCGCAGCCTTCAGCTTTCGTCCGCCGGCGGTGGCGAACGTCAGCCGAGAAATTTAAGCTCTGTGATTGGAAGATTCTGGCTAAAATGCACCTTAGGAGTCGTAGTTGACTTCTCTCTGTATGTTTTTATGACTTTTTTTTAATCAAAGGACCAGATACTTTCTAACACGACTGTTCAATCTTCTGCGCTGATGATTAAGCCTGGAAGGCTTAAGATTCTATTTGATTTCAAATCGATTTTTATTTTAATAGCGACATAACAGAGGTTATCTCAGGTGATCAAACCCTGCAAGAATTCGCCTCTGAAACTGCGTCTGAGGAAATAACAGGGGCTTTTCCTTCCAAGCCACGGGCGTAGGAAACAGCTTTTCTCACTCGGCATGTTCAAACATTCCCTTTTTTCTTTTTAAGCAAATCTACTTAAAATCACATTTAGCCGCCGTTCATCACTGCTAACCATTTGCAGAGTATTTAAAATTTTCCAATTTGTTTTTCAGGCATTCACTGTTTCAGCCTCAGGTTGAAATCACTGTAGCGCGATTTGCTGCTTTTAAATGTGTGATTTTGAATAAAAGTAGGTTAAACTACACGATGTTCCCTGTTTCCAGCAAGTATCAAATGTCAGAAATTTTATTTTCATTCTGTCATGAAACAAAAGGAAGCAGAAAATAATTTTCAGTCTCACTTAGATTTTTTCCTTCTCTCATGTTAGATTCTTATCTTGTTCATTCATCAGCAATTATCTCTGTTTGTTCTCTGTCTGTGTTTGACATTGTCTTGAGTTCAATCTTAAAAAAATGTGGTCCTAAGACAGACGGACTTAAAATTTTAGCAAATTCACCAAAGCACAAACACAAATACACTTATCAGGTTAGAACGACCTCTTGCCCTGGAGGTTAAGTTCAAAGGTCAGCAGAGCTCAGCGAAGATGGTCCCAAGGGAGGAGGGGGTGGGGGGTTCGGTTTGACCTTCAGCCTAGCGACCTTCTCCTTGATGGAGGGGGGGGCAGAGAGAGGAGAAGAAGAGAGGGACAGAAAGAGGATGTGAGCAAGAGAGAAATAAAGAAAGAAAAAAGAAAGAAAGAAAGAAAGGGATGGATGAGGAGGGATGGGGGAAGGTGAAGGGATGGGCAGAGGGGTGAGGAGAAAAGAGGAGCAGAGGAAGGGAGGAGCAGAGGAGGAGATGCAGAAGAGGAAAAACCATGTGAGAAGATACGGAGACGCCAGCGAGTCTGGGTCAGAAAACGGAGGCAGGCGGCTCCTTCAGACGCGTCCAAATGAATGTTAATACGGATTAATAGGCTCCTCATAAAAACAGTGTCTTAAATCTGCCATCACCATCAGCATCGTCCGCTCATATCAGTGTGTGTGTGTGTGTGTGTGTGTGTGTGTGTCAGCCCTTTAAGCCTGCCCTTGTCTAAGTGTTTCCTCTCCTCTCTCCTTTCACTGCTCTCGCTTGGACAAACAGATAAAGTGCATAACAGTAAGTGACTTTCCTTGTCGTGACGGTGGAGACGTGTGTGTGTGTGTGTGTGTGTCAGTTGTGTTTGACGGCTTACGTCGCCGACACTTCGTGACTCTGACGACTGTTGCTGACTGTTGGTGCTCCATCATCCGTCCCTGCAGACCTTTAGTCACACAGAACACAGGCGGCGAATCCCCGTTCGCCGCTACTTTTTCTTGATTTCGTGTGTCAGACGGGCGACTTTTTGGCCCCTCGCAGTAAATCATCCCTCTGCCGAGACCTTTTTTTTTGTTTTTCCAGTAAGAATCGGTAATTTATCAAATCCTTCACCTCAAATGGCAAAAATCTAATTAAAACATCATTTTTCCTTCTTGCTGAGAGTTAGATGAGAAGGACGCATTTATAAGTCATGTTTATAGAGTAAATATGATGCAACAGCCAGCAGCCGGTTAGCTTAGCTTAGCTTAGTTTAGCTTAGCATAAAGACTGGGAACCATAACACAGCTGATGTGTATGTGAAGATGCTCAGTGGTCCAGGTTGTATTTATCCAAGAAAACTGAAGTCAAGTGCGACTCGACTTGTTTAAAGATCTTGAAGACGTATTCCTGAAGCATTCACACCTGGCCTCAGGTGACTTTAATGACTCTAACCACTGGCGTTACCACGACCAGGAGCTAACGAACCAGGTGACGTCAACGGCCTTGATAACGACCCCACCAAGGCTAAATACCTGGGTCCCCCCATCAGTCGGCCAGAACCAAGAAGCCTCTTGGACGAGAGGTGAAGCGTCTTCATGATCTACAACCGAGTCCAGTCGTACTTGACTTATTCTTTAATACAGCTCTGTCCAAAGGTTTAAAAAAATCCACCTATCAACACCTTTAAATATCACTATTTAATTCATATGTGATTAAATGCTTCTTTGTTTAATCTACAAAAAAAACCCTAAAGCCTTTAAATCATGTAGATATTACCCCCCACCCACACCCCCACAGATTTAGTATTAACCCCTTAACAAAGCCAAGCTTCAGTCATGAAGCTAAACTAAGTTAACCACCTCATGTCTGTAGCTAATATTCACCCATGTAGTATCTAACTCTCAGCAAAAAAAGAAGCAAATTCGCCAAAACGCCAAACTATTCTTTCATCACCGTCGGTGTCACAATGTTGTTGCATGAAAACAGTAAAATCACAGATTTTTTTTTTTGCGCTGTTCTGTCTGACTGACGGTAAAAACCCTGAAATGTGTTTGTGGTGGTTTGCACTTAGAGCAGGATGTTGGTACAGTCCATTACAAGCTATAAAGGTTTGACTGTAATTATCGAATATGTTCTTGATGTCTGGCGTCTGATATGAATTATTTAATCCTGATGAAAACTTTGAAACGAACCAATTTCAAGAGATGGAGAAAAGCAGCGCTGAGAAACGCGAGGTGTTCTTGGGTCATACAGTTATGACAGTTAGCAAGCGACCAGGGACAAGTGTTACCAGTTAAATAAAAGTAAATGATAAACACGTAGCTAGTTAGTTAACTAGCTGGGTTAAGTGTAGAGGATAAATGGCTAAATGCTAAGCTAAAAGGAAATGGTTAAAGTAATTAATTAAAAGTAGTGGCTTAACAACTGAAATAGAAAAATGTAGTGGATAACACTAGACAGTATAAGTAGTTAGACAACTGTCACTTTAGTCTTTAAATATTTGCTGAAATAAAGGGAGAATTGGTTTAAAGGTTTAGCCACAAGTGAGTGGTTGAGCTAGTGGCTAAAAGTAACAGATAGTTTAAAATAGTCAGCTAAGATTAATGGATGCTCAGTTGAAATTAGCTCAGTAAAAGTAAGCGATAGATGGTTGAACATTCAGCTTCTGACCCACATCTGAGTGTTAGTAGAGCCAAAGCAAAGTAATAGTCTTAAATAGCATCCAGCTTGAAATCTGTTCAAATGTAGGTTGGGGGGTGTTGGGGGGGGGGGCAAAAGAGGCCAGGCAACACTGCCACTGATCAATGGAAGCTCGGCCTCCTAATAAAGAATATTTGTACCTGTGTCTTTGCCATTACTCTGGTAATTACTCTGCAATCAGTTGTAGGACCCATCGTGGACCCATTGTTTCATCATTGTGTGTGTGTGTGTGTGTGTGGCCAGTCTCGCAGCCTCCGGTGCTGACGGCGGTGCCGGCGTCGTTCACGGCCTTCTCTCCAGAGGACATCAACCTGCGCTGCGAGGCCTCCGGTAACCCGGCACCCAGGTACGTGAACAGCGCCACCGGACCCACGCTCCCCTTAACCAGCATGCATGAGTGTGTGTGTGTGTGTGTGTGTGTGTGTGTGTGTGTGTGTGTGTGTGTGTGTGTGTGTGTGTGTGTGTGAGTGAGTGTGTGAATGTGTGTGTGTGTGTGTGTGTGTGTGTGTCTTTTTTTTTGCTTATGCGCAAATATAATGGAAAAAACAAGACATATGTCCGCGTCTGGCTGTTTGTCCACTTCCTCCCTCTGGACTTTCTGTTGGCATGGCGATAAATGTTCCTCTAATAGAATCACGGCAATAATGAAATCATCCCTCTTCCTTTCCCTCTCTCCGACTTTTTCTTTTCCCTCCCACGTCTCCCCTCCTACTCTCTCTCTCTCTCTCTCTTTTACTTCCATCCTCTCTCAAAATTCAAGCTTCACTTTTACTGTTTTACAGGAAAAAAGGCTGGTAATGTTCTACATTTGTGTTAGTGTTCACAAATCCAAGGAAAAAAAATGAAGCTCTTTGGCACAAGATCAAATCGAAATTAAAGTCGAACATATTTTTTGTTCATTATCCTCGTTTGACACGTACAGAAAACTGTAAGTGATTAAAAAACCAGAGAGAAACAGGATGGAACTTCAACTTCTCACTGCAACGAGCCGGCGGCTCCTCTGTCTTGTTTATCCCTGATGGCGTCTGCCAAACAAATCCATGTGAACGTGTGAGCCGTCCACAGAATCTATCGTTTAATTTAAAGCTGTAGTCAATACAGCACTAAGCATCTCTCAGATTCATCCGCCACCGGAAATAGTCCCTAAAAGAAATCCACTTATTTCTTTCTGTTTGAGTAACGTTTTTATGAAAACTACAGTGAGCAGCATGGGAAATTACTGTGCTAACAGATATTATTTTTTACATTTTCAATGATTTAAATCCTCAGTAGGAACCGAGGAACTCGGAGGTGAGAGCAACAGACAGAGGAGGGAAGGTGTTGAGAGACGGACTAAAAGAAGTCGGTTTGGGTCTTGTCATGTTCTTTTTATGACACAAAGAAAAATAAAGAATATCTCCAGGCTTTTTGTGCCATGAAATCTGAGGGATTCAGGCCGTCACACTCTGTCACAGCCACTGTCAGTCTGTCTCTGAGAACGCCACCGACCAGGTGACCAGCTTCCCCTGCCTCCCTGTCCTCCTAGTTTCCGGTGGGTGAAGGACGGCGAGCCGTTCGGGCCGGAGCGCCACGGGGCCGGGACGCTGCGAGCCGAGGAGGGCCGGCCCCTCGACTCTTACAAGGGCCTGTACCGCTGCTACGCCTCCAACACCCTGGGCACCGCCATGACGCAGACCGTGAAAGTCATCGTGGAGCGTGAGTCTCGCACGCACACACACACACACACACCGTCGCGCACACACCTTCCTCTCTGTCTAGGACGCACGCGCCACGTATACCCTTCGGTTACTCGGAAAGGTTGTCTCAGGCCACCTGTTCTGCTCGCTCATCCCTCGTTACTGTGGCAACCATTTCCTGGAGACGGAGCAATTGACGTCGCCACGGCCTGGGTGGGGGCTCAGCCTCCGATAAACACACTCAGAAACACACACACACACACACACTGGTTTAGAGGCAGTAGAGTAGGATCAGCGTACATGCCGTCGTCTCCACAGAGGAAAATCTTACTTTTGGCCCCATCGTTTTTCAGTTATTGTAGTTATTACTGTATATTGGAGGGTTTTATTATAGTGGCATGTTTGTGGCTGAATGAAACCTGAGGCGACGACTGTGGGCATCAGGGCTGAAAATGAACCTTCCTCTGCTCCTCTGTTTTTGGCTAAAAGAAAAATAATAAAAATAATAATGATAATTTAATCTCAGTTTTTTCATTTACAATTAAATTTTTTTTCCTAAAAAGATCCCAGAGTTGAGCATCAATCAGAGAGTTAAGGACAGAGCTCTTTTTAGGCAAAGATGATAAATACACAAAAATATTATTATTCATAATATATCAGACTTAAAAAAGCATGAAAAATTGACAGAAATGCATAAAGATACAGGACATGATGTGAGATTTGTTGCTGCTCGTTTTGACAGCTCACGCTCATTTTTTTCTAATTCTGGGCAAACTGCTTCCACTGCTCCTGAAAAAATTTACAATCACTCTGTCTGTGCTAGAGGAGAAAAAATGTTGTCAATGCAGCAGCCATGACACGACCCCTCGCTGGCTCCTGACATGTGAACACATCATCTTCTGTTAGCGGCAGGCAGCTGTTCGTAGCACAAAGGGCTCTAATGAACCGCAATTACTGTATATTCATCCAGCTCAATTCGGTCCCGCTCGGTTTATTGTCCTTGTACAGGGCCGAGCCGGCAGCGAGGAAACACACCGAAAGTACAACAAGTGCAGCATTAAGGAAGAGGGAGGAGCCGTTCAAATCTAAATGGAGAGAAAAGACTTTACGGTATGATAGAGCGCAGGGCGGATAAATAAGATAGGATAAATTAATTACTGTAAAATGAGGTCGCTATAGTCGGTCGATACTGATAAATAGTATCAGGTGACACGGACTCACAGTGTCAGAGTAACGCTCTTAAGAAGCAGGATACGCTGATGAGGTGAGCAATCACATCACGACGGCGACATCACACGGCGCTTCCCCCCGTTTCGCCGCCCGCGTGGTCCGGGATGATCGGAGCCGCCCGAGCTTGTGGAAACGCATCCCGCCCGCCCGCCCGCCCTCTGCCGTCGGCAGCTCTACCGCCTCCTCTTAACGCCGGCGTTGCGGCAGCTGCGGTGATATAATAAACGCCGTGCAGGGAACCGCAGGTACGAGGCCAGGTGTGAAAGCAACACTGACCGGATCTTCTACCGCTTCCTGAGCAGCACTGTAAACCGACACTGTTGGAAATGTAACGGCAGAGAGGTCGTAGTTTTTTCCCGCGTTTTTTCCCTCTTCCTTTGCCGGATCAACGGGAGATCGAGGCAACATAAGAAGGCCGCAGTGAGATTCGGTTCGGTGCCGTGTCCCGATGCGTTCGCGTCACATATAAAGCTCCTTACTGACAATCCGTTGCTTTGTGTTTCCCAGCGACGCCAGTCCTCCTGAAACAGCAGAAACTGGAGAGGCGAGCACACGTGGGAGAAAGCATCGTCCTGTCCTGCAACCCCCCGAAGAGCTCGACCCCCCCACTGATCCACTGGATGGACAAGAGTGAGTCGGCCCCCCGTCTCGGCCTCCGTGTCTCCTGTCCGCTCCACCGGCCGCCGTCCTGTGAGACGGACGGACGGACATTTTCGTCGTCTCTTAAATCTCAGCAGCTTCGCCGGATTTATCTGCATCCGTCTTTCCAGCTGAGAGCCCCGTCGGAGGGATTTGCATCTCCGTGCTGCATTGCAGACCATCTCCACTCAAACTAATGAATGCAGCACTGCCAGCCCAAGTTTCTCCACTCTTTATATTTCTTTTTTTCCCCTTTACTTTCTCCCTTCCCTCTCTCTCTCTCTCTCCCTCTCGCTCGGCCCGTCTCCCTCTGATGAAATAGTGCCCTTTAAGATGTCGGTTTTGTTTAAGCCAGATGATACTGCAGTGCTTGAAGCCTGAATATGAATAGAAACAACCCTTCGTTTCTCCGATGCATGTTCAGGAAGCACGTTACACTACGACACTTGTCAACTTCTGCTGCGTGTCCTCACCTTTGTCTCGCCTGTCCCAGGGATGGTTCACATCAAGCAGGACGACAGGGTGATGGTCGGCCAGGACGGGAACCTGTACTTCTCCAACCTCCTGGAGAGCGACAGCAGGGACGACTACACCTGCAACGCCCAGTACGCGGCGGCCAGGACCGTGCTGCCCGAGGCCGCCATAACCCTCACTGTCACCCCCAGTGAGCGCACGCACACATGCACACACTCACACACACATACACGCACACACGTGCACGCACCAACACACAAACACCAACACACACACACGCAAGCATGCACGCACACACGCACACACACACGCACACACGCACACACGCACACACACACGCACACTGCAAAACACCCACAAACACAGACAATGAGGCGCCAGGTTCATTTAAGACTTTATGCACAGAGCAGCTCCAGTGCCTCATTTTATTCCCTCTGTGTTCTCGCCTCGGTCCGAATTCTGCCCGTTGGCTCGAGATCAGGACGTGGGACAGCATTTTTATAGCCGGACCAACTTTTAACTGCTCCACATCTATTTGGTGACTTTAGTCACAAGATAATTTTGCAGCTGGAAACAGGTTATGAAAAATTTACCATCTCTTTAAAATCCAGTTACAAAGGAGAAAAATGACTCAAATCACTGATACTTTCACCGTAAACACTTTACAGTTTAGTGTGTGTTGATTCTCTCTCTCGCTTCCAGGTAACGATGTTGCTCATGGCAGGAAGCCCCAACTCTTTCATCCGACGGACCCCCACTCCATAGTGAAGGCCCTCCGGGGTCAAAGTGTCAACCTGGAATGTATCCCCAAAGGCCTGTAAGGATCCCACTGTGCATTTGTGTACATGTATGTGTGTGTGTGTGTGTGTGCGTGTGTTCATATATGCGAATATTCATATATCTGATACGGTGTCCCTTCCTTTCTGCCCTCGTTCACCTTCACTCAAACTCATCCATTCACCATCTTCTCTAATCAGAGCAGAAACGTGTGACCTGTTGAGGGAAGGAAGTCTTATCTAAATAAACTGTAATACAGCCCATGAATAGTCAGTCTCAGTGGTGCAGATTCCAAACTTGGTTCACTTACAAGTGACTATTAAAATAATGAGGAAGGTTCGTTGGTGGCGTTTGAACGGCGTCTTACGGTGAACGGACTGTGTCACCCGGCCCTTTTCGCCCAATAAAAGGTGGAGGTGAATATGGATTAGTGGGTGTGGTGATCAATAAACACGCCTTCATCGCGCTGAAACAGCTGAGCCAACCGTAATGAGGCCGACCGAACAGCGGGTGAACGCTAAGTGCTACGCTTCGGGTGTCCGCCGCCGTTTACCGGTCCTAAGGTTGTGGTGTGGTCTCGAGTCTTGAGCTTGAGCGTTCACCATCGGCCGGGTTGAACCACCTTGTGCGGTTTCTTGTGTGTTGATAACTGACACCGACCGAGCAACGAGCCGTCTCGGTATCATTAATGGGGGACGAGCAGCTCACTGGGGATTTCTACTGATCCTCCTTGTTGAATCACTTATCTCTCCTCTGTGACATTGCTGTTTTTGTGGTCCGCTCTAATTATCCGTCCTCCCCTGAGAGTTCCGCCTCTGGAGGGGGGCAGGGCGGATAAATGGACTGTCGTTATAATTTTTCCTTAATGATAAAATAGGGTATTACGCCATTAACAAGATCATCTGTGTTCATTCGGCTCTAATTTCCTGCCTGTAGCTCCCAATCGATCCATCTCTCCCCAGTGCTCTTTCCTTCGGTGATCAACTCTCGGCCTCACATTCGAATCTGTGTTTCTCTTTCTGTGTTTTCTTTTCTTTTTAATCTCTTGGCTCTTCTCGCCCTCGGCCCCCTTCCGCCCCCCAGGCCCACTCCCAAGGTGGACTGGAAGAAGAAGGACGGCAGCCTGGCCGAAACGAGCGGCGTCCTGGAAAACTTCCAGCGCTCGCTCTTCTTCAACAGCATCACGCAGAGCGACGACGGGGAGTACGAGTGTAAGGCGTCCAACAGCAACGGCGTCACCAAACACTCCTTCACCGTCACCGTGGAAGGTGGGAACACGCAGGGAACGTACAGCGGAAACCGGACACGCTAACGAACACGTGTGATTCTTATCGGCAACGAGTCGTTGATGTGTATGCGTTTTGATTAGTGGTTGAAATTCGCGAAAAATACTTGGGTATTTTACTTTATACCTTTTACTCCACTACATTTACTTGGCAGTTTGATGCAGATATCACATACAAGATATTCATAAAAAACTAGACTAAATTGCACTTACTATTGTATTTTATAATTCTGGTATAAGTATTCTAGTAAATGTATTCATGAATAATGTACTTAAACTGTGTTGTTTCCAATGTGCTTCTCCTGTATTTGCGTATCAGTGATATACAGAATAATTAGAAAACACAATACACACATACTTTAAACATACCTGAAATACCTGAAATAGCTATTTGAATAAAATAAAATTTAATAAATAAATAAAAAAATAAATAAAATTTCTTTATTAAATACAAAAAAATGAACTTTAAATGGGATTAATTACAATATGATGGTGTAATCGAGATTTTAAATAAAAAAAAACCCAAAAATATGATTTGAGTAAAATCAAGCTGAATAAGCCATTCTAGCCAATCTAAGCCAATCTAGCCATTTTTTCAGCATAAAGAGTACTCTTACTTTAAGTACATTTTGCTGATTATATTTCTTTACTTTCACCTTATTGACATTTCGAATACAGGACAACTTCCTTGTGTCTTTACAGCTTCGGCTCCAGTGGGCAGCATTAATGCTCCTCCTGTTTCTTACCTGATGGTTCAGTTCTTTTGCACCGCTGTGATTC
This sequence comes from Istiophorus platypterus, assembly GCA_016859345.1. Taxonomy (NCBI): domain Eukaryota; kingdom Metazoa; phylum Chordata; class Actinopteri; order Istiophoriformes; family Istiophoridae; genus Istiophorus; species Istiophorus platypterus. Next base: position 18,931,337 of record CM029111.1, on the reverse strand, counting down.
ATCTGTTAAACCGGCTGCTCCTCGGCGACGACGGCGATTCAAAGGTTTTTTCTTTCTCTCTCTCTCGTAGCGGCTCCTTACTGGGTGAAGGAGCCCCAGAACCTGCTGTACGCTCCTGGGGAAACCGTGCGGCTGGACTGTCAGGCCGAGGGAATCCCGACCCCCAAAATCACCTGGAGCCTCAACGGGCAGCTGATCACAGGTGTGGCGAGTTTTTGACGTTTTCTGGTTCTTATTTAAACTGGGTTTTGTTGGGGTTTTGTTCCAAAGTGTGTGGGCAAAACCAAAGGTCAAGCTCTATGAATTATTAAAACTTTTAACCTGAAACTTTATTCTGGCCATGACAGAGGGGAGATAGAACTGACCGGAAGAGCGAGGAATAAATAGAGAGCGAGGAATAAAGGGAGAAAGGGTCTTAACAAAATAAGTTTTGATGCTAGAAACACAACTGCAATAAAAACAGGGAGGAGACTGGCTGGTAAATGTGAGAAAGGAGAAACATTGGAGGGGGAGGAGGAGGAGGAGGTCAGAGCCTGTAACAGCTGCTGCTTCATCTGTTGGACAAAAGCTTCCCGGTTAAACATTTTCTTTGTGCTCAGCCTGTGAGTTTCTGTTTGACAAACTCCCTCAATCATCACACCGCTCGGTCCCAGACTCCTGTCTCTGACCTCTTCAACCCCGACCCCCACCCCCTTCTCACCGTAGAGGTGGACGACGATCCTCGTCGGAGCGTTTCGGGCGGCGTGCTGATCCTCAGGGATGTGGAGTACGCCGACACGGCGGTGTATCAGTGCGAGGCCACCAATGTGCACGGCTCCATCCTCCTCAACACCTACCTCTACGTCATCGGTACGTAGCCGCTCTAGCGCGGGCCTGGCTTTTACCCGCGGCCTCTTTAACGCCGCCTGTCCAACTTGCCGCTGGTTGACGGCGATGTCTCCGTCTCCCAGAGCTGCCTCCTCAGATCCTCTCCTCTGACGGGGTGGTGTACAGAGTCGCCGAGGGCGGAGACGTCTGGCTGCACTGTGACACCTTTGGTTCCCCGCGACCACACGTCAGCTGGTGAGACGCACACACACAAACACACAGTGTTCAAACGCCTACCATTTATAATCTTAATGCTTATTCCCAAAGCTGCAACCTTTACATTTTGCATTTGCATGTGTTATACTCACCGTACGACACTGGTCATCTGCCCTGACCGGTCATGCCCTTGTGAAGCCTTTTGGTCTCAGTTCAGCAACGTAATAACGTGAAATTAGTAGAGCGACCGTGTCTGAAACCACTCAGCAAACTCAGCAGTTTACAGTTTGGTCAAAAGGTAAATTTAAATTTCATAATCATCGACATTTTGTCTTGTCACATGCACACGACTTTTTTCTTTTTTCCCCTTTGTCGCATCTATGAAATGTCACACATTGCATTGTGGCATATTTTGCACAAAGTTGTGTGCACTACTTTTGCGGCTGAATTTTTGGGGGCACTACTTAACATAGTGGATCAATTTACAAAATCAGAGTTTGGACATATCACATAACAAACGTAACAAAGGTAACAACATGGCGGACGTTGAATACGCTGCAGCTCTGTGAATCGTGACGTATAAAGGCTGAAGGGTTGAGTCTCCTTTTTCCATTTCATCATTCTACAGCAGGAAAATTGAGGTGTTTTTTTAGATTGTTGATATTAAATGAACATCTTCAGAGTGGATAGAGCTGATATTACACAGAGCAGATGTGCAGAGCCATTTATCATATCCATAGCCTGATGTGTTTCGGTCCTCTGAGACTTAGATGCTCCATTGTTTCCAGAAACTATTAAAACACAGCAGTGATTCACACTGTTACAGTGGAGGACTTGTTCCTACATCACCATGAACACACACACTGTAGTTTATCTAGACTCAATCCCACAAACACTCACTACAGCACTAAATGTGGATTAATCCGCAGCTGAAAATAGTCCCCAGCAAATGCACAATTTGCTTCTCTTTGTTTGTTTAAAAAACGACAGAGAGCTGAGGATCTGAGCCTTTTAGAAAAATGAAACCATATATTTGTGCGTCATTTCCAGATTTACAACCTCAGCAGGGAACGTTGGACTCGTGGCTGAGAGCCACAGACACAGCAGCCAGCTCATAAAATACCAACACACTTTTGGTTTGGGTCTTTTCGCGGAATTTGTTGACTGTAAAAATAAAGAACAATAACCGGTTCCCTCAAGGATAAGGTCATATTTTACACTCATAAAAATTTCAAAACATTTAAATTAGCCCCCGTTGTAAATGATCAGAGTAACTAAACATAGGAAGCGATCGGTCCCTGCGAAGCAGCCTCTGGTCTTCACTTTGAACAGAGCAGCGCCCTCAGGTGGCTGCTTAGGTGAAATGCAGTCTGTAGACTCAGTGTCCCCGATCAGGGGCCGACCACACCCAGGTCCGGCGTCACCGGGCAGCAGGCAGGACGTCGGTTCATCCTCAGTTAGTGGATCCATGCAGAAATGAGGATAATCACATGAGAAGGAGATTTTTAGATTTTGTGATCATACATATTGATGGTAAATATTCAAAAATTTGAATGTTATTATGCAAATATTACAAATAAAAAAAACTGGTGGGAAATTAGGGAAAGCAGGAAGTAGAAATACTACTTTGCATTGTGCTTTTTCCATACACGTTATGCTCACTCTCCCTCTCCTCTCTCCGGACGATCGTTGATCGATCTCCCTCTGTCAGTTACCGAGCTCTGAACGAGGCAGGAAACACTTCAGTTGATTGAGACCTGAGGATTCAGTGCTGGTGCTGTAGCGAGGCCGCTGATCGATGCACGCCAGGATCAATGTATCTATATGTGTGTTTGTTTGTGTGTTTGTTCTCTGCAGGGGGGGTGAAGACATGGCTCCTCTGCTGTCGGACCCCCGCGTCTCCCTGCTGACCAATGGGACCCTCGTCCTGTCCAACGTCAGTCAGGACGACGGCGGCTCGTACACCTGCACCGTCAGACACACCAACATCTCCATCGCTGCACATCTGGTGGTCTTCAGTGAGTCGCGCACACACCTTTTATAAAAGAAATCCCCAGAGACAAAAAGGAAAAAACAGGATAAAGTGAAAGTGCTGTCCCCTATTGTTCCTGTTTCCCGTCAGACCGGACCGTGATCCTGAAGGGCCCCCAGGACGTGAGCGCCGAGGGCGGAGCCAGCGCTCTGCTGGACTGTCACTTCAACAGAGACCCCCAGCGGCACGACTACAAAATGGTCTGGAGGAAAGGCGAGCAGGCGCTGCTGGAGTCGTCACCGGATGACAAGTAAGCGCCCGCAATGCAGCAGGCGTCACGTCAGCGCCACGTCGGCGCCACGCTAACGCCACGCCAGCGCCACGTCGGCGCCACGTCAGCACCACGTCAGCGCCAGGTTATCAGCCCTCGTCCGGGGGCCGTTTCAGACAGTGGCTTCCAAGAAAAGCTCAGGGAGGGGCCCATTAACAAGTTAACCAGGCGTGAATTGCCCAAACCGGCCAGTCGGTCCTCGTCCTTGGGGTCTGGTTCAACACCAGCTCTGATAAAGACGTTGTCTGTCCAGGCGCGTTGTCTCGATGGGCTCAGCAGGGCCCACGGGACATTTAACCCCCCACAAGTAGCCTGATCTGGCCCCAAGTCAGGGACGTTAACAGCAGATTTGGAGAAACGATGTGTGGCCTTAATCAGACAGAAGTTCTAGAAACACAATACAGACCCTCATTAAACTTGTGTGTGTGCATGCGTGTGTGTGTGTGTGTGTGTGTGTGTGTGTGTGTGCGCGTGCAGGTACACTTTCTTTGAGAACGGAACCCTGAAAGTGACGAACCTCCAAGCGGACGACACGGCTCCATATTCCTGCGAGGTCAGCACCGACCTGGACAGGGCGACGGCCACCGGCTCCATCACCGTCGTAGGTACGTCACCGTGTGTGTGTGTTCACATGCACATTTGTGTGTTTTTGTGCGTGACAGTTAAGTTTTGACGCTAATAGTTTTCCGCGCCCCCCCCCAGCGCGCCCGGACCCTCCCAAGGACCTGACTCTGTCCGAGGTCACTGACCACAGCCTCACGCTCAGCTGGATCCCGGGGCAGTCGCACAACAGCCCCATCAAAGGTGCCCTACACGCACACACGAAAAACCCACGCAGCTGTGTGTATTCTCAACTCACCCTTCATCTCGCTGTTCTCCCCTCAGACTTCATCGTGGAGGCGCAGGAGGAGCAGCAGCACGCGGAGGAGGTGAAATCGAGGTGGAGGGAGTTGAAGAGCGTCTCCGGGGACTTCAACCACCTGCAGCTGGCCCTCCACCCCTACTGCACCTACCGCTTCAGGGTCACCGCCGTCAACGGCATCGGCCGCAGCGACCCCAGCGAGCCCTCGGACTTCCACAGCACGCCGCCTGCCGGTGGGTGACCCCGGGTGCTGGATCATTCTTAAAGGGATAGTTCAACATTTTGGGAAATACACTTATTGGCTTTATTTGTAAAGACTTAGATGAGGAGACTGGATGAGAAGCTACATCCAGTAGCTGGTTAGGTTAGCGCCCAGCCAGGAAATTGTTTGTACGCTTGAGCTACATAACATTTTACCTTTAGGAGCCAGACCACCCCCCCCCCCGATTTCCAGTCTTTACGCTAAGATATGCTAACTGCCCACTAGCTGTAGCTTCACACTGAAGGAAGGTCTCTGTCTCCTCGTCTCCAGTAGCTCCTGACGAGAGAAAGCGAGCAGGCACATCAGTGGAACTATCCCTTTAACGTGGGACGTCATCTGTCTCTCCTCCTGTCCTTCTCCCCCCGTCCCTCTCCCCTAGTTCCCGACAGAAACCCCACCGGTGTCCGCAGTGACTCCACAGACCCGAAGACCCTGACCATCACCTGGGACGTGAGTACTTGAATCCGTATGCGTTTGTGCCTGGTGGAAAGTAACTAAATACATTTATTCGACTACTGTGCTTAAGGACATTTTTCAGGCGTCTGAACTTTACTTTTCCACGTTTTATGTTACTTTTTGCATCTTACAATCCAGGTCATCACAGTCTTCATTTTCAGATTGAAATTGTACTTTTTACTCAACTACAATGATGTTTACTACTAACTTTTATTTGAAAAACATAAAAAAGAAGGAAAAGAAAATGAATCTGTGGTGTAGCCTGTTTTCAATGCAAATTGGATTCATTAAAAAAAAAAGAAACAAGTTTCATTTTTCATGCTCTGCTGCAGAGACACAGACACAGACAGTTCTTTAGAAAACTTATATGAATTCAAAACTTTTCACTCGTTTTAAGAATATAATTTTTTTTTTCAAACTCCATACGACTGAGGAACCTAATTGTGTATAAATCAGTTAAAATTAGCTCCACATCAACCAGTTGCAATAGTAAAATGCTATGTAAACATTAATATAACGGTAAAAAAATTACTCAGTGATATAATCTTTTGAATATGAAATGCTACGATACATTTCTTTTACCTTCACTATTATAAGTAAACGTTGCTGAAAATACTTTTGAACTTTTCCTGAAGAAGGATTTTGAATCGAAAGTTTTACTCTCACTTCTTATTACTTGAGTATTTTTACATTGTTGTATTATTACATTCCCTCAAGTGAAGGATCTGAAGACTTTTATCGTATCATAATCCATTTTATGTCCCCGCAGGAGATGGAGAAGAACCTGCACAACGGCCAGGACTTCCAGTACAAGGTGTTGTGGCGGGAGGCCGGGGGGACGAGTTCCCAGTGGAACCACGGCTACGTCAAGTCCCCGCCGTTCTTCGTGAACGACACGGGAACGTACACGCCATTCGAGATCAAAGTCCAGGCCGTCAACTCGCTCGGAGAAGGGCCGGCGCCGGTGCCCAGGATCGGACACTCTGGGGAGGACAGTACGTCAGCTGAGCACTCTGGGTCATTCGCTTCAGTGCCAGGGCTGGAGACCTTGTGGGGGGGAGGGGGGGGGGCACTCAGAGCTCAGGGAAATGTGAAAGGGATCAAAGTTTAAAATACTCTCTCATGTTTAATCAATCAATCTGTCGATCGGGATTCGTTTGAACAGCACTTTTCATTGGGGTCTGTGCAGTTCAAGCTGTTCTACAGGTGACCGACAAACTGCCACTAACACGGGTCAAAAGTAAACAGTGAAGTAATTTGAGACCAAATGCAAAGAAGAAATAAAAATGGTCAAAATGTGAACGGTTTAAAAATATTAACAAATGTAGAAAAAGTAGAACGAAATCGGCACGAACGTCGCAGGTAATCAATAAGCTGTAGGTGCATCACGCATTGGTCAGTAGCCTGGTCAGTAGCCTGGTCAGTAGCTGGTCTGTAGCCTGGTCAGTAGCCTGGTCAGTAGCCTGGTCTGTAGCCTGGTCTGTAGCCTGGTCAGTAGCCTGGTCTGTAGCTGGTCTGTAGCCTGGTCAGGAGCCTGGTCTGTAGCCTGGTCTGTAGCCTGGTCAGTAGCCTGGTCTGTAGCTGGTCTGTAGCTGGTCTGTAGCCTGGTCAGGAGCCTGGTCTGTAGCCTGGTCTGTAGCCTGGTCAGTAGCCTGGTCTGTAGCTGGTGTGTAGCCTGGTCAGTAGCCTGGTCAGTAGCCTGGTCTGTAGCGTATCTGTAGCTGGTCTGTAGCCTGGTCAGGAGCCTGGTCTGTAGCTGGTCTGTAGCCTTGTCAGTAGCCTGGTCAGTAGCCTGGTTTGTAGCTGGTCTGTAGCTGGTCTGTAGCCCTGTCAGGAGCCTGGTCAGGAGCCTGGTCTGTAGCCTGGTCTGTAGCCTGGTCAGTAGCCTGGTCTGTAGCCTGGTCAGTAGCCTGGTCTGTAGCTGGTCTGTAGCCTGGTCAGGAGCCTGGTCTGTAGCCTGGTCAGTAGCCTGGTCTGTAGCTGGTCTGTAGCCTGGTCAGGAGCCTGGTCTGTAGCCTGGTCTGTAGCCTTGTCAGTAGCCTGGTCAGTAGCCTGGTTTGTAGCTGGTCTGTAGCTGGTCTGTAGCCCTGTCAGGAGCCTGGTCAGGAGCCTGGTCTGTAGCTGGTGTGTAGCCTGGTCTGTAGCCTGGTCAGTAGCCTGGTCAGTAGCCTGGTCTGTAGCCTGGTCAGGAGCCTGGTCTGTAGCTGGTCTATAGCCTGGTCTGTAGCCTGGTCAGTAGCCTGGTCTGTAGCTGGTCAGTAGCCTGGTCAGTAGCCTGGTCAGTAGCCTGGTCAGTAGCCTGGTCTGTAGCTGGTCAGTAGCCTGGTCAGTAGCCTGGTCAGTAGCCTGGTCTGTAGCCTGGTCAGTAGCCTGGTCTGTAGCTGGTCTGTAGCTGGTCTGTAGCCTGGTCAGGAGCCTGGTCTGTAGCCCGGTCTGTAGCCTTGTCAGTAGCCTGGTCAGTAGCCTGGTTTGTAGCTGGTCTGTAGCTGGTCTGTAGCCCTGTCAGGAGCCTGGTCAGGAGCCTGGTCAGGAGCCTGGTCTGTAGCTGGTGTGTAGCCTGGTCTGTAGCCTGGTCAGTAGCCTGGTCAGTAGCCTGGTCTGTAGCCTGGTCAGGAGCCTGGTCTGTAGCTGGTCTATAGCCTGGTCTGTAGCCTGGTCAGTAGCCTGGTCAGTAGCCTGGTCTGTAGCTGGTCAGTAGCCTGGTCAGTAGCCTGGTCAGTAGCTGGTCTGTAGCTGGTCTGTAGCTGGTCAGTAGCCTGGTCAGTAGCCTGGTCAGTAGCCTGGTCTGTAGCTGGTCTGTAGCTGGTCTGTAGCCTGGTCAGGAGCCTGGTCTGTAGCCTGGTCTGTAGCCTGGTCTGTAGCCTGGTCAGTAGCCTGGTCAGTAGCCTGGTCTGTAGCCTGGTCTGTCGATATGTAGAACAACTGTTTGTGGACTAACTTGCATTTACACAAGTTTTTCAGCTTCATCATCGTCATCCCCCCTTGAGTCGGGAAACCTGTTGTTTCCAGGGACGTGTTTTAAGACTCATTTGATTGAACCCTTTGCTTTGCCTCCACTCTGGAGCTGTGTTTACGTGAGTGGCTCCTCACTCCTCAGCTACCGGTTCATGTCCCACACATGAAAATGGCTTCTCTAGGCTCAGCGACACTTGATCCCGTCCGTCGGTTCGTCTGTTGGTCACTGCGGTGGTCGGCTGGTGGCCACTGGTCGGGAGGGCGCCCCCTGCTGGTGCCCTCCGAGTCAACACTTCACCCACTCAACTCAGGAGAATTAAATTTACTGTAAAACACAGCATATAACCATAACAAAAACGATCCCGTAGGAAAGCAGCTCAGGAGACAGCGAATGCAACACTCTATAACTCTGCTTTGTTGAACACTCGCTCATTTATTCACTTGGTAACCGTGATGCCTCTCTGCTGGTCCTCCCCCTCTCTCCATCCTGTGTCCTCCCTCCCTCCCAGAGCCCGGGGAGGCTCCCACCGGAGTCGACTCCTTAGTGATGAACAGCACAGTCAGAGTCTGGTGGAACGAGGCCAGGAACGTCCGAGGTCTGCTGCAGGGCTACAAGGTAGCGGCTCCCGCGACGGCCGCCGTGCTCTCCGTGGCCCAGTGTAACTGAATTTGGTGGCGAGCTCGGACAAGGAAGAGCTGATCCTGTGGTGGAGATGGAATATAAAGCATTTTATGAATTCATTCATGACCTTGAACCACGATATTTAGACTTCATGATATTTTCACCAAGGTTTGGTACATAACTTGTGTGTTTTAAAAAGAAAAAGTCATTAATTTCTCTCCCGTGTCCTTGTTCACGTTAGCATGAGTTTTACACACATTTCCAAAACATTTTAACATATTGTGCATTCACAGTCACATTTACACAGGCGCGCAAATGGATCTTCCAAAATCTTTATGGCCTTTCACACATCGGCGAATTTACGGCGACACGGCAGGTTTTTATAGCACATTTCATACACAAAGGTATTAAAAGTGCTTTACTTAAGGCATTAGAAACAAGATGGATTTAAACAGCCATAACTCACTGTACACAAGTCTCACTAGAAATCAGCCACTGAGTCTGTTTTATGCTGAGTGAGATGAGTATTTAAAACTCCCCTTTTCATTGATTAAATTTCAAATTCAGAGGATTGTGCTCAGGTCTGATTTGTCCGAGAGCTTCCTGCTCAGACACTGCCGGCGTTTACGATGTGCTTTGATGTCGATTCACTGATCGATTAATTGATTAATCAGAGACTATTTTGACAGTGGATTAATCATTGAAGACATTTGATGGCACCATCATCATCATCATTTTCAGACCTTAAGAAATTGTGACGGCCATTTTCTTCACACTTTAAAGATCAAATAATCCATTGAGAAAATAATTTCCAGTTTAACTTATTATGAGCTGTAGCTCTATTTAAAAAGAGTGCGTGTGCAGTTTCAGCTGCAACCAGCCATTATTTTCATTATCAATTTAATCTACAGGTTAATTTAATAGATGAAATAGTAAATTACAGAAAATAGTGAAAAAAACATGCCTGTCACCAGCTCCCAGAGCAAAGTTTACAAGTTTACAATGAAAGAAATGCAGCGAAACATCACATTCCCATGTCTGCCTGCCTGTCAGATCTACATCAGGAGGCTGGGCCCCCAGGCTGGGCGGGGCCGCAGGTCCCTGGGGAAAACGCACCACGGGGAGGAGAGGTCGGAGAGGTCGGACCGAGGCAGGGAGAGAGACCGAGAGAGTCGGGTGGTGGTGGTCCGCGGCACCAAGACGTCGGAGGATGTGCAGGGGCTGCGGCTGTTCTCCCAGTATCAGCTGTCCGTCACCGTCTACAACAGGAAAGGGGAGGGCCCCCACTCCCCGCCTCACCACTTCAGCACCCCGGAGGGAGGTGGGTGTTCAGACCGAACGTGGAACAACGGCTTTTCATCCGCAGATACTGACCCGTTGTGTGTTTGTGTTTAGTTCCTGGTCCTCCGGCGTCCCTGAGGTTCGAGAGCCCGACGGAGAACTCGCTGGTCCTCTACTGGACCCCCCCGGTGGAAACCAACGGCATTCTGCTGGGATACATGGTGCAGTACCAGCAGGGTGAGCTTTGACACCACTGGGGACCGTAGAAAAGTGATCGTGTGAGGGGGGGCGGGTTTAATTTGATTTTAAAAAATCCAGATCCCATTAATATTTCAGCTGCCCCCCTCATAAGGAACCGGCTGCTGATGTTCATGAGTAAAATATAAAATAAAGCCCTGAAATAGAGACAGAAGGTTTCTACTCTGTGAATAGAGCCTCAAAAATGTATCTTTTTAATGTGGCTCTTTGATTTCTCTTTTTAATGCCATAAATCAGACAGAGGGTGGCTGGAATAAAATATAAATCTGGGATGGGACAAGATTTGAGAAAAAAAAGCTCCTCACTTTCCCAATACATCAGATTTACTGAATGTATTGATGAAGTGCATCTATTATGTTTCCTCCTCGAGTCATGACAGGGTTATTTTTAAGTGATTAAATCACTGGAGTATCTCACTTTTTTAATGGGAAGTTTGGTTTTTAAACCCACAGGTGAGGATAGTTAATCATAAATGTTCAGTTTTACTTACATTCAAGTTCTTTTTCCGTGTCGGTTTTACAGTAATAGAACAACAGCACCTCTTAGAGGGATACGTCGACATTTTGACGAAACGCTCTTTTTCATTTTCTTGCCGAGAATTCGACGAGAAGATTTATTCCATTCTCAAGTCTGTTCACTGAAATAAGAAGCGACAGTTACAGCAGCTGCTTAGCTTAGCTTAGCTTAGCACAAAGAATGGAAACGGAGGGAAACAACTAGAATGGCTCTGTCCAGAGGGAGCGAAACCTAGCGTCACCTGTAAAGCTCACTGTTTTACAGATCATATCTTGTTTGTTTTAATATGTTAAATGTGCAAAGAGTCAAGTCGCCCCCATTTCTTTCCATTTGCAAAACTTTTTTTTTCTTTACATTTTTAATCCAGTAATGATTAAAAATGATGTCTGCTGGCCTGCAGTCTTCTTCTCTGCTGCCTTTGTTCGTTTCCTGCTGACTCCCTTGGTGCATTACTGCCACCTAGAGGTCAGCAGAGTAACAGTAGACCACTGACGGGACCTCGTACCGCGTCGAATCCTGTCACATGGGTGGTTCGGCGTCATTCGTGCAGCGCCTGTCCACCGCTGACCCCCTTGTGTCTCGCCCGTAGAGGTGGAGAGCAGGGACAGCCCGTTCCAGATGGAGACCATCAAGGACCCCAGCGTGACCCACATCCTGTTCGACCAGCTGGACCCCAGCAGCCATTACATCTTCAAAGTGATAGCGCGCACCGCCACCGGGGACGGGCCTCCCATCACACGGAGGGGCGCCACCCTGCTGGACGGAGGTCTGAATCACATGCAGGAGAAGACGTGATTTCATTTCCTGTTCCCCCCTTTCTTCCTAAGTTTCGGTGCGGTCTTCATCCCCTGTCTTCCTCTCTCTGCCGCTCTTTTTTCCAGTGCCCCCATCGAACGTCACCATCGTCCAGGGAAACACGTCGTTCAACCTGAGCTGGGTGCCCGGAGAGCGAGACAGGAATCACGGCTTCCGCATCTCCTTCCTCAGAAAGAGTCGTAGGTTCACTCTTCTTCATCGTGACCCCAAGAGGGAAGAGGAGGAAAGGGGGAGGAGGAGGAGGGCGAAAGAGAGGAGGATGTTACTGACCATCGTTAAATGAACACGCAGTTAAACCATTTTAAATCTACGCTAGGGAGAATTATTAGAGGGCAAAGGGAAGAAAGGAAAAAATTTGGCAGAGAATCAGGAAGAGAAAAAGTTCTGAGCAATGCAGAGAAAAACACCTGATACTGATCTGTAACATTTGTGTATTTGTGTGTGTGTGTGCGTGCACCGGTGCAGCCGGGAGCAGGTGGCAGGAGTCGGAGGTGGTGAACTCCACGCAGGGCTTCTATTCGCTGATGGGCCTCCAGCCTGGAACGCTGTACCACCTGGTGATCATGCATGAGAACAACACGCAGTGGGAAGCTGTGGCTTTGACCACCGGACCAGGTGCGTCCTTCGAAAGCCGCGGCTTATTCCGTGGAGGTCGTGGAGATGCTCCTAGCAAGTACAGAACTTGCCCGAGAAACATCGTGTTTTTAGGTCTTTATCTGTGTCAAAGTGATGCATAGATAGTTGACAAGTGGATTCGCTGCAACCAGGGGCTGCTCCCTGGTAATTCAGCAGACTTTTAAATGTTGACATCAAATCCTGTATATTTAACAGTAAAACTGTTTTCATTCAGAGTTCGATTCCCGCCATGTTCACTTTCCCGCAATCAACATAAACTAATGCCAACAAAAGTCAGCACTTCCTGTGATTAGACGACGGGCATTAGAGCATTAGACGACGGCCGATAAGGGAGTTTTGCTTTGACCAATTGAAGCAAAAGGGCCGTCTCTAATAAAAGCCTCCGAACAGGGACCTGGTTCTCTCTTTCACTGAGCGGGTGCCCCCCCCCCCCCAGTGTTGCTGACAGTCTCTCTCTCTCTCTCTCTCTCTCTCTCTTCCCTTTCCGTCCCCCAGTGCCGTCCGAGATGCCCGGCGGCTTCGCCACCCAAGGGTGGCTGATAGGACTCATCAGCGCCATCGTGCTGCTCCTGCTCATCCTTCTGGTCCTCTGCCTTATCAAACGCAGCAGGGGGGGCAAGTACGCAGGTAGACAGCACGCCCACGTGCACGACTGAACACACACACTGTCACACACACACACACACAAACTGTCACATGCACAAAGTTCGATGTTGAGGGTTTTTTTTCCTACAGTGAAGGACAAGGAAGACAAGGAGGTGGACTCGGAAGCTCGGCCAATGAAAGATGAGACGTTTGGAGAGTACAGGTGGGTTTTCTCTCACCGCAAATCATATGCACCGAAATTATATATTCTCTTTTTATGGGAGGGGGGGCTGGAAATATGTGAACAAATATAAAAAGCGTACAACGCTACCTCGTGACCACATTTCTGGAGAGTAGTTCGCTGTAGCTGAGCCCAACATCCTCCAGGCAGCGCTATGTCAGTGGTGCTGGGTTGATACAAACCCCTGTGACCCCTCTGCAGGTTAACGTGATGTTGACGGTGCTGCAGCTGAGCGTCGGTGCACTTTTCCCCAGTGCAATAAAGGTGCAGACGAACGTTCCCGTTTATACGTTAGATAGAGATGGAGGCTTTGGCAGGAACGCTAACGCGGGTTGTTGCTCCCGGTGGTCACGGCTCTTGTGCAGCATCTGTTCTTGCCTGTTTTTTACAACACTGACATCACTGCCTTATGCAACATTTGATTGGTTGCATTCAAATAAGGTCTCCATCTACGTACATGAACCCTGGAACAATATTCCTGCAAACAAGGATAATGACTTGGATTTGCCATCGTGAAACTAAAATAAATAAAATAAAATATAAATTTCTCCCTTATTGTTTTTGATTTTTTACTCAAAGGAGACAAAAGAACTGACATTTAATATCACTTGGACTTTAGATCTAGAAGTGTAAAGTAGCAATAAACGGAATACTCAAGTAAACTAATATAAAATTGTACTTAAGTAAATGTACTTAGGCCAATGTACTTTCCATCCCTTTAACAATCCAAATAACATGTAGCCAGCTCCTCCTCCACCTGCTGCACATGGGTTTCCTCTCAGGAGAAGCTGTGTGGACTCATCGCTCCACGTTCCCACTAACAAACACTCCTATCGATGTTCCCGATAAAAAACACTCCAATCAACGTTCCGCTAACACTCACTGATAAAATGTTCCAACTAAAGTGCTCACTGATAAACGCTCTCACTGATCAACGTTCCCACTAACTCACTCTCTGATAAACGCTCTCACTGATCAACGTTCCCACTAACTCACTCTGATTAACGTCTTCCCCTCTGATCCCACTCAGTTCCCGGCTCTTGTAACAATGATTCAGTCCGAGGCAGTATGAGGGTTTCAATTCCAAAATAAAACACCACTTTCAATCAATTTTGATAAATTGTCAATATAAGAATAATTTGGATGATTTTTTCATTTACACTGTTGCTAAGACTTTATACATACTACACTAGTTCAAATTTGACTATTTTGGACTGAAACCTCCAGAAGACCTTTTATTTTCCGTTCTGTCACTAATATGTTTTGTTCTACCAGCTCTAACGCTGCCAGCTCTTCTTTCTCTCCATCTCACTTTTCCCTCTCCCCCCTAACGCTCTGCCTGCAGATCCCTGGAGAGGTGAGCACGTCAACCGCCTTCTCTATCCTCTTCTTTACATGCATGTTTATTGCGTCTTGTGCCCGTGAGTGCGTTGTGATGCTATTGTGATTGAATGCAGTTATTATGCTAGTAGATTAATGCTATAGTGAGGGGGCTCTGTTGTTATTAGACACAGTGAACACTACTTGGAATAAAACACGTGTTTAGGGAGTGTCCTACTTGGGTTTTTATATTCTATAACACAATGTTAAGAACTGAAAAATGACTTTATATTTCATAAATGCATAGTTTTACCTTCCAGCTCTGGATCCTGAATCGACTGTTCAATAAATCCCTTCCTCTAAATAGCAATTTCAATCATATCCTAGCAAACATATCTAGTTAGTAGTAAAGGCGTTGTAATCTTTTTGAAACGCCTCAGAAAAAATTGAAATGAAAAGATCAAACAGCCTATTTACCTGCTCCAATGTCAAACTTAATCTTACTTTTGAGGCCAAAGGATAATAACTACTTTATTATTTTGAGGTCACATTCGAAAAAAAGTTACTTTGCAACAGGTACAGTCAAACTACACTAATGCTAAACTGTCTTCTGATAATTCATTTTTATTTTTGTCCATAAATTATGTGTAACGATTTTTTTTTTCAATTTATAAATGCGCCACCCATTTTTAATTTCCTTGCTACAAAGCCAAAGTGGAAGAATCTATAATGTCTTTATCTTCAGTAATGTGTCCTGTTTCTGAACAAGAACAGGTGGGTTTAAGTGGAGGATAGCTGGAATTCCCAATTTAATTATTTTTCTTGAAACAGTATCCTTAATGTTACTTACGTTATAGCCACCGGTTTAATTACTTTAAGTTCGTTCCGGATAAATCAGATGTTCAGACGAGATCTTGGTAGATGGGTCTAAATACTACGATTCCCATCAGCCGAGAGTGTCTTTCTGATCTAATTCAAGTCCAAGTCATGCTCCGACTGTGAGTCACTAACACTGTCTATGGTAAAAATGGAAACTTTTACATCAGGAACCTAGAGCAGCCAACAACTCTATTACCAGAGGGATTTAAGCCAAATCCTCTAAATGTGATGGAATCGTTCAAAAGTGACGGTAGCTCATTGAAATTTTGGCGCCAAGGTGCAGAGCTGGAGAATTAAGTGGAGTTAGTCTGAAATCATGGAGCCCTTGTTTCAGAAATGACAGAGAATTGCAAACAGTAAATCTGCCACTAATTATCACATTACAATGCTTTTCTTGCTGCGTGAGAACAGGAAGTTTGACAGGTGTGGCAACAGTAAGGGTTTTTTCTCTAAAGGCAAAATTGTGCTTCTGCGTCGAACCTACGCCATCACCACTGCAAGCGCCCTGCGCCGTCGTGAGCGTTTATGCTTCTGCGTTGGCATCACGCTGCAATTACACCTCCGTACCACTAGTTGGCGGCGGTGTTTACATGCCAATGTGATGAGTTTCGGAACAAAAGCGACTGAAACTTAATGGATCTTGATGGAGTCAACTGATGGATGTTGAAAAGCAGTTTTAGTTTTCCTGAATCTACTGCGACGCAGAAATGAAAGAAGACGTCGGCCCTCTTTTATTAGCGACGCTACCATGCCGACCAATCACAGCTCTTGCGGTCTGTGTCGCCGTGACATGTGGTCACGTTTTGTTTTGGGGCTACGGCAAAGGTTCGACGCAGAAGCACAAACCGGCCTTTAGTTTTGACGACTGTACTCAGCCTCCAGCCGCCTACTGAGGGTCGTCCTCTGTCTGTCCTCCAGCGACGGAGACGAGAAGCGCTCCGACAGCCAGCCGTCCCTGTGCGGCGAGAGCAAGCTGGGCAGCGACGACTCCCTGGCCGAGTACGGGGACAGCGTGGACATCCAGTTCAACGAGGACGGCTCCTTCATCGGCCAGTACAGCGGCCGGGGGCCCGCCCCCCACGGCAACGAGAGCTCCGGCCCCGCCTCCCCCGACAACGCCGCCCCGCCTCCCCCCATCGCCCCGTCCATGTCGAGCATCCTGAACCGGCCCAGCTAGACACACACACACACACACACACACACTCATAAACAGTACAAACACACACATACACACACACACACACTGCCTGCGACAAAAGACCAATGGACAGACTCCACTGCCTGTAATGTTATAGTGTAAGAACACATACATTCACACACACACACCTACACACACACTCAGTCAGTACATTCCACAGGTTTATGCAGTGAAGCTGTTTACAGGAAGTGTCGCCTTTTGTACTCCAAGTTTACACACACACACACACACACACACACACACACACACACATGGAACATTCATAAACACAGGTTTGTGCGCCTGCGCCGACCAGCTGCTTAATCTTTAGAAGTGATTCTCAGGTCTCTTCGGGGCGTTTCGTTACTGACCAGCGACCCACATGGGTCATCTCCGGTGATTCCTGAAACGTCTAATGCAAGTTTTTTGATCTGGCGTTCATAGTTCTGCTATCTCTTGGACCCTCGTTTGCGCATCTGCTCCATTTAAAGATCCTCTTGGCAAAACGTCTTTTTGCGAAGCGATCCCCCTCCGAATCGTTTATCACTGATTCAATAAGAGATCGTCTTGTGACCCTGAGGCATTTCTGAAAGCATTTACTCGCGTCTGCGTAAAGACTTGGTGACTCTGTTGGAAATCAGTCTCTCCTGGGGCGTGTACCATCCTCTTCTAATCATCCTCACATTCTCAAAACCCAGGTAGCCTATGGGTATGATGGCATTATTGATAGTGTGAACTGTACTTGCATTCTTCATGACCCCCATCCCTGCCCTTTGACCTGCAGCGATGAGAGAGATCCGTTGCCTTAAGAGAGTCCTCTCCTCCTTCCTGCCCGTCCGTCCATCTTGTCAATCATCCACTCCTCCTAATGGCTCCTCTTCGTCATCCTCCTCCTGCTTTCAGAAAGACAGGACCCGGATGCTACGGCGGCCTGTAGAGGTCAAAATCACAGTGGCTGGAGAAAACACATGGCAGACAGACAAAAGAAAATGAGGAAAAAAGACCTTCACTGATAATCAAAAGACATGCATGCAAGTTATAGTTGCATTAAAATCCCATTAAGCAAACAGGTAAATAGTGCTTCTGTCCTGGACTATATTCAAAACAGGTAAATAGTGCTTCTGTCCTGGACTATATTCAGCAGCGGATTAATCCACATTTGGGTCAGCGGGAAATTGTGTTTGGGGTTGAGCCAAAATAAACGACCAAAATACAAAAACTGCAAACTACAAGACAAATTAGACAAAAAAGCATTTTCTTTTTATCGTCTCGTTCTCACTTTTCAGGGATTTTATTTTTTTGTAAAAGCTTTGCAAGATGTTTTTCTTCCGTTTACTTGCGTTATGTCTGTTGTCATGTGTTTTCTTAAGCTGCAGTGCGTTGAGCTTCTCAGGTCGTGACCTTTATCGCCCGCAGCGGACGAATCAGCTCGTGTCAGCCTCGCAAAACGTGATCAGGTTTTTATAACAGAAGCTTTATTGAACAGAACAACTCTGACTAGAGCAGTAAGACGACTTATACTCCGACTAACTGCTCCGTCACGGTCGCAGGGAACCAATGACCGACCTCGGTGATTCGGGAAGATTGAGTTTCCCCGTCGCGACTTTCAGGGCCACCGCAGAGGTTGATCACACACACACACACACACACACACATACATACATACAGCATGCGTACACATCTACTGATCCAAACATAAAGCGAAGGCCTATGGGAACCACATGGAGGGCCGGTCCCCTGTAGCATAACCCCTATCGCAACCTCTGAGGGAGAGAGGGAAGATGGAGGAGGAGGAGGAGGAAGAAGAGGAAGAGTTGACAGAAATAGAGAATCCGATGTATCGTTCTCTGAATGTAAATAGAACCTTGAGATTGTCATTTTTTTAATTACATTGCTTCTTTTATAAGATGATCAAATTGTTCATATTCTTTTTTTTTTAATTATTATTATTATCTGTTGCTCTGTTTGATTTTTTGTACGGCAGCGCTCCGACGCTGTAGGATTTGTAATCGTACCCCCCCCACACGCCATCTTCTCCTCTTAGGTTTTTCCTCTCGTGTCGCTTAGTAGCCCGAGACATTTAGAGAAGACTTAGAACCATAGCGAGAAAACAACTGCCCTCCCCCCTCCATTGAAGTTTCTTTATAGCGCTTAGGGATGCAGCAGATATTACTAATTATCAAAAAGTCCTGTTACAAATGTTAAGATTTATAGACCTCGCCAAGGCAGAGCTGTCTGAACGGACGCAGGGCGAGATGTCCCCCGCGGCCCCGGACGGACTCGATGCCAGGAAATCAGTCTGAAAGTTTAGAGGGTTTATTTTGTTGCCTTGTAGTGACAGACGGGCGGCGCCACTGCCGGACAGACTCGGCCCGACACGACATGCGGCGACGGACAGCCGACGGACCGCCGACCTAGGGTTCGCCCCGTGCGTCCGGATCCGGAGCAAACCTACATCGTTTCACTCACTATTGCCGTTGGATTTTTGTTTTTTTCTTATTGTCAACAAATCCGATGAAAAGGCCCAAACCAGCAACGTCTCAGTCCGTCCCTATTTAGAGTCGTAAATCTTTTAGAAACACCACACTAATCTATAGTTTCATTTTAATAGTTGCAGCAGTTTCCCAAAACAGCTGCTCACTGTAGTTCATTATCAGTTAAACAGGAAGAAATAGTGACTATGTCGGGGACTACTTTTAGCGGCGGATGAATCCACATTTGGTGCTTTAGTGAGTATTTATGGTAGCAGGTCAATGAGTGTGTGTTACTGAATTTTAAATACAGCACATTGTGGCGATGAACTAACTTGTCACCCAGTGCACTCGGAGCAAACTGTGACAACATTTCCAGAAAACCGGGAAAAGGAAACGTTTGCTAGCGAGCGTTTGCGTCCGCTACGGTTGCCGGAGCTATCGCTCCAGTTGGGTCCTGTTAAAGTGAACGAATAACCTGTCACAATGAGCTCGTGTCACTGAAACAGCATCTGTCGCAACTCGAAAGGTTGAAATCGATGCGAGAAATGTCAGAAAACACGGCAGCTGTCTTTCATGTGTTTCATGAGTTAATCTGAGGAGCGTCGTCGTCGCTCCGCACACATCGGTTGGTTCATCCGCCGCCAGTCTTCGTCTCTTCGATCCGAGTTGGGGTCGAACGCTCCATGTACATCGTGGTTTACTGGCTTCGTCTGTTTCCACTGCGTTTTGTCGCATTTTCCTTCCCAGACTTTTTTGCTTTACTGTAACAGTTGATCTTCCTCTCAGGTTTTGGGTTTTTTTTCCAGCTGGTCAGAAGTTTGCCTATTTATGTGTTTTTAATGGAAAACAATAGAGCTCGTGGCCCAGAGGAGTAAGAGCTATCAGGCTTTGGATACAGTCATTGAAGGTTTGGTGACTTCATGGGAATTTCCCTGACAATTAGAAAAATATAGCAAGAAAACCAAAGTGTGTCTTCACTTTTCAGATGGTTAGTTGCTCCTGATCTATGGACCACAGCGGTGACACGGCGGTGATCTGTGTGTTGTGGGGTCTCCTGTTCATTTTCATACATAAACTGCAGGTGAACCTTTTCTTGAATAGTTTTTTTTGTTTTTGTTTTGCGGTCGAATTTTACTTCGGCCTCTCATCTATAAACGCTATAATCCACAGTCCAACCTCAACATGTTGCCTTGTTAAACGTGTCCCTGGCTCCAGCCCGGCCCGGGCCCCGGCTCTGGCTCCAGCTTCGGCCGAGCTCTGGCCTGGCCGGCCCTGGCCCGGCTCCGGCCTGGCTCCGGCCCTGGCCCGGCCCGGCTCCATCCGTCTGCTCAGACACTGATGTTAGCTGTTTGTATGACCCTGTGTGTCTGCCTGTCAATGTTGCAGCCTTCTTTTATACGTATAAACACAACACGGGGAAAAAAATAACAAAAAATAAAAACTAGTAAAAAAAAAAAAAAAAGGGGCAAAAAAATTTAGATATAAATAATAACAATACCGCTAATAATAACAACAACAATGCTATTATCAGTTACGATGACGCGGTCAGTATTGTCATCAGTAGCGATGATACGGTGAGTGAAGTAACGCAATGAAATGAATCAGTATCACAGCGTTTAGCAGGGAGATTATAGCTGTGGTGGGGGGGGGCAGCTTCGATGTGTATGTGTGTGTGTGTGTTAATGTGTGTGTAAAGGGGGGAAGTGGGGTTCGACACGCACACATACACACACAGTGGGGGGGGGGGGTCTACTGCAATATTGAGGTGTGCTGATGTTGTACCTGCTTGTTGCATTGTGCGCTGTTCTGTATCTGACAAAACTAACCCCAGACTGTCAACTAATACAGTAAATAAACATGGACTTCGCATATCCTGAACAGACCTGAGCTGCTGGTTCACTGCCTCTGTGGGTGTGTGTGTGTGTGTGTGTATGTGCTCTTGACTTGGGAGGTTTTCGGTCAGTCTGAGGATTAAGACCTGGTTTGAACAATGTTCAGGTAGAGCCGAGGGGTTACGATAACAGTTTAAACACAAAGTTCGGGACAGAACCCAGAGGAGCAGCAGCGTCTAAATTTGCCCGTAAACCGACCTCTATCTTTAAATAGCAGCACTTAGGCTCTATATGCTACTTTAATCTGAACTTTCTGTACACAATACTGCTCT
This sequence comes from Istiophorus platypterus, assembly GCA_016859345.1. NCBI lineage: Eukaryota > Metazoa > Chordata > Actinopteri > Istiophoriformes > Istiophoridae > Istiophorus > Istiophorus platypterus. The sequence continues at coordinate 18,910,507 of CM029111.1, read as the reverse complement.
TTTGCATTTACTGATGAATGACAGTAAAGTGTAATCTAATGTAATCTATACCAATGGATATAAAGATGAACGACGCGACACCTTAATCGCACCTAATCATAACCCCGCCCCCTCCATTTCGGCAGATGAGACCTGGGCCAAACAAAAAAACCCAAAACACACTGATGTTTGTTCTAGTCTTCTTCTTCTGATAAGTTTGGTTCTGTTTGGTTTTTGATACTACAAAAAGGGGGTGTGGCGTTGTGATTGGACCCCCCAGGCTTCGAGGGACATCACCAGCAGAAGGTGGCAGCGCCTGTGTCCGGGACACTGGTCCTTTAGGAGCAAAATGACCCCCCCCCCACGTGGAGTCAGTCAACATGCAACATGGTAATTCCCCATTCTCCTCAATGAAAGTTCACTCACTGCCATGGACGTCCGTGTTCTTTGTGGGTGTTCTAGGGAGCCATTTTAAGTCCTGGATGTGACCTCTGGGCCCCCCCAGAATAGTCCAGGGGGACAGTTTGACTCCAGTAAAACTCCCTGGAGAAAATGTTCGCCGTCACACCTCGTCGAAATCCACCCGAGTCAGTTATTGATTATGAGGATATTAAGGACATTTCACAGATTCCACACAACAGTAACACATCTGTTTAAAGGGTACATTAACACCCCCCCCGAAATCTGGTCTTTGCTGACCTCCAGTGGCAGAACATCGAGTGATGTCATCACACATGGTTACTTCTGCATCATGGGAAACGTTTGTATTTGTTTTTTTCATGCCAGCAGCTGGATAAGAGGATAACTGGTTACAGATGTTTTTGTGAAAACATCTGGGGCAGCTGCTGTGTGAGAGCGGTGAGGCTGAACCAGAGCAGAAAACAGATGAACAATGAGACTTGGTATAAAGCTCAGTGTGTGTGTGGGGGGGGGTATTGATCTTATAAAATATCAAAATCCGTCCATCACAGGCGCCTCGGTGACGGCGTCTGACACGGGAGCGCGCGGCATCACTGATGCTGCCGCGCGAGGGACGTGGCGAGACGGGAAGGTGCTGCCTGCTAAACCTGGAGGACTAGTTTATGTTTGTGTGTGTGTGAGAGGGAGAGAGAGAGGGAGGGAGAGAGAGAGAAGGAGAGAGAGAGAGAAGGAGAGAGAGAGGGAGAGAGAGAGAAGGAGAGAGAGAGAGACAGAGGCCAGTTTACGGAAAACCGGACCGGAGCGCGCAGCCCGAGGAGGAGGATCCGCGTTTCAGGAGAATCTGGCCCGTATCGACCGAACATCACTGCGCTGCCTCCACAGCGGCGGAGCAGGGGCAGACACGCACACACACACACACACACGCACGGTCATACTCACACACACGGTCATTCTCACACACACGGTCATTCTCACACACACGGTCATACTCACACACACGGTCCGCCACGAATAGATTTGGAGGATGAACAGAGCGGCGGTTACGCAAGACGGGACCGAGCCGCACGGGTTCGCGGGGAGGAAGCTCCGGTTCCAGCGGCCGCACGGTGAGTGACTGGCACGCGCACGCACGCACGCACGCACGCACGCGCGACTGGCGTTGCGTCCAGGTTTGCAATTTAGTTACGCAACCGTGCGCGCACACGCACTCACACACACCCGTCGTCTGCTTTCATTCATTCGTGTAAGTTAGAGAGAGGGAGAGAGAGAGACGTTGTGCGCGTGCGCGACCCCGTGGCGCAAACTGTTGATCACTGTCATTGATACTTGGAGCAGAGCGCGTGGCCGTCAGCACCGCCCCCGATCGTCCGTCGGCGCGTGCATCGGGTGGTTCCAGCCGCATATGCGCTGGCTCACACACACACACACACACACACACTTCTGCACGGTTACGTAAGCGCTGTAGTCTCCTCGCAGGAGCCCACGAGATTTTTCAATATATGGTGCCATATGTGCCCCCCCGCCGGTTGGCGCCCCCCGCGCCGGTCGGTCAGGGGAGGACGGAGGTCCGGCTGTTGTAGCTACATGTGAAGGACGCGGGGCTGGAATGGGGGGGGGCTGGGGTCGGGGTTATTTTGGGGGTAGTCTTCTGACCCACGTGGCTTCTGGGTCCAGCCCGAGGAAACAAATGGAGCCCGAGCGGAGCGTGGACCCGGGGCGGCCGCGGCGCGTGCGGTGCGAGAGCACAGGTGAGGTTCAGGAGACGGACCGAAAACCCGCACCCGACCTGAGCACGCACGCACGTCACAGAAAGCCGCTCCACGAGTCTCGGGACGTTTCGTTATTTCTTTTTCTGGCGAAAATGTGAATCCGCTTCTCCTTTTTCATTCTCGCTGACTCGGCGGAGGAAGAAACACTCGGCGAGTCCATTTAGTCCAAGAATGAGAAACAGAGAGGGACGTTACCGTCAGGGCGGAAAGTAACTGAGTACTTCTACTCAAGTACCGCACTTACGGTAGAGGATCACATGTCTTCGCGTGGAAGCAGGTTTTTACTCGTGGTGTTGGTTCCTCCTGTTTTATGTTTATGTCCAATGTAAAGGAGGAGGAGCAAGATTCAGGATCTTATCTGAACTTCTGGGGGGGGGGTATGGTGGACCCGGTGGACTCAGGCTGGTTTTAGCTGCAGAGGGACGAGTGTGGACCGGGGCCCCCACCACTTACACTGGACCCTGGTGAAGAGAGGCTCTGGTCGGTCTGGGGGGGGGGGTCACAGGAACAGGTGTCAGCGTAAACAAAGACGCCAGACTCCCGCTTTAGGACAGACTTGAAAAAAAATGTGGACCTGCCCTTTAAGTATAATTTGAGGTAGTTGTACAATAATATTTTATATTGTTGTGTCACATTACAGTTTTACTCCATTACATTTCTGATGTAAATATACTTTTCACTCCTTTCGCAGCTTTAGTTACTTCACTGTTACAAAGATTTTTACATAAAAACCATAAAGATCAGCTATTAAAATATCAAACATTAAAACTGTAGATGCATATAAACGTTCAAGTAATCGAGTACATTTAATCAAGTACAAACTTGAGGTACTTCTTTACTCGAGCATTTTCCATGTTGCTTGATAAATCTGATATTTTTACTCTACTATATTTAGTTGTGAGCTATAGTTACATTACAGATCAAGATTTGCATCAGTTATACTAACTGGATGATATGATATGTAATAATATGTTATGGTAACTTTTTTCTGCATTGAGTACTTTTATTTTTTGTTTAGGGTATTTTAGGTACATTTCATTCCTTTTACTTTAGTAAAGTGTCAGTGTGGGACTTTTACTTGTAATAGAGGATTTTTGCCTTGTGGTACTTTTACTTTTACTCATGTAATGAATCTGATTTATTCCTCTGCCACTGAAAAATCCTGCGATACAAGTAAAGCTCCTGCACTCAGGTAAGATAACAGAAATATTGTCGATCAAAGTACTTGAAGTATCAAAGGCAAAAATAGTCATTATGCAGAAAGGCTCCTCTTTATTAAACTGCATTAGCGTGTAAGCAGCATTTCAGTGTCACAGCTGGAAAACTAGATGTCATTTTAACTGCTTCGCTCCTTGGTGGTTTGAAAAATGCAGAAATGCATCAGATTTTTTTCAAGATTATGGTTTTGAAATTTTTTGAACAGAAATTTTATTCCATAAATTAGATTAAAGGACATTCTTGTCATCCAGTCCACGCCCAAAAAACAGTTTTTCTGGGTCCACTGGTGCTAAAATTGACACTGAGGCAGTGGAAAACACCGACGTTCAGCACAAGACGCAGAGATGGTGCGAAACAGTAAAGAGTCCAAAAAAGTAGGATGTAAATAATGTAACGGCTGCTGAAGAGTTTCTGTGGGTTTGTGTTGAAGTAGCTCATAACTGCAGCTGTTGGATAAATGTAATGGAGTAAAAAGTCAAAAATTGGACATGAGAGAAATCAAAAACTAAAAGTGCAAATACCGGATTGGAACATTGTGTTTATACTATTATTTGCCTTCAGCTAACGTTTTGCATGCAGGACCATTCGGGGTAATGGTGCAGTAGTTTAGCACAGCTGGCTGACGGGCAGATGTTTCTTTTAACGGATGTGCGTCCTCGTGCATGTCTGTGAAAATCCCCAGAGGCCGAACGTGCAACCGCGAACACGCCGGCAAACATCCAGTGTTTTACTCCCACTCACGCTCTCTCTCCCTGCTCTGTCTCACACACACACACACACTCACACTCACACACACTCACACAGACACACACACAAACACACACACATACACACACACACACACACACACACTCACACACACACAGACACACACACACACACACACACTCACACACACACAGACACACACACACATACACTCACATACACACATACACACACAGACACAGACACACATATACACTCACATACACACGTACACTCACATACACACATACACACACACACACACTCACACACACACAGACACACACACACATACACACACATACACACACACTCACACACAGACACAGACACACACATACACTCACATACACACATACACTTACATACACACACACACTCACACACACACACACACACTCACATACACACATACACTTACACACACACACACACACTCACACACACACACACACACACACACTCACACACACACACACACACTCACACACTCACACACACACACACACACTCACACACACACACACACACACACACTCACACACTCACACACTCACACACACACTCACACACACACACACACTCACACACACACACACTCAGACACACACACAGGCGTGCGAGGCTGGGCTTATGTAAGACACTTTATGAGATGTCATCTGACCAAATCACAATGGAGCTGCTCGGCATGGTTGTTGCTTGTCACGCTACACCACTCTCCCATACGCCGCAAAGTTTAGAGTGTGCACGAGCTGATTGGTGGATGTCTGCGGGCCTAGCCGGGACAGTTCACATGACTGACAGGTGGCCCGACCAATCGGGAGCCTTCCATCCTCCCAACAGGAGCCAAACAGGTGTGCTGAGTGACAGACGGCCCTGTCTCCTCCCACGCTGGCAGTGTGTGATCAAGTTCAAAATCTCTACGCTCCCTTTTTCTTTCTTTTCCACACACGCTCACTCAGACACACACACACAATCCAGTACAGACAGACAGACAGACAGAGCTCCACACACACACACACACACACACACACACACACACACACGTGGTTGCTGAAGCCATGTCAGAGACACAAACAACGCTCACTCAGAATCCTCTGGAGAAAACCTGGGTGCCATGGATGAAAAGCAGGCTGGGCCAACGCAGAGGCTGTGAGTACACACACACAGACAGACAGACAGAAAGACAGACACACACACACACACATACACACAGACAGACAGACAGACACACACACACACACACACAGACACACAGACACACACGGACAACACATCAGTTCCTTTCACCTCCGTGTGAAAGTTGCGTGTTGGAGGTGTAGAACAGTCTTTTAAGAGCGGAGCCACGTTGGACAGTTGATTTGTGTGTGTGTGTGTGTGTGTGTGTGTTCAGAGGTTTACCTGCTGTATGTAGAGCAGCCACCAGTGGGAGACCTCAGGGCCACTCACCCCGAAGGGTAAACATGGCCCTGTGTGTCAAGAGGCTTCTCCTGGACCTGATGTGAAAAATCCAGAGCACTTTGAAATCTAAGTGTAAAAATGCTTAATATTTTATAATTGTGTTTAATAATTGTAATAGTTAAAAATTCCAGTTGTCTTACCAGCAAAATGTACTCGTGCTGTCAAAGGTCTCCTGTAACTGATCTCTGATCAGATCATCATCAATGCTACGGCAGCATTTTATTTTTGGAGCTGCTTTTAACCACTTTATATACAGATAGATGGTTTAGTTCACTGGTTCCCAACCTGGGGGTCGGGGCCCTCCAGTGGGTCACTGAATATCCTACTTTTAACTACTTTATATACCGGTAGAGGGTTTAGTCCACTGGTTCCCAACCTGGGGGTCGGGCCCCTGCAGAGGGCCACCAGGTAAACCTGAGGGGACGTGAGATGATTGATTGCTCAACTGATTCATTTTTTAGACTTTTTTTTGTTTTCTTTTTTATGAAATATTGTATGAATCCATATGAGAAGTTTACGGCTGAAAAGTCTTGACTGAAGCCCTTATTTTTCTTTTTTTTTTCTTTAATGTCCTGAAAAGAAGGTTGAGAACCACTGGTTTAATCTTTGATAATGTTTTGTATTTTCTAGGATCTTTCGGAAAAACATGATTTCAATGTAGAATCTTGATCTGACAACGAACCGGGGCTGTGGGATAAATTTAGGGGAGTAAAAAGTTGAATATCTCCCTCTGAAATTCTGTGGAGATGATGTATGAGGTGGCATGAAAGGGAAACGATCGTTCTCTTCGGAGTCGTAAAGATAAAGATCCGAACCCGACGTGAGACACGTGACCATAACCCTCAGGGTGACTCAGGATGTCCTTGTGTCTGTGGTCCATCCAGAACCAAACCTCCAGAGGTCCACTCAGGAACGCGAGACGTCTCGGGCAAGTTCTGACCCGACCTATCGATGGATACACTGACAACGGGATCCGCTGATAGATAACTCGGCCGATTTAGTCAAAACGCTAAACGGAGGTCGGCGAAAAAAACCCGCCAGGCTCAGCGGGGAGCATCAGCGGCTGAAATTACAGCAGCGCGTTGGTTTTCACACGTCTCTATCGGATTAGAAACGAGTTGAACCTAAAAAGATAAAAAATGTAACTAGAATGGGAACCCCCCCCCTCAGAGATCCACTTTAAAATACAAGGATGCCACATGTGTCGGGGTGTTAATCACAGGTGGAGCAGCCACAGGAAAAATGAAAGGTCACAGTAGGTTTGCTTCCCAATTATGAGCAATTATTACAGGGGTCGGAGATGAAAGTGTCCTCACACCCTCCCTGGGCAGGAATAAAATCCCTGATCACCCCACCACCCACGGAGATGTAAATCCACCCCAAGTGGGGCTTCAGCCAACTAGTAGATTAGTAAATTGCTTAAAAGTTTACGCTCTTGATTAAATTTACGCTTCTGAATTCACAAATGTTTACAGGTTTAACCAGTAAATTAGTAAATTCTAGGCTTTTTTCTAGGAAGTGATAACTGACAAACAAACAAACAAATGGTCCAAACATAACAAACAGAAACTCGCTTTTGTAGATGCTGTTTTGCCTGAAAAGTGATGTGTTGGAAACGCAGAGTGAACGATGTGCTGGGATGAAGCTGACGCAGATGTTGGTGATTTGCAGCAAAGTTGGGAGAAAGCAGTTGTTGAAGGATCCTTGTCGTATATTTTTACTCTTTCTGTAGTGCAAAGTTCATTTTGGCTGCTTTTACATCCGTGGAAAACAGTTAAAGGAACAGTTGACATATGGGGAGATTGGTTTATTCGCCTTCCTGCTACAATCTGGCATTTTTCATGGGGTTTATGTTACCTAATTCTCGCCAGTGAACCACCAGAGACACTCATTATGCTAAACTACGCTAACTGGCCTGATATCAGCTTCTCAGCATGAGAGAGCGAATGGTCACGTTCCTCAAACTGTCCCTTTTTACATCTGACGTCTGTCTTTTCTCTACGTCTTGTCTCAAAAAGCATATAAGGATGTGGAACTGTTCCTTTTAGAGGTTAAACTCCTCCCATCTGACTGGTGGTAAACACAACCTCAAATTAACCCCGTACGCACTATGTGATCCGTGTCATGCAGGATCGGTTTCCCTCGGTTTTCTTTTCTCCGTAGACTCTCTGATTTCCATGAGGATCAGCAAACCTCCAAGTGCAGCAATGGAAATTTAACGCTCTGTGTGTGTGTGTGTGTGTGTGTGTGTGTGTGTGTGTGTGTTTCAGCGTCGGTGCCCCAGTTCACCAACTCCCCGACCATGATCGTGATGGTGGGACTCCCGGCCCGGGGGAAAACCTACATCTCCAAGAAGCTCACCAGATATCTGAACTGGATCGGCGTCACAACCAGAGGTATGACCCGACAGTGCAGGACTTCTCAGGGCCTCGGACACACCGGCAGTCCGACCCCTGTGATCATACTCAACATACTCAACTGGAAAAATGTTTTACAGTACAGTGATATTTAATATCTAAGAAAAACCAGGGTTTTTTTATCTCACACTTATAGTTTGTAACAGAAAAGCTTTGGTGTTGCTTTGCATTAAACCTTCAGATGCTCCTCCTGATTCGCGAAGTGTTCTCAGTGCTCCAGATCCCTGGGAAACTGCCATCCGCTCTAGGAAGTGAGAGCCAGACCGGTAAATTGGCCACGGCTTATTCCAGCTGCTGATCAAACAGCAGCAGCTGGAGATGCGGTGATGAGCTTTGATTCTGTGGTTTTCTCACAGCTTCAGAGTGTCAGCGGAGACGCTGCAAAGCCTTTTCATGCGCAACGTGCTCCGTATTGTTTATGGCGCTTCAGGCACGCGTGACGATCGTCAGCGCGAGCGGCACATGCCGACGGACGCGATGGTTTGAAGCGTGGCAGAAACCGTATCCGACCGGCACAAACCGGCTCCGTGCCAAACCGGTTCCGGAGCGGGACCGCCGCCCTTGCTGGGCGTGACCTCCGACTCCCGGCCAACAGTTACGGGTCTGGTTACTGCCGACGGAGGGCAAGTCCCGACGTGAGCGGCGGATTCTGCCGCGAAGCCTCCACATTCCTGGGGACAAAGGGAGAGAGGAGACCGGTGTATATAGCGAGCCGCTGGTTGTAGTTCAGCTCGCTGGTGTTTAGAGCCGAGCGTCGGGTCGAGGTCTCTCCTCAATGACCGT
>CM029111.1:18874213-18896713 GCA_016859345.1 Istiophorus platypterus | reverse complement strand
ACGAGGTCAGTTTAAGGCTAGAAGAAACCCAAAGTACTGAGATGATGGAGCATCAACGCTGATATTTCAATTACTGGGAACAAGTATAAAAAAATTTAAAAAGTGGGTATATTTCAATGGTAAAAACTAGCCTGAGCAGAAACGCTGCTTTTTCTAGTTCCCTTTTATTAAAAAAATAAACAAATAAAAATACACGTCTGTGGTGTAATAGTTTTTTATTTGAGAGCAGAAGAGAAGTGATAAAGATTCTGGTCTGAGCTCAAACTTGTTCGACCTAATCTGTAGTTACTGCATCGCGGCGTTGCAATGCCCCTATTTACCATGACGTCACTAAGGCCAGCGGATGAAGATGCATGTGTTTGGATAATGATGGTTTATACAAATGTGAAATTGCATTATATAATACTTATTAATACACATGCGCTGCGATAACATGAATTTATCTGCATTGGGTTTTGGACAATGTGGACGGTTTTTGGCATCAGGCCTGTTAACTTCCCCACTGTGCCGGGACTAATAAAAACACTCGGCCCCCCACCAGACTCATAAGAGAAAAAAATCAAGAGGGATGTGGCTCAAGTGCTTCGTCATCAGAGGAGACGTGTTTCAAACAACTCTGAAAATAGTTTTCTGAAAAACTTGGCCTGAGAGAGAACAAACAGGAACCTCTGCCAGTGAACCTGGAGATTCATTTATTTTTTTTTCCATTCAGCTGAGCCACATCCCACTGAACTCTGTAGTTTCTGATAAGCATTAGAAGTTTTCTAGAGCCAAAGGCGACGTCTTCAAACTGCTGTTTAGCTCAACCGACAATCCCAAGATACTCAAAACGGAGAGAAGGAGCAAAGCCCCGCGGACCTTAACGCTCCATCACCTCTGTCTGTGCTCCAGTCGTACGAGGACCTGGTCCAGCGTCTGGAGCCCGTCATCATGGAGCTGGAGAGGCAGGAGAACGTTCTGGTCATCTGTCACCAGGCCGTCATGAGGTGTCTGCTGGCCTACTTCCTGGACAAGAGTGCAGGTGGGTGGGGGTGAGGGGGGGCATTTTCTTTACGACAGCACCAGCCAAGTCTCCCTGTTTTACACAGGCTGTAGAGTCCTACTCTTTCACAATAGGCAGAATTTAAATTCTTGTTTAAGGAAAGATCAAGTTTTAATCCAAACGGTGGCACAGATTAAATCAAAATGTTCAATTCGAGTGTGACCTGTATCATATTTTTTATCATGCTTCTTCTCTCTCTGTGTTTCAGATGAGCTTCCCTACCTGAAGTGTCCTCTCCACACCGTCCTGAAACTCACCCCCGTCGCCTACGGTCAGCCCCCCCACCCCCACCTTTTACACACTTGTCATCGTCGAGCGATGGCAGCTTTCCTTTTGGCTCCTGTTTGGGTCTCCGCCGCCGCTTCCTTTTAATTTAACCGTCTGTCAGTGGCGTGTCCGTGTCACTCTTTAGCTATGCTAGCGCATTGGCCAGTGCCATGAAATTTAATTTAGAAGTTCTTGTTTTCCACTAGATGAATTGTGATAAATTTGTTTTTTCCATTATATTTTTATTTTAATTTGTCCAATACTTTGGTTCATGGCGGAACACTTGCAGAACCAAAGACGTTCCCATCAGCCTCAGCTGTAATTGTGTAAATTTTAACCAAAGTGGACTTTTCACAAACTTTCTCTGTTGCTGTTTTGTCTTTTTCTCTCAGGTTGCAAAGTGGAGTCTGTCTTCCTCAACATCGAAGCGGTCAACACACACAGAGACAAGCCAGTGGTAAATGACTTTTCTCTCTGACAGACGCCCGTCGGCTGCGTTCAGCCCCAACCAGCTCCGCAAATCACAGGGTTATAGTCCAGGCGCCGCGCGGCCTGCAAAACAGAACCCAGGGCAAAACACGGAGGGATCGAAAAGTAGATCTGCCCCCCGAAATCTTAATCATTATCAATTAGTGTGATGCAGGTCTTTTATTATAATTATTATTATTATATTATTATTATATTGTGACAATAACCATTAACCACTCTGAGGTACGATTGGCTGAATGCACAGGACTCACCCGCACCAACCTGAACGCTACACAATGTACTGTAGGATGAGTTTGTGAAAACTATTGGAGTAGAGGGTTGGAATGAAAGGAATGAATAAATGGACGTTGGGTTCAGTATATAAAGACATTAGTGAATAAATCCACCTGGAACCATAACAAAAAATGGGGATGTGTTTGAGGCAAAAAAAATAAATCCTAAAACCCCAGTGGCATCAGATAGACAGTCTGAGTTTGTCTCTTTCTCAGAACGTGGACGTGGACAGAGACCCGGCGGAGGCTCTAGAGACGGTCCCGGACCACGTCTAGAGGAGGAGACAAAACAGGGATCCGGTTTCGTTTCATTTCCATCCATCCTGATGGGAAGTGGCCTTTTTTCTTTCCTTTTTTTTTTTTTTTAATTGAAGTAATCATAACGACCATTATTATTGTGGAAAACTCCTCAACAATCAAAAGCGAAGACGTGGCAGCCTACTTCTATTGTAAAAAGCACTTTATAATACTGGACTCAGGCCAAACGTCAGTGACATGAAGAGGCCTTTTGGGTTTTTTTGGTTTTACTGTGAAAATGATGTCGTACTGCTGAAGACGAGCCAGAGGACCAGTATCACTGTTTGTTCAGCGTAGTCACTCGTTTGTCTCTTGTTCCTGTCGTATTCGTTCCGTTCTCCAGCTTGTCCCTGTGTTAACCCCCCCCATGCTCACAACAACGCATTAATCACTGTAAAATCACTCACAGATTAGTCAGCTGTCACATTCACAGAGGTACATCAAACATTACGCGGGTTAGCATGTTCGGTTTTACGCTTAATTGTCGTTAATCCTCACGTCGTGTTGCCGAATGAGACTTGAGGGAATAGTTTGACTTTTTGTTTCGTTTTATCAGGAACACACTCACGTTCGTTGACTTGCCGAGAGTTAGTCGCTTTCACATCTGTATGTTACAGCTAGCAGCCACTTAGCTTAGATTAGCTTAGCCTAGTGTAAAGATTACTAACCAAGAAACGGCTCGCCTGGCTCCGTTCGAAAGGAATAAAGTTAAAACGCCATGTCGTTTTTACAGCGGTTTTTATGCTAGATCCCTGGAAATGTCACGATGTCTCCGAGCCTCGCGAGAGACTGCTAAAAACTGCAAGGCCAAGGTCAGGTCAATGACAGGATTAGCAAAATTTACACTACCGCCAGCCCGCTAATCTGATTGGTTTATTTATTCCCACATAGACTAGACTGGCTGTGACCGTCATGTTATAATACATCTTTAAGTAAAAAAATATTCTTTTTCTTCCACTTTCTGCCACAGTAGCATTGGTATGTTTCCTCTTCTTTATGTTGTTTTTACATATTATAAATAAAACTGGTGGGATATAGATTATCCTGCACTAAACTAATACAGAAAAGCTTTTAAAATCACATAGACTACAAGTTATGTTTGCATAACTGTCCATTAAGGATACATACTTTTGGAAGAAGGCTGCAGTCATTTTTTATGTAGGGAATTCTTGCATTAATTATATCCATAACAGGAATAAAGTGCAGCTTTGTCTAAACTAGAGAGAGGTGAAAGAATAAAGAATTCAAGCTAAATTCATATTTCTGGGATATTAGCGTGGTTGCTCCTTCACTGATTAACTCAGCTAAAAGTTAGACAGTCCAAGAAATAGTGCACCCCTGGGTACGTAACCTCCAGACAGAGCCAGGCTAGCGGTTTCCCCACGTTTCCAGTCTTTATGCTAAGCTAAGCCTCTGCCGTCTATAGTTTCATATTTAGTGCACAGACATAAGAGCGGCATCGATCTTCTCATATGACCGGTGGCGAGAAAGCGGATTTCCTAAAATACGAAACTATTCCTCCGTCTCGAACCAAGCTGCAGGTTTGAGTCTCTTGTGGATCATGTTTAAAGCGTTTGAGTGTCCCAGTGACAACGGTGATTGGTTTTTGGGTGGATGTGGTTCCCCATGGTCATCGCAGTGCTGACTTTGGTATAAAATCTGAATTAGGATTTGAATGAGAGATATTCGTGGCTGTAAAAAAAAACAAACCCACAGCCCCCACAATCCTTTGGGGAGTAAAACTAGAGGAGACATTTGGCACCTTGACTGCCGGATACCATGACGTGCCTCACACAACTAGAATATCCAATTCCTCTATGCACCCTACGTACACAGTGTGTGTGTGTGCTGTTGTATGTTTTTAATGGATATTGGTTGTTTTACTAAGAAACATGGGGTGATTCGGTGCAATAATAATTGTGGTGCAGTGTGTTGAGTTTTGTTTGTTTTGTTGATATGAAAAATTTAAGACGGCTGGCAGATTGTGAAAGGGTGAAGTTGTTTCGACAACTGTGATGTTGGGTCTGTGTCACAAAGCAGATGCGTCCTCGGGCTAAATGGCCTCAATGTGCCCATCATCATTGGTGCTGGATTACTGGTATCATGAAGCTGGTCACGAACTGGCTCTGTTGACCCGGGCTCTACTGGTCCGGGTCTGAAAGAGGCACCGTTACGTTTAACACCAACAGAACCATGAATCGTATATTTAATCTTGGGTGAGCGTGATACTGAAGTCTCATGCATTATGTCACGTTTATTAACATAAAAACTCTCTTTCGGTGATGTGTACTTAAACTGAAATTGATACAATTTAATTATTCAAATACCTCATTTATAAATGTTAGACATGTCATTCATAATTTTACTTAATATGTCTTTATTTCATAATGGCATTTAATTTAGTTGCTGTTAAATATTTTACACAATGTATTAATATGATTATCAACTGATGCTGAATTAGCTAATTGTTTTTAATTATTGAATACTGAACTCTTTGGGTTTCAATATATATTGGTGCCATATCAAATACAAATGAACACTGTGAATATGTAAAATAACCAAAGTAAAACTCTTCCTGCTGCTAAAGCAGAGAAAGAGAAAACGGATATTAAAAATTAATACTAGAAAAAGTGCAGACGGTACAGACCTCCAGCAAGGTTAGTGTCAAACAACCACACCAGACTTCAGGGGAAAAACTTGAAATTCTTGGTCAAAGATCCGGATCTGCCCCAAAATTTAGTGAGTTATTCTGTGACCCATTGTCCCTCCCTCCACAAAGTTCGGCACAAATCGGATCACTTTTTTTTTGTGTAAAACTAATTATAATTCCTTGACCTCATTTAAAATGGCGAGTAATTAGTCTGTATCTATGGTATAATAGTCTGGGCTGTTAGTGTGATAATTAATTGGTCTTTGGTGAAGTCCTGTTTTAAACCCGAAGTGGACACATGGTTGTGCAAAAAGAATAAAAAACTTCTCCACCTCATATATTTATTATGGCAGGCAAAAGGATTCTGCACCTGTTCATTTTATCCATTTGAGGACCCCGTAGGCAGGATGACTTGGTTTTTCCAGTTATCTGATCAGTCAGGGGTCTGTTTGACATGGTGACCCCCCCCCCCCCCAAAGTGAGTCAGCCTCATGATACTAGAATATGACCATGTGACGCAGGCCCCAGGGTCATGTGCTTCTCAGAAACATTAGAGATCGATTCTACAGCTTGTGTGTTGTCACCCGGGGGAACAATAGGAAAAAAACACACCAAAAAAACAACACAATTTCCTCAGGGGGTTTACTTATTTTTACTTACTTTAAATTTTAAAAAGTGCCAGCACATGGTAGTTGTAAATTACTGCATGTTCTTTCTTTTCTGCACGGTGTTGGAATGTGTTGAGTCTTCCCTTTACGTTCACTTTCTTACTGTTGGTGGTAGCGAGTCAGTGTCAGAACAAGTCAAATTTGTGCAGTTCATCCTTTCCTTTGTGGGTCAGATCTAACAGTACCATTAGGACACAGCTTCGTCGTGCTGCTCTTTTTCTGTCTATGTAATTGTAAAACTGTGCCTGTTCGTGTGAGAGAGAGTGAGAAATGAACAAAGACTGTTCAAATCAGTTAAAATTGTTAATGTTGGATCTGTTCTTTAAAAAAAAAAAAAGATTTTATTTTCTCAATTCAGACAAATAACTGTTACCTTTTAAAAAGTCCTGGCAATAAAAGAAACTGAAAACCTGATGATTCGTCCGAGTCATATCAAATGTAATTAACTTAAAAGACACATCAAAAATTCGAGGCTCAAAGGCCAAATACTGGAGTCTACAAAGTAGGAATATACAAAGGTTTCCTATGGTGTAGACAGATATACTGTAACAGGGTCTCTCTTAGCAGCTTCGCTCCTTCGTCACCACCAGGTGAAATGAATTTAAAAACAAATAAGTCAAAAGAGACTGAGCCCGGGGCGGTTATCTCTGGCTGCTGGTGCCGGCGCCGGCCTGGGACGAGCTGGGGGCGGAGTGGGCTTCTCTGTACTGCTGACTCCAGCTCTGAGGGTCCTGTTCGTGGAGCTGAGATCGAACAGCAGGTCTCGGTTAGTCGCTGATCTTCAGTTTCGGTGGCTGAATGTGAATACAACCGCGGGCGGCTTAAACTCGGTTCGTCGCCCAGACACTTACCTGACCCATGAACTCCAGGATTTTGGCTTTTGACACTTCCATGTCAGCGCGTTGACCCCAGCGAAATTCGTGCTCCGGTGGCTCTGTGTGGGGGATCCGCACGTACTCGAGGTACCTACAAACACACACACACACACAGTATGTATACGTGTATATGTGTATGGTGTGTATGGTGTGTGTGTGTGTGTGTGTATATATATATTTTTTTTTTCCTCCAAACAAAAACTGTCAACTATTCTGATTTCATCTTCTATAATGTGAGGATTTGCTCCTTTTCCTGTTTTACATCACTGTGAAACTTCATGTCTTTGGATTCTGGACCGGACAAAAAAATAAAAACCTTTTCTGAAGGATGGATATTTTCACCAAATTTTTTTATATTTTATTAACTGAAAAATAACCAATAGATGATCTTTAATGACATAACTGTTAGTTGCAGCTCAGGTCACGTTGCATGCGGTAAAGGTTGAGTCAGGTTCAATTTCTTTTCTCTTTTTCTCCCCCTTTTTTTCGCCAGAGCTCCCTCTATTTTGGCACCATCACTGCACTTGATAGGACTGACCTCATTAAAATAAATGAGAGGTCCTTACTGAGCGAAAGCAAATCCAGTGTCATATCAGTTCACCACCCCACCGAGGCCACTGTCACGTTGAACACAGCCTTACACTAATAAAAACGTGTAGGTTAGTAAACTGGTTACCACAGTGTCATGATAGAGCATTAATGGACATTTTCATTGCTCAGAAATTAAGAAACTTGCTAGAAACAAGTCAAAATCTGTTTAAAAGTACATCTTAATGTGGAACTTGTCCTTTTATTTATTTATTTTATATTTTCAACCACGTCTGTCTTGGCCAGAACACTTAATTTATCCCAGAGGTGCGATTCACTTTTTATCCCGTCAGCTCTGACTAACGTGGAATTCCAGTGTGAATCTGCAGCTGGTAGCAGTTAAACAACTAACAGACTAGACACCAAGTTGCTCTACAGGATGTGAGAAATGAAATGTGAACGTCCCAAAACATCAACCAGCAGCAAAATGTTCAAAGCTCAGAACATTAACCAGTATCCACAAGTCTGTACTGTCATTAACCCAGGGCTCTGACCAGTTCACTAGACCGGATGAATGCTGACCAACAGAGTGGGTGCTTCCTCGTGAACATAAACATCTTTCTCACTGATAATAGTACTTGGAAAAAGGGTGGTTGGGCTGCTTGGGATCTGGTCTGCGGATCTCTGAGCCAGATACTAGATGGACCGTTTTGGTTTTTTTGTTTTTATTTGTAGCTGACACAGAAAAGTGACAATACCAGTACGTTTAATGGAACAGAGGTTGAGAGGCCAGTTTATATTCATGGCGGTAGGAGGGATTTGTGTAGAATTTGAACAAATTATCGGTAACTTCAGGATCTCCAAAGTAAACATTCACAACAGCAAACGTCTGGTTTTCTGCCGAATGTTCGACAGTGTTTGCAGTAATGAGTGGTCCAGCCACTCTGCTGAAGTGGTCTGGTTTCCCCCACTGCTGCTGCTCTGTGGTGTGGTATAAACCGGAGTCTATGGTCTGACAGACAACGGCTCTGAGCACACCAGTAAAGTGAAATGCGGTAATCCCTATGAGGGCTTGAACCCGGGACCCTCTGATCACGGATCCGACGGATTAGTGGGCTGAGCTATCTCCCGGCTACTGGTATTCACAAATTTACCTGTGGGGGAGGGTTTTAAAAACCAGGTAGCTGGTTACAGTCTTACTTTCTTATAATCCTATTCCTTAAAGATCATGTTAATGAGAAAACTGGTTCCTGTGATCAGGGTCAGGACTAGAGAAACCTGTTTTCAGGAATCCAGCCAGTACATCAGTAGATGCCTTCAAGAAACCAGTAACTCAGGTATTTAAAGAATGTGTTTATATGCAGTGTAGTAGCCGGGTCCCTTTCAGTCCTAGCATGTGGTGTGTGTGTGTGTGTGTGTGTGTGTGTGTGTGTGTGTGTGTGTGTGTTTTCTGTGTTGATAGAACTTCACTCCTTTTTCCTCACAGCACAAAATTATCTTGATTCAACAGAACAGTTGAATGTTTAAACCGGTTTTGGACAGAAGTGTTGTGAACACATTGCTTCTATGTATACATCTCGCCTTTAATCTCGCTGCTCTGCTGTCACAACAAAACTCTGTCTGCTTTTTTTTTTTTTTTTTGGTCATGCACATGCGTACTTGTTATAAAAAAAAACCCAAACAGATTAGAGAACCTGGTCGCTATTGAACATGGCCAAGAAATCGGCTTTCTGCTGGAGAAACATCGGGTTTCTCTAATCCCCATGACTTTCAGAAAATCAGATTATCGGAGTGAGGAAAGAGGACTATAACCCCACTGAGTAATAAAGACAGAGGCAGGGGAGAAGTTCATGTGGAGGAATGGGAAAATATAATAATAATTCTACTTCTAACATCTGCCCTCCTTTTTCCTTTTAGAAACTTGAGCTCAAGCAGGGTTTCCCCTGTAGGAACACAACTTTATGGGAAGATATGAGCACTTGAGCTAGAATGACAAGTTTAATGAGCCGAGTATTAACTCTGAAGCCATTTTGGAATCCGAGAAATGTCGAACAATCTCTGGGTCTGGTTTATCAGTTGTGAAGATTTGCTGCCTTACTTGTCTTATCATAAAGTGAAAATCTTTATCGAAATCTTTTCACTCAATGTTTTCAGACAAAACAGGCGTTCAAGGCGTCACTATTTTAAATTTACTATTTTATGGACCCCTTTGAGCAGGAAAATAATTACTCAGTGATCAAAGTAATCATATGGTGCAGTCCTAATAAATATCAAATCAGCTTTTCACATGTAGGCATTTGCATGATAAAGATCTCAGATGGGGAAAGTGATGGAGTAATGAAAAGGTCAGGATGCAGGAAATCAGGAATGAATCCAGGACAACAGTCGACTGTAGAAATTAATACGAGTGAAGGTCTTTTCCAACTGGCCTCGAGGGCCAAAGCTCGTTCTTACCTTTGACGCACAAACTCATCTGTCACCACCTTCTTCACGTCACCAAACTCGTCGTGTCTCTCCCTGAAAAGATTTTGTGTCGTCATTGACAGAATGAACAGAAACACACAAAAGAAAAAATCGTCAGTAATCAGGTGCAAATCCACACACACACACACACACACACACACACACACACACACACACAGATAAATCTTGTCTTACTTGTGGTCAACACGGAGTTTCTTCAGAGTGTTCCAGATGAGGCCTAGGGGAGAAAAAAAACAAAACAAAAAAAACAACAGATATTGGGACAATATGAAAAAAAAATGGTGAATAGAATAAATGACCGATTCTTATTTAGAAAAAGCAAAGGATAGTTGAAAGCTCTTTCACTCACTTTCTCTGACAACACCCCCCTTCATGAATATAACACTCAGGATGACAAACAGCAGACCCATCTTTGGACTGGGGGGGCTACTACACATGCAAGCACAAGGAAAACAAATATTTTCTCAACAAATATGTGCTGGGAAGGTTAAAACAAATACCGTTTATATGTATACTGGTATCAACTTATGCAGTATTGTTATTAGCAGTTACACTTAAATTATAAAAAAAAAATTTCCACGTACTTGATCGGCGAGTCCCCCTGGACTGCCTCCAACTTGTTGACAAGTATATACATGTGATTTTTTGTGTCGATTTCCACCAGTCTGAGGCCAAACACCTGGTTTTAACGGGTGGAAAACAGCAAACATTGTGACAGTTTTTTAGTTTAAATGCGATACTTCTCTATTGTGACAACATTTACCTGCTTGCAGTGTTGACACTGATCCTCTCAGACTGAACAAACCTGGTCAAAAGTGCGCGTTGCCCTCTTTATGATTTCAGGGTAGATGTTCCTGTACTCTTTCACCACATGTTTCACAAGGTCTGAGAAGAGGAGGAGAAATTATCAGGATATTAAAAAAACATAAATATAATACTGTTGTATTTTTGTGTGTGTTAACAGCTTTTTAAACAGCGCAATTCTGAGCTGTTCCTGGCGCAATTTAATAGTAAAGTCAGGGTGAAATCTTTGGTCATCGATGAAAAACTGTGGTCTTAGATTTTAATCTGTGATTTTACTGACATCATCAGAAACTTAGGACAAAACTCCCACATTTTAAATGCCAACAGGACCCAGACTTACAAATACAATCCTTTCCATTTCTTCTCACACTTTCCTCTGCTTTTTTTCTGTTCTGTCAGAGAGTGAACTTCTCAACTTCTGGTTATGTTTATACATTTTAATGAATTAAAAACATGACTAGATGCCTTTTTTTAACAATAGAGTCATTTCTATATAAAATCCTAAGATTCCCACCCCTATTTACAAACCAACCAATCGGAATACGGCGTGAAATGACACTGAACACACAGAGTTATACAATGGACTTTGACTGCGTGAATGCTTCTGTGAACCTTCCTTGTTGCAGTTATGTAGATTTACCTGCTCGACGTACAGGAATCTTTTTCTGGTCCTTCACCAGGAAGTACTGCACCACCTCAGCTGTCTGCAAGACGTGAGAATAAATAATTCTTCGACGGTTCTGTTTTAAAAGTAACACACTGTGGATGCCTGTGTGCGTCCCGTACCTTTTGGTCAACCTGTGCAGTTGTGAGCTTCTCCAGCCCCCTCTGGACCTGTGACGTACTCGGCTGAGTGAAGGTCAGGTCATCATCCTCTTCCTGAGCCACTAAGGCGCCTGGCTGTCTCTACACGTGGAAACTTAGGCTGAGACCATTGTAAAATTGTCTAATACAACCCCAAAAATCCCAATCATCAAAAGAGTATGACCCTCAGCGTGCCAGAGTCCAGAAAGACAACCTGAGTCAAGGATCTACGTCAGCTGGCTCAAAAATATAAAATACAACAGGACTGGACATGGATACTTTTATGTTTAACAGCATAAAAAAACAAATACAACAGATACGGAGAAGTTATCTACAGAGAAGGTTGCAATATGTTTGATAAGGAGTGCTTGCAAACTGCAGGATGAAAAAATTAATAAGAATGTGAGCTGATGTCTGACGAGCAACGGTTTAATGTAGCTCCAGCACTTTGAAATCATGAGTTAGTGAAATTAGCCAAGAAACCCTGGAAATCTTCAGCGTTCAGAGAGAAAGTCACAGACGGAATTTAACTTTATTAAAGCTGAAACGACTGGTCGATTAGTCACAACGGAAAATGAATGAGCATCCATGTTGATAATCAATGAATCCTTTTAATTTGTTAAAAATGACCTATTTAATATTCTTTATTTATGCTAAATTGTATGATTGCCTGTGGAAAACGTTCCCATCTTTTCACGTTCAGCTGACCGGATTTGCTCTCACTTAAAGACCTTCTTGGTTATTTAACCATCAGGTAAGAGCGTAACAAGCGTAAAAAGAGAATACAATAATCTGAGCCCGTGAATTAATGCATCCACAGAAATATTGTATTTTCTCAATTTTCTATATCAACATCTCACCGACTTGGTACTTTATTTTTAACTGCTCGTGTGTTTACATGCTGCAAGGTCAATCATAACATAAACATGGTGTAAATAAATAACCTCACTTGTCATAACTGAGGTGGAGGGAAAGAGAAACCTGATCTTTCCCCAGACACATTTCTCCTGGAGGAACCTCATTTCTGGTCCATCTTTACTGGTGATCAGGTTCTTTGTCAGGTTTTCACAAGATCACATGTTCAAGACAAAAGCTTGAGACAGAGAAAGTTTGACTGGTGACGAGAAAGTGGTGCGATAATAGGAAATGTGATCACCTGGAGCCACGACCGAGACATTAACAAGGACAAGCTACTTAGCGAAGACACACAGGTTGTGTTTTCGTGTTATAACGACCGCGACGCTGTGTGAGACGCGTCCACGTCCGTGTCGTACATGTCGGGTCCGGAGCGAGGAGCTGAACTTACTCTGCCCTGAGAGGAGCTGTGTGTGGGGGGCAGCCTCTTCCTCTGCGACATGGCCGCCTGCGGGGAAACACGGACACGTTAGGCCGAGGTCGGGTCCGCGCTCCACGCGTCCTTAAAACACACAACTCACTCAGAGTAAACGCGGTTTGAGCGGAAGCGCAGGACGCGAGAGCGGCTCGGCCGCCGTCGGAGCCGTAACGGCGGCGTGGGCGGACTGAAGTCGGACTCAGACGCGGTTTGACCGTTAATTCTCCGTCTGAGTAAAACGTGAGACACAATCAGGCTATTTAACGAGCGGCTCGGTCGAAAGAGTCACTCACTGACTGAACACCAACTCCCAGAGGCTCGTTTCTAAACGGAGCAAGTTCCCGCTACCGCGGTCTGAGTCGCCTGGCGATGACGTTACTTAACGCGTCGGATTGTTTTGTTTTGCTTTTCTTTTCTTAATTTTATTCTATTTTATTTTATTTTATTTTATTTTATTTTGTTTTATTTTATTTTGTTTTATTTTATCATACCTTACGTTACTATTTTACTTTATTTTTTTATTTCAACATTTTTGATACAATGTAATTAGTCTTTGAAATGCACTAAAAAAAAGACATATATCAAATAAACCAAATAAATATGCAATATAATTAAGCAGCTAAAGATAAAAAGTTAAACAAATCCATCAAACCGGGAGTTAAACGTATCCTGGTCTGAGGGATCTGGAAAGAGACGGAGAGAGAGAGAGAGAGAGAGAGAGAGAACAAAGTGGGGCAGGAGGGAGGAGAGAGAGCAGAGCACGATAATGGGACTAATAATAAAACTAGTCCGTTATACCGAGAGGGCTGATAATATTACTATAAGAACTAAATCCAACGGTAACAGTACTAACCATGGATCATGGAGCAGTAGGTGGTTCTACAGTCTCGGATCTAGACTCTGATTCAGGCTCTGATCCAGACTCTGATCCAGACTCTGATCCAGACTCTGCAGCATCGGAGGCAGGAAAACCTGCAGAATAAGCGACATGCGGGGGTCAAACTGTTGACCTTTGGCCTGGCGGATGACCCTGAGCTCTACCTCCCGATCTCCACCCCCCTCACCCCCATTCACTGATGCAAATAGAGAAAAGCAAAGGGGCCTTTGCTTGGGCGGGCTGAGGTCCACCAAGCTGGAGAGATTATCGGGCTGAGATTACGCTGGTTACACTGAACAACATGATCCTCAGACCCGCATCACCTCCTCCCTCCGTCCCAGGATACTCCTCGCTTTCATCTCGCTGCGTGTGTTGTAGCGTGTCCCTCCGCCAGGGGTCGCTGTTCCCCGGCTATAGTGTCCCGTCGTCTCCTTTATGGAGAGAAAAGGACTAAAAGTCGCATCCGGCGTCCGCGTCGCCGTCAAAAGTTTGAAAGTTTGATCGTGAGTTTAAAGGTGAAATGAAGAGTGAGAGCGTTAATGGCAACTGACGAGCAGCTGTGATCTCAGACCAGGTCTCTGGAGCCAAAGTCCGGGTCCGTCCCTGTACGTGGCAGACGGACAGACAGGCAGCTGTAAAGGCGGACAGACAGCTCGGTGTCTCACCGCCCGACCCGAGAGCGAGACAGGCCGGCGGC
This sequence comes from Istiophorus platypterus, assembly GCA_016859345.1. Classification (NCBI taxonomy): domain Eukaryota; kingdom Metazoa; phylum Chordata; class Actinopteri; order Istiophoriformes; family Istiophoridae; genus Istiophorus; species Istiophorus platypterus. The sequence continues at coordinate 18,882,626 of CM029111.1, read as the reverse complement.
GGCGGGGGCTGCGGGGGCGGCGGGGGCGGGGGCGCGGAGCGGACCGTCGGCCCCGCAGTCCGCCTCTGGCCATGCGGGGGAGACGATGGGGGAAGAGCCGAGGGTTTCTCCGCTGAAGAACTTCGTGGCCGGGGGGGTCGGCGGAGCCTGTCTGCTGCTGGCCGGACACCCGCTGGACACCATCAAGGTGACTGACTGACTGACTGACTGTTTACTCAGACCTGTTCTTTAGAGAAAGTTTGATCATATCTGGGAGGAAACTCACTGAAAAGGCTGCTCTAACCTTAAATCCCGTTTCCTCCTGTAGGAGTTCTGCAGGGTTTTATTCTGGTTCGGACGGGGAACAAAGTCAGGGATCAGATGTAGGTGTTGTGGGGATTATTGATAAATCAGCTTAAACTGTCAGGGAGGCCGAGCAGGCAGCCGGAGGAATGTCTGGGTCAGTGCACCGGTCGATCAGGTCATTTATGAGGCGGAATAATGAACAAATGCTCATTGTAATTTCCCACATTCCAAGGTCGTGTCTTCAGATCTCTTCTTTTGTCTGATAAACGTCCCAAAAACCTTAAAAGATATGAAGTTTAATAGCAGAAAGGACAAAGAAGAGCATCAAATCTGCACATTTGAGAAGCTGCAACCGGTAAATTAAGAGCCTTTTTTTGCCAGACCATCAAAATATACATCATATAATGATACAAATGACGATGTAACAAAATGTTGTGCAGAATATGTCAAATTTTAATTTCTGCGTGATCCTGACCAGCTGGTGATTGATGCAGAAAACTTGAGGTTGACTTAGTTCTATTTAAAGCTAAACTTATACAGTCAAAACACAAGGTACATGGGGAGGGTGCATGTTCCTTCTCTTCAGGCTTTTGCCTCCATCTGGGTTTTTACCCTCTGAGCTGGTATTGCGGCTCCCTGCGTTCATGGTCCCCAGAGGATGAAGCCTAAGGACAAAATTTTTTACCTTTGTTGAAAATAATTAGGAGCATAATTTTTTAAAGCATTTTTGGAAAAAATATGTGTATATTCATATATATGACCATAAATATCAGTTCTGATCATTTATTAGTCAGTGTTTTAGGTTATAAGCCACACAGTGACCCTTGGTTAAGCTACTGATGCATTTTTATGTGACAGTAATTCAGTTAAAAGCCAAAATGCAAGCGAGTGGTATCTGATTCTCACAGTAACCGTCAGATGCAGGAAAAACACAAGTTTGTGTCCACCCTGTTGGTTTATCAGCGACTGGGAGCAGCAGACGTCGACGGGCGTTTCCCCTTTATCTCACGGCACTTTCTCAACAATCCTCCCTCCCAAAATGCATGGTCAGAGATCTGTGTGTGTGAGTGTGTGTGTGTGTTTCAGATTTCTAACAGAAAACTCTGTTCCCACAGGTGAGGCTGCAGACGCAGCCCAAAGCCTCCCACGCTCAGTATGTGCTCTACACGGGGACGTACGACTGCTTCCGCAAGACCGTGTCCAAAGAGGTAAACGTATCAGATTTAGCTCGAATTTCGATCTGAAAAATCTGCACAGAGAGAATACAAATCCGTGGGGCTTTCCATCAACTATTGTTATGTTAACGTTAAGAGTTGGTTCATCGAGATAAACAGTTGACGGAGCTGATTCTCCAGTCGCTGACATGGGGTCTCCAGTCAATGATCAAACACTGGAAAAGCATGTGGAAGATATCACATAAAAGGCTTTTATTCCAAAATTATGATGTTTCCATTCAGGTTTGTTTTTTTATGTGGAAATTGAAAATGATCTTAAAAACAGTTGGAAGGAAACACACTTATAGAAAGTTCTCACATAAACAAAAATAATTTTGACTCACAAGGAAAACTGGTAAAGATTGTCTTGAGATATGTTTTATGTTTATGTTAAATAAATTGTGTGTGTCCAGGGCATCCTCGGCCTCTATAAAGGCATGGGGGCTCCCCTGGCAGGTGTGGCCCCCATGATGGCCATCAGTTTCTTTGGCTTCGGTCTGGGGAAACAGCTCCAGCAGACGGACCCTGGCAAACCTCTAACGTTAGTAGAACCAGTCTCGCACACACTCACACGCGTACACACATATACAAACACACAGTTTCTCTACAGTGTGTTTTACCTGGAATATGAGCTCTATATATATATATATATATATATATACATCCATTCCTCTGTTGCCTCCCCTCTGCTTCCATTCGCTCATTTGAAGCAACACACCCCCTCTACACCCCTTTCTTCATGTTACCCTGCCCTCCCCCCGCCCCCACCCCATCAGCCTCTGTGTTTACCCCTCTCTATCTAAATATATATACATGTACAGTATGCAGCGCTGCCACACATGCTGGAGACCAGTGGTTGATTCTATCTCTGGCTTCGGTGCTGGTGTTTCTCAAAAGCACTGTGAACTTGTTGAGAGGACGGCGCTGCAGCACTGCCCAGCGGCCCCCCCACACACACACACACACAAACACACACACACACACACACACACACACACACATTCCCTGGCAAATGTTCCATGTACATTTGCTCTGTTATGATCTACTGGAATGAATAGACATGTTCTCTGTTTTCTGCTTTCAAGGAAGACTTAAAGTTTGTACCATGGTTAAATTGACCAAAAGTCAATGGTACGTTAGATGACTGAATAACACCTTAGTCATATCGTATTTAACCCCTGCCAGTTGCCAATGTTCTGTTTTAATTGTACCGTACATTCCATACTATTTAATGTCCTGAGTTGATAAAAACAGAAAGAAACATAAGCACTCTGTAGAGTATTGTAATGATCCTCTGAAGGTAAAAATTGTTCCCATAGCATATTTTAAAGGGGCTATACATGCGTTTCCTCTGCCACTGAATGGTGGTGGTAGCAGTTGGTGGTTGTTTTTTAATGTTTGCTCACCAGCAGCATGAGCCATCATTGCATTCGCAGGAAGAGAGGTTAGGATACGTCTTCATCCTCTTGTGTTGGACCGAGGACAGACCGGACACCACATTGACTCACTGGGGCTAGCTGGTCAGCATGCTAACTTCAGTAGATTAAATGAAGTGATAGGAATAGAAGCAATATGGGAGTCAGCATTGGCGTTGTTTACCACACCTGGAGACAGATGTTGGGGAATAAAAGAACGAAGTTTGATGCAGAACTCACCGACGTTTCTTCTAAACAGCATTTAATGCTGACATTGACTACGTAGCCATAGCATAGCTTACATATGGCATCTTTAAAGCTGCTCCAATCACTGTATTTTTATCTGTGTAGAATGGAAGTGCAGACTTAGCGATGGGCAGTGACTCAGTTTTATTCTGTTCTATGCAGGCACACCCAGATATTCCTGTCCGGCTGCCTGGCAGGGGTCTTCACCACGGTGATAGTGGCTCCGGGAGAGAGGATCAAATGTTTATTGCAGGTAAACAGCTGGTTTATACTGGGGTGTTTGCGCCATGATAAATATGGTGAAGGAAGACATGAGCACTGTGCAGTGGCCTCTTTCTTCCCAGTGAGTCATAGCATCACTGAGAACATATTGTTACGGGCGTTTCAATAGCAGGAGGCACAGAGAGTCGACTCTTCTTTCCGTTTACCTCGTTTCCATTTGTTTTATTACTGCAGACAGCGATCTAACTAGACACCATGAGTTCTGCAGAGGTCAGAGGTCATCACTGACATCCAGAGGGCATCCCCGTACCCGTGTTTTCATTTGTAAGGCCTCGCTGTGCCAGTTGTGCGGATGTTTAACATGAACAAGCACAACACTAGCTCACAGAGCAGACCAGCATTAAAACTTCCTCTCACACACTCTGAACTGGGACAGACTGGTTTCCAGTACCATGCACCTCGCAACTGGAGTCAACTGCAACACAGATTTCCTCTGAGGGACTTTAATTATACTTTCTACTGTTTCAATTTGTGTGTCTGTGTGTGATGACATATTTTCTTGTGAGTTTTAACTTGATCCCAATGAGCAGTTTCAACCAATATTTTACGCTAACGGTTTATCAAGTAACAATGAGTCTGGTAGTCTGTGGTAGCAATGCTCTGGTTCAAGCTCACCGCCCTTATACAGCAGCAGGCAGATGTTTCCAGAGAAACATCTGTAAAAAAAAAAAAAAGCCTCTGTCCACCATCGGCACCAAACAGCACACGGACACAGTCAGAGACAAGCTGGTGAACATAGCGGAGCATTTAGTTGCTAAAGAGCTGGTGGAGACAAAAACCAGAGCTAAAAGAGAGGGAGTACTGGACTTTGATTAAACCAGTGGAGTCAGAGACCAGATCCAGGGGAAGGACCATGTTGGTCTGTAACTGCTGGATGTGGAAATGGGCTGTTTTCAGACCCAGTCAGAAACCAGCTGTTGAACATAGCAGAGCATTTAGCAGCTAAAGAGCCAGAAGTTTCCCCTCAGGAGCTAGTGGAGACCAAAACCAGACCTAAAGAGAGGGAGTACTGGACTTAGATTCATCAGTATGCTCAACATATCAAATTAAAAGACAATGATAAGTCAGTATTCCCCGTTTCTGCTCTGTGTTCTCTGTATTGGAGGTTTAAGCCCAACTGACAGTACTGACGTGTGTTTTGCAGGTGCAGGCCAGCAGCGGCGGGTCAAAGTATGCTGGTCCACTCGACTGTGCTGTCAGGCTCTATAAGGAGCAGGGGATACGCAGTGTCTACAAAGGGACCGTGCTCACTCTCATCAGAGGTACACTGAACTGTGGCTTGGCGTGCGTGTGTGTTAGTGTGTGTGTGTGTGTGTGTGTGTGTGTGTGTGTGTGTGTGTGTGCATGTGAAAGCCGTGATATCTTAAAAGCATCGTGTAAGATTGCTGAATCCAAAGGGCAGCGTGGTTTTACAGCCTCAGGTGTTTGCTCTTCTCTTCCTCCTCCTGCCTCTTAGATGTGCCTTCTAACGGTGTGTACTTCCTTACATATGAATACCTCAAGAACTTCCTGACACCCGAGGGTCAAAGGTGAGCGACTGCAGCCACGATGAAGATGTTCAAAAATGTACGTAAAAATCCCGTAAAACCTCACTTTGATTTTTGTGTGTGTCTGTGGGTCTTTTTGCACTCAGTGTTTCTCAGCTCAGCACTCCCAACATCCTCCTGGCTGGCGGTGTGGCGGGGATAATAAACTGGATGATCGCTCTTCCCCCAGACGTCCTCAAGTCCAACTTCCAGACAGGTTAGAGCCGCACACTGTGCTCTGCATAAGGCAAAGAGAAAAACACGAAAAACAGGGCAGGAAACACAGACAAGGAACAGAAGTTCGGGCTCAGAGTTTCGACTTTGTTTCAGCCGGACGCAGTAACTTCCTGAAGTACCTGCTGGTTTCCCCAGCAAAGTCACAGCAACGGCAGGAAGTCAGATAAGCGTATTTACCAGAATGTCAAACTATATCAGACAATCTGCACAGCATTCAACAGCCTCTGTCCGTAGACCCTCCAGTCGGACAAGGAATAACTCCCTAATAAAAACCTTAATGGGAAAAATTTGGAGGGAACCTCAGGAGTAGCAGAATAAGAGAGAACCCTCTTCCAGGGATCCCTCACGTATTAGTTCTATTATATTTACATGACAAACCAGAGGCCTTCTCCACATATTTCCGCCTCTTGACTTCAGGGCTCTGGGTAGTTTCCCACTTTACCGTCTGTGCTGTAGTTTCACGACTGGGACCAAACTCTTGGTCCAGGTACCGACCGTAAGACCTTTTATCACGCCCACCTTCCTCTGTTGGAAACCATGTTAGTAGCTTTGTGTGTGTGTGTGTGTGTGTGTGTGTGTGTGTGTGTGTGTGTAGCTGCGGACGGGAAGTACAGGGGTCTGGTTGACGTCCTGAGAACGCTGCTTCGAGAAGAAGGACCTAAAGCTCTCTATAAAGGATTCAACGCCGTCTTTCTACGAGCCTTCCCCGCCAACGCGGTAATGACTCCCCTCTCATGTTAGACTTCATGGCCCTTTTATTTATTCTCTGAAATGCCTCATTCCTTTCTTCCTCTCTCTCTCTCTCTCTCTCAGGCCTGTTTCTTGGGTTTTGAGGTGGCGCTAAAGGGATTAAACCTGATGGCACCGGGCTGGTGAAATGAACCCGGTCTGCTGTGAGGTGCCTCTGGCTGGAGACCAGTCCTGACCAGCCTCTCACTGAGGCCAAGCTCTCGTTTTAATTACAGCTGCTGCTTCGTACCTCTGACTGTGCTTCGTGTCTGTGGATTTTTTGTATTCTTAAATGTATCTTTACATTTAATTTTACAAATTAACTATTATTAATTGTCACTCTTTGTGACCATGATTTTATACTCGATTTTTGTGAACAATGCTAGAATGTAAACACACATTTATGAATGTATTTTTTTGAGATATAGTGTATTTGTTGATACTTCACAAATTATGCACAATTTATGGTTTTTCAGATGTCAGAAAATAGAATTAATCCTATTTAGTTTAAGAGCCAGAATGAATATATCCGGGGGGGTTGATGGGCCTGTGTACAGGGTGAGTTTTATATGCTTTGTGAATAAAGCTTTTGAATAATGAGTTTTGATTTTGCCATAGAAACAGTGTGTGTGCGTGTGTTCACTGTTTACCCCCTGGCTGATTACCACCTGTGTGTGTATGTCAATGACTTTGTGTTAATTTTTAATAACATGCACCCTCAAATCACAATAAATGATCAGGGTCTTGAGGAAGCTCTGTCATTATATCAAATTATTATTGTTGTTGTTGTTATTGTTAATATTATTAATATCATTGTTATTGTTGTTATTATTACATGCTGCATTTTCTTAAACTCATTTCAGTTCAATCCAATGATCAGAAAGGGTATTTCAGTGAAGTAATACCAGTTGGTTTCTGGGATTCAGGACAAAATTTATCACGTGAGGGCTCTTGAGAACTTGATGGGGCATCAGAGCTCATTTTTACCCACTAGTGGACCAAAGTCGGGCCTGATTTACCCAGGCCATAGTGTCTTAGGTCAACGCTAACCCTAAATCCAGGCTGTGATGTGGAGGCAGCGAAGGCAGCGAGACCTTCCCTGGTCAAATGCTTACATGGGGAAAATTTTAAAAAGCAGGTGGTATAGTTTCTGTAAACTCTATAGCATGTACCAGGCTATTGTCAATGAAAGGAAGGACAAGCAGACCAATGGTGGTCACAATGGCCCTAGTTTGTGCAGGTAGCATTTAAATTTAAATTTAACATTTAAATCTCCAACAAATGTTTTACTGAAAACACCATATGCAAATTATTTTGTTTCCCCTTTATTATCAATACAGTATTGACCACTAGTTAACCAGGTTAATTCTCCATAGAGTCAAACTCACAGACGGACAGGAGGTCAAAGGTCGGAAGCTTATAAAGAAGCTTCACCTTTGGCCCACTTCCCAGCCTTCATTACCCAGAATTCCCCGTTTCCAAACACGGAGCGGGCTGTGGACGACATGTGACGTTTGTCCTCGTTATTTCTGCAGCCTCGACGCGAGACGATACCACGAAAAAGGAAAATTAACCTGCTCGGGTAAAATATTCGGCAAAGCAGGACGTCAAAAGCCGCCGTTTCCCGAAGACTACAATACCCAGAGTCCGGCGCGGGGCTGGGAGTTCCGGTGTCGGTGACCGTCAGTCCGTCAGCAGCAGAAAGGTGAAAGTTGAGGTAAATGTGTGAACTTGTGATGTTTTCGTTGTTCCCCGAGTTATTAACGTGTTTGAGTATCTAACATTAGGCCTCGTAGGACCACAAGCCGCCTTATCTGAATGAAAGTACGTAGAAAAGACCGTCTGTTGGCTAATTTGACGCGAATATAGAGACTAAAAACAAAGGCATAAAACTGTTAAATGAAACGTGAAATGTTAAAGCTAAAACGTCTCTTCAGTCCCTGTTTTACCCGGTTTATGACTTTATTATTATTATTACTATTATTATTTTTGAAGGGTGAACTTTATGTGTCTGTCAGAGCTGAGTAAACTTAAGCTAGCAGGCTAACGTCATCCAGCTGCTGCACAGAGCCCAGGACCAGACTCGGGACTGAACCGGACCCTGGACCCGTTTAGATGGGTTTATCTGAGGCTGTGTGATGGAGGAAAGAAACTGTGGCTGTGTTGTGTTTGATCAAAACCTCACAGACATTCATCACACCCGGTGAAGGCAATGTCGACTTTGTTTTAGGCGAATATTACTAATATGTACCGGCTCCGGCTTCTCAGATGTGAATATTTGCTCGTTTCCTATGATGATAAACATATGGACAAAACTAGATACAACAAAGTGGCATTTTGCACAGAAGGAATTTGCAGTCAACTTTTCTCCTTCTTTATACAACCCAAATTATAATATAGGAAAATAATCTAAAGATTAAAAAGTTAGTTGAACCAAAGATTTTTTTAAAGTGACTGATAATATTTCTAGTTGGAAAGT
>CM029111.1:18686713-18869213 GCA_016859345.1 Istiophorus platypterus | reverse complement strand
ATATTTAGATCTGCAGTTAGCATAACTGGTTTGTGAGGGGTTAAGGATCAAGTGCCAAACGAGCAGGTTATTAATGTATTTCTGCAACACATTCTCTCTTTAAATTTTCCCTCTAGTTAGAAATGAGGAAGACCCTGACTGACTTCATCCAGGGGGAGTTTCGGAGCCTGAAAGCCCAGGCCGAGGCCCTCCACGGGCAGATACACACCAAGTCCTGAGTCCCAGCCGTCCTGCTTTTGTCTGCTACACTCCCCACAGCCGACCAGACCGACGATCCCCTACCTGTAAAGCTGAGGGTAATGCCTCTAAATAAGGGAACGTTTTTGGTACCCCCCCTTCCCCCTGCTGGAGCACCCACAACCCCACACTTTGACCCCACAGAGTCCCGACGAAGTAAAGGAACGTTTTGTTTTTTTAAGCTGTGTTGTGATCACAATCGAAAACTCCTTCGTAATACAGCCACTGTTCGGAGGCAGGCGTCATGTTTTTAATCGAGTTAACAAATTCTGCTGCTAGTATATAGGCTCCAGTCCACTGCTACGCAAAGCAGGATAAACGGTTTAGAAAACAGATAAACGGATGATCGAGTTACTTGAATTCATACTTGATTTCTGCAGCAGACTGGGCATTCAGTAGTCAGCGTCACTGATCTAACTCGCCATCTGAGCTGCTCATCTGTGTTTCAGCTGTTGTCCTACTGGCACCATCGACCAAACCCATTGTCCGAGGACTTGTGTCAACGTTGGACGATTCCACGCCTTAGCAGTTTACATCCAATGCCAACGTTCAGGGCCGATGCAGGAAGTAGCGCAATGCCTATTGATACTGGCAAAAACAGCATGTTCTGTTTAATACTAAAGGTCCAAGAATGGTTATTGAGCAGCTGCTTTTTCAAATATAACAGAATATACATTAGGAGATCAACAGATGCATCATTTTAAAGAATAGTCACACAGCTGATACAGCTGGGAGTTTGCGGATGTTAGCTGATGTCAGTGAGATGAAATCAGGGTAATACCAGACTACATGTAAGCATCATATCCAGTGAATTCCTCGCCACATAGGAAGGCCGTTTAAATCCAGCACAGGAAAATGGCCGACACTGCCACTAAAGATAAAACCAGTTTGTTGAGCGCTAGCTACAGTCTGTATGTAAATACATTGTATTAGTAGTAGTTTCTATACGCAATTAATTTAAAAAAGCAATAATTTTAAAAACGTTGGCATTGGATGTAGAAATAAATAAATACATAAATAAATAAGGAGTCAAAAGTTATTTGACTTATTTCAGGGCTTTGAAGAATCGTCCAGTATTGAGTGAATATTGATTATCATTAACCTGTTACCCCATTATACAAAGCTGCTGTTTGTTGAAATACTACATGTTAGTATACAGCATGCTCCTCTGTGCACGTACACATGGACTGATACATATTTATAAATTGTAATTTATAATCTCCTCGAGAAGTTAATCAGGGAAGAGGCATGCAGATTAAATGACTGTTAGGATGTGACAATGGTAACTTTACCATTTTGTGTTTTTGCTTTTATTATGTCCATGTAGTTTTGAATCAGTCGACCGCTGGCTCGCGCATCCCTGCGTCCCGCTCTCTGCAAATCTCTCTAGTTCCTCAGTTGCACGTTCAAATCAACTTTGCAAATTGCTTCCTATTCCTGATCTCTTTTTTTTCCAGAAGTATTAAAAATGCAAGAACTTCTGTTGATCCTCTCAACCTTCTGACTGCTATCACAGATGTATATAACTTATTTTATCACAGAGACAAAAGGCTTTTATAAGGGAGGGAAGGCCAGGGCCACATGATCTGTGGGTTTTTTCTTTTTCCTTTTTTATAAATGTATTGCCTTACTATGATTGCCACTCTTTCCTACTGTATGTGAATGCCAATAAAGTACTTGACTTTTCTAAATTTCAATGGTGTATCATTTAACTTGGGACAGCGCTGTCTGCCCATGTTTACTGGATCTAAATGAGACTGGCTTCAACTTCAAACCTCTATCGATTGATCAGAACACGACGAAGCGGGAAATGATGAATGAACATCTTATTAAAATTAAAGTTTGTAGAAGTGAAGTCAGAGTTTCTTCTATAAAACAAAAACTAAAAAGTAGATTTATATAACAAATGTTCATGATGTTTTCTTTGCTTATTTAAGTATCATAATAGCTAGCAAAGAATAAATTATGATTACAGCTTTGCCCCCTTTGTACAGCTTAAATGTTGAACAGATTTATTCCATTTTATTTTATTGACATTGACATATGACCTTTTAACTTGATGTGTTTAATTTTTTATAACGGTTAATAGTTTGTACAGACATCAAGCTGTTACAGAGCAACAAGATCCTTCATCTGGATCTGGTCTCTGAGTCCACCTGATGAACTAAGGCCAATACCCCCCCCTCTTTTATCTCCAGATTTGGTCTCCACCTGCTCCTGAGGGAAACCTCTGGCTCTTTTGCTATTAAATGCTCCACCATGTTCACCAGCTGGTCGCGGACTGGGTTTTTCTGCCGTTTACTGCTGAGCAGGTAGTGGACGGTGGCTTTTTACAGAGGTTTCTCTGGAAACATCTGCCTGCAGAGGGAAACAGTCAGCTGAAAGTCACTGTAAAGCTGGGTGAAGCCGAGTGAAGCTGCAGGTTCACAAAATGACTAAAAACAGATGGAAAAAACACAAAGAGACACAAAATGAACAAAAATAGACAAAATAACTAAAAACAACCTGACACAAGTAAAATTAGATGCACAATGACTATAAAGATACAAAAATGACAAGAAAAGACCCAAAACGAACCCTGATTTGACACAAACATAACAGGAATTTGCAAAATGTCTAGAAACAAGCTGAGCAAAAATAGTAACAAAACCAATGAAATAATAAAATTAGCTGCAAAATGACAAAAAAATAGTAAAAACAGCTTGAATTGAAAAAAAAGATACAAACAAGACTGATCCAGATTACAAAGAGATACAAAATGACCGGAACCAAAACGAGTAAAACAGTAAAACCAGCTGCGAAACGACGAGAGACGGAAAACGAGTGAAAACAGATGAAAGATGAAAAACGACAAACGCAAAACAACTGAAAAGACGCAAAACAACCAGACAAGACGAGTAAAGAGACGCAGAGAGACCGTGAGAAGCCCGGTGTGACTGATGCGGCGGGGGGGGGGATGCTGGGGATGGGGGGGATGCTGGGGATGGGGGGGGTGGGGGGGGTGGGGGGGATGCTGGGGATGCTGGGGGTGCTGGGGGTGGGGGATGCTGACCCCCCCCCCGGATGCTGCGGAGGAAGACGAGGCAGCGCTCGCTCTCCTCCCTCATCCCACGTCACGTGACCCCCCGGCCGGCGTCGACGTCACGCCACCTGCCGTCAGACACGGTAAAGATGGCGTCGGCAGAGACACCGCAGCTCCGCCGCGTCCCCGCGGCCTTGGCCGTTTTCCTCGGCCTGCTCGGCGCGCTGAACACGGGCCGCTGCGACGAGCAGGTGCCGCTGATCCTGTGGACGAGCGACGGGTGAGAAGGGCTCGACGCCCGGGGTCTGTCCTCCGCCGCGCACCGAGGCGCGTCCCCGGGTCACGGGCCGATGCTCCGGCCGCCGTTAGCCGCGTATTCGTCCTGTTAGCACGCGAAGCGACCTCGGTCGTTACCTGTTCGATGAAATCAACGAATCTCAAAACGCTGGTTAATTTCAGGGCCTTGATAATGGAAGGGAAATAACGCGGCGACGTGAGATTAGCTGCGGATTATGTGACGGCAGGTGTCATGATCACCTGCGGCCTGACGCCAGCGGACCGTTGACTTCAGTGTCTGAGGCCGTGTGATTGTTGTGGAGCGTTTTATTACCCTGGTTCAGTTAGAGGTCACGTTCACATCCACACTACACCTGGCAGGTGACCTCCCCCCGGGGGGGCGTTAAACCTTAGGCCTCCAGAAAGCTGAAATAACGACTTGATTAATCAGTTAGCTCAGTTCTTTCTGAAAGGTAAACTTACTCCAGCCTCTGATTATTTGACATTTTTCCTAATTTTCTCTGATATTGAAACTCAGTGTCGTTATATTTGTGTTTGTTGGTTGTACAAAATAATAAATGAACGTTGACTTTGGCTTTCGGGAATAATCTCGGTCAGTTTTCACCATTTCTCCGACGTTTTTATGCGCTGAACAATCAACCGTTCGTTGTCCAAATGAAAATAATTGAAATGATTGCTGGTTGGAAGTTCATTTAATGTACATAGGCCTTGAGTATTTTTTACTACCCGTCATATACGGTAACATTAGTTATAGTATTTTTGTATGTGTGTATAGCATGTTATAAACTTCTTTTAAATGTTTATATACATATTATAAATGCTAAATATGAGAGGTTAGAGTATTTTTATTTCTGCTGCTTTATACTTCTATATGTCTGAGGGAAATATTGTTGAACTGTAATCATTACATTTATTTTAGAACTGTAATTAATTTGCACAATTGGATTTTAAATACAAAACAATAGACCCATATCGTGTCTTTCATCTCTTTAAATTATACTAAAATAACAAGGCCAAACATCCCATTTTCCAGAAGATAAATACCCGGCTAGGTTGACAAACCCTCAAGATGTTTCCAGAATCCTTTAAAAGACTCCTCTAAACATCAGAATTAAACACAATATTTTGCCACTTTCTGAAATCCTGACTGTATTTCCGATCCAGATCGCCAGAAATGAAATATCATTGCTGTTTTTTTAAAGCCCAATAACAATGTTAACACGTTATTTTGAAATGAAAATGTAAGAATATTGGTATGAACCATCCTTTCAAACCAAATATTGGTTCACATTGCACAAATGGAACGAGAAGATATGTCAACAATCTTTGTCTGGATCAGGAAAATGGTTGGGGAACCTTGACCACCTACCACATTAAAATGCTTATTATATGTTTCTGTACTATATATATTATTAGAGTAATAATACACTTGCTGTGTAATGATCACTTTTATTTTTGATACTTATAAATACTTTTGCTGATAACACTTTTGTACTTTTACCTGCGTATGATATTGAAATCGTATTCCTGTGCGTGCCCTGTAAGTTAACAGAGTTTTACACTGTTCTGTGGGGACTCATTCTTCAGTGTATGGTCTGAAAACGTTCTCCACCTCCGCTCTGATTCTCCACCAGGATCTCTGTCCCACGTCAGTCCCCACCCACCGCGGGTCACATCGTCGGGCAGCAGCAGCTCGCCTCTTACCTGGATAAAGCTCTGAATGTGGGCCCGCGAAATGTAGTGCTGTTCCTCCAGGACAAAGTAGGCGCGCGCGCACACACACACACACACACACACACACACACACACACACACACACACAGTTAACCTTTTAAAATGCTTTCTTTGAATCTACCAAGATGGAAGAAAGTGTCATCCTCTGTCTGGTCTTTATTTCTCACACTTCACATGAAAAATTCTCACATTTGAGAAGCTGGAACCAGAGAATATTTTTTGTTAATACAACGAATAGAATATCTTGCAAATTAAATAATATCTTATTAAAAGAGTGGCTGATTTGATTTTAATTGACCAAACCCATTAATAGTCATGGGCCTGTAATTGATCGGTTTATCAGAGATGCTACAGATCAGGTCAGGGCAGATATTAAACCATCCTGGCATCACAAGGGAATGTTTGTAGGTAATTACATCTCTTGGTAACATGTCCGTTAGTGGCAGCAATATAAATTACAGTATGATTCATATTTTGCAGTAAGAGCCCTATTATGAACATTACAGCCTTTCACAATATCTGCAGCTAAGTGTCCAAAAGTTGATCAGATTTCTGTCAGAAACCAGAAAAAAAAAAACCCTACAAATTCATTTTACACTAGTTCAGAACTCCCAAAAGCATTTTTTAAATAAAAAGTAATACAAAGCTATGTCCAACCTCCTAAAGAATTAAATTTCTCTCCAGCCATTGACTGTAACACTGAGTTTTCCAGATTTTGTTTAGGGTAGAGTTGTTTTGGTTATTTTGACTAATCCTCTTCTCCCCGTCTCGTCTCCAGATGAGCATCGAGGACTTCACCATGTACGGCGGGGCCTTTGGAAACAAGCAGGACAGCGCCTTTCCCAACCTCGAGGTGAGATAATAACGGACCATGTAGGTCAGTGTAATGTTCCGATCCCTGTAGAGAGGAAGAAGGTTCCTGCCATGTTATAGGTTGTTGTTCATATCCAGGTGTTTTGTCAGCGTCACTGTTGTCCTCTGTCTTTCCTGTGTCCCAGGGGGCTCTGATGTCTTCGTCCTCTCCCCTGGTGTTGCCTAGCGTGTCCTGGCCTGCCTCCAATGCAGTGATTGGCCAGCTCCAAGACCAGTTGGAAACCTCACCCCTGTACATGGACCCTGAAACCCTGAGCCAGCTGAGGCTCAACGCCTCCTCCCCCGCCCTGCTGGTCTTCAGGCTGCCCTACGGCATCGGGTGGGCACAGTCCTCAGAGGCAGATCATGACTTAAATAGATAAAAAAAATACACTCCTTTGCTATTGAAACGATTGAAACAAAAACATCTGCATATGTTGGTGACATATGGCATGAGAAAGGATAAGGCTAATACTGATCACGATACCAATAAATCAATAAATAGGTCTTAGCCACAATCAATGTTGTACAAACCTACTTTTTTTTTTCTTTTTAACTTTTTTTTTCTCTGTAGCGATAGACATTTTTATGCCTTTATTTTGATAGGGAGCTTGAAGACAGACAGACAGGAAATGGAAGGGGGGGTAGGGGAACGACATGCATGAAACGGTCCGTCTGGCTGGAAAGAGAACCAGGGACCCCCATGTGGCATGCGTCCTAACCACTACATATTTTTAATTTCCATAGGGAGACCATTAATATGATTCATCACTTTCCACAAGTGGTCTCCATAACCAAACCAAAAAAAGAAGGGTGAGGAAAAGACCGTTTACAGAGGAAGACAGATGGTTGGTCAGAGATTCATCCAGCAGAGAGACAATGACCCTGAACATTAGAAGAACCTCATGCACCTGGTCTGTGATGAACTAAACAACCTGCAGGTGCAACACGTTGATGGGAAACTTCTGCAACAGTGTTGGGACCAACTTTCTAAATAATATTTTATTTTAATGTAGAAAGATCGAGACAAGTGCGTTGGCTGCCGAATGATTCAAAATTTTAGATTATATTTAGTTCAACAAGATGTGATGATTCCTTTTTTTTTGTTGTTTTTTTTAATTAAAATTTTGTATTTGCTCTATGCTTTCATTCAGAAACACCCAGACTTTGAGTCTTGTAAATTTAAATAAATGCTGAAATGCTGGAGGTGTTCTAAAAGTTTCGACCTGTAGCGTAGGTTGTTTTCCTGACTATGACGAGGTCGTTTCACCGTTAACGAATGACGCGTAATTCCACTCTGATTTTAATTGTGCCAGCTGTTCTCTCTGATGCCCCGATCCTCATTGTTGTCTCGTCTGACTTTCCTTCCAGGGCTGATCTGATGTCTGCTAAAGAAATTCTCAGTGGAAACGGTGAGTCTACCATTTGGCCCGTCCAAGCCGTTGAATAAAACTGCGTTGCATGTTTGTACGTCAGGAGCGTGGGAGACAGGAGAGCTCTAAAAGGGTCTAATTAAACATCTCCTTGGGAAACCACAACACACGAGTAAAGCGTCAGTGATCCCTTAACTTATTTCTCCAAATCTCTGAAGTGAAAATATTCCCTGGTTTGGTGTTTTGATGGCGGAGGCGGATGGTGTCGTCTGACACAGGTGTTAAGCTGGGACGAGACTCGGTGGTTGCCACGGCATCACCGTCATACTCATGAGACCACTACATACTCGGTCGCCCACCTGTGTATTTTTAATGTGAAAATCCCTCTGGTTTTGTTTTGTTTTCCTTTATTATCATTTTCTTGGTGCCCTGCCAATAGCTGAACATGATGTTTTCCAGATGAGGTGATCGGTCAGGTGTTGAGCATCATGAGGAGCCAGTCCGTTCCGTACACAGCCATTTACACAGCCCTGCGGCCGTCGAGGGTGAGTTGAGCATCTACTCCATTAATGTGTGTATATTATAGAGTGTTTGCTAACAATAATAACAAGTTTTTGTTGCTCTGCAGCAGTTTTCATTCATATTTTATCGTCCGACTCCCCGTCTCCCCCGTCCCCTGCGCAGGAGGCGGCGTCTCTGTCCATGGAGGCTGGTCTGGGGGGGGGGCGCTCTCTGCTGCAGGCCAGAGATGGATACAGGGAGAGGGAGCGAGAGAGGGAGAGGCAGCGGAGGATCAAAGAGAAGGCCGGGATCTACGGTCCGGTGGAGTTTAAGGTGGAATGACTCGGTCACATCCTTTAACCGTAGTAGATTCCCACTTCTTTTAGCCATAAATGAAAAGTCTGGAGATATTTTATTTTCATCGACAAATCACATGAAAAACGCTAAAGCCAATGATGAATTGATCTGTTAACAAGTATAGTCTCTTCTATTTCCACATTGTTGTCTGTTAAAAATTCATCAGTGATTCATACACATGTTCCTTCATCACCGTAGGATTTGTTGACGTTAAGACAAAAATAGAAAATCCCCAGCTTTATCCTTTGTAAATCTTAATTCCTTGGCCTCTTCTCTCCCTCTGCCCACTTTCTGACTCTCTCCACAGGAGGGGGAGGACACCTGCATCCTCCTGTGGGCCAAGCGTCTGTCAGTGAGCATCCTCAGGAGCGGTCGCTGGGAGGAGCAGGACCTGACCCCGTCCACCTTCGGGGAGGGCGTCAGCCCGAAGCTTCACGGCTCCAGCTGCGACAAAACCAAAGCCAAGTAAGATCGTCGCTGTAATTCGCTCAGAGAGTGAAGGAGCATCTTAGCAGTTCTTCAGCAATATTAGGCTCAAGCCTGACGAGACATGAAGAGATTTGTGTATTTTTGCCAGATTACATAGATGTTGAGATTTATAATTGTTGAAGACAAAGAAAACCAGCAAATCTTCAGAATTGGAACCAGAAGAGAAACTGTAGCCAGCGGGTTTTTGCTGAATAGAATGACTTCAACAATTATCAGAATAATTACAGATGAATTTTCTGTCGCTCGACCAATCGATTAATCAACTGATCAGTGCCACGTTTCCGTGTATCCTTCTTTTCCTGCTACAGCTGACTTCATACTTGCCTCCTCCTGTGACAAGGCAATGGCAAATTTCAATTTATAGTTTTTATTCTACATTTTAAAAACCTAAAAGGTGCAGATGGATGAGAAGGGCAAATAACTGGTCTCTGCTTTATTAGACCGCAGTGTCATATGTAATGAACTTGTAGGATTTTCATTACATAGTCATTATGTACCTAAGTTAAACAAAGATCAGTCAATGAATAATTTAAAATTGACTAAATGTTAATATCAATTTACCAACTTCACTTGATGTTTCCAGCTTTTTTCTTTGTCTTTCCGTCTTCTATGACAGCAAACAGAACATGAACGAAACATGTCACTGGAAATTGTTTAGGGCCTATTTAAAAAAAAAATGTAGATTTTATTTCACATTTTTCCTTTATCTGAAATGTTTTTAAAGTAAATCTCAAAATAATATGAGTGATTTTATCTTTTTTTCCTTCTCGTTTTTTGTTTTTTTTCCAGGTTGGTTCTTAACTATGAGAATGTCCTCAGTCACCGCAGCTTTAAACTGATGTGAGTCTGCACAACATCGCTTTTACTACATGTTGTGTTCTCTTTGGATTGAGAGTCAGAAAAATCAGCACATTTATGTGTGTGTGTGTGTGTGTGTGTGTGTGTGTGTGTGTGTGTGTGTGTGTGTGTGTGTGTGTGTGTGTCCAGCTTTGCCATGAGCCAGCGTCATTACAAGGTGTCGGCACGCCGATGGTTCACCCTCGACGCCGTGGAGCTGGAGTACGACGGAACCAAGGCCACCTTCAACGGCAGCAGACACGTCTACGCCCCCGCCGAGTACTCGTACCGCTGCGAGTCCGTCACCAGCTTCCGTTGGCCGCTGCTCGTCCCACGCTCATCCAAGGACCCAGCCAATCAGTGGAGGGTCTCTTTCGAGGACTTCCAGGTGAGATGGTACTTTTTTTTTTTTCTTTTTCCCTCTTCTTTGCATACGACGCACTTTGCCCGATAGTCTCTAAATGTTTCTCTCTCAGTGTAGTTTCCTCTTTGACATTCAGGAAATTTTATTATTTGTGTTCCTGCTGAAAGTTAGAGGTGAATATTAAGGTCACCCTCAAGTCTGTGTGCAAAGTGTGGACCTTGATCATAGGTCAATTAGCGTAGCTTAGCAGAAAGGGTGGAAACCATAGGTAGATTTATTCTTGAGGTGTTTACCTTGGCAGCCAGTCCTTATGCTAATATAACGTAATCAAATCTTTGCTCTAGTTCCATAGTTGGAGATTACACTGAATCCTAATTACTGCTTTTTGAGTTAGTTAATTATATTAGAGTCCTTTTAACTCTATCAGAGAAACCAGGAGTTTTGTTTCAAGTCCAAGAGAAGAGAGAAAATGGATTTAGCCTTTGTTAGCAGCATGTAACAGACTCTACTGATGTTGGAAGCAGATAGAATATTTGTTGGTGTTATTAATCTACAGTATCAGTCAACAGTTAGAACTTCAATGAAGGCTGTTATTATTTATAGAGCATTCAGACAGTCGGAGGGGTCAAACTCCTTCACTCTTTCACATTTTGTTATGATAAAATCAAATATACTAATTTTTCCCCCAAAATCTTTACTCAACACCCCATAATGGCAAAGCCATAACAAAATTGCAGAACTTTTTACAAATTGAATAAAAAAACTAAAAATTTAAATGTTATTTTCCCTCCACAGATCCAGGGCTTCAACGTGTCCGGCAGTGAATTCTCATACGCCAGCGACTGTGCAGGCTTCTTCTCCCCTGGCATCTGGATGGGCCTGATGACCAGTCTCCTCATGGTCCTGGTCCTCACCTACGGCCTGCACATGATCATGCAGCTCCGCACCATGGATCGCTTCGATGACCCCAAGGGCCCCGCCATCTCGGTGCCCCAGACAGAGTGACCCCCCCCCCCCGTCTGTCTGGCTTCACCCTCCATCTATCCCTGTCTGTCCCTCACATGGTCCTCCTGCTACAAGCCCCCCACCCACCCACCCACCCTTTATATTCCTCTCCTCGTTCATCTGTAGTTGGGCATTATACAGAATAATTGGTGATGTTTTCAGAATAAGAGTTTATTCATCATATAATGTGTCAGTTTACAGCTTTTTAAAATGTAAATCGTGCATCCTGAGACGGAAGAATCCCATTTTCATTAAGCCCCAGTTTGTGCCTCTCTGTTTGTTTAACATTCAGATTATGGTTCCTGTTTCTCCGAGAGATTAAGACACTGGAGATGTTTGAAAGCCCCAGAGGACACTGTTATGAAAGTAGTCAAAGAATCCTCAGACTCCTTTGCCCCAAAGGGGGGGGGGTCCTCATTCAAACAGCCACAGCTCAAACTACAGCAGCTGCTGTGGATGAATTTCCATATTCTGGCCCCGAGAGGAAATACAGTCGCAAACAGGAGAAACGGGTTAAAAAATCTCTCCCCATGCAGAAAATTTATTAATCCTGATGGTTCAAGAGTCTTTGATTCCGGTAGTTTCAGGTAGTTTCAGAACTGTGGTTGGTTTCATTAAAGGACCATTTTGGTTTTTCACACATTGTTGGGTATTTATCCTTTGAGAGAAAGAGATGGTTACTGTGACTCTCACTCTGTTGTTATTGTTATTTTTTCCTGTTTTGTTAATTTATTTTGTTTTGTTGAATTATTGATGTAAGGTCCCAAGTGTGGTACTGTGTCGTGCTGCTGCTGTGACCCCAATAAAATATCTGTGACAACTGTGGTTTCTTTTAATTTTTATTTCTGTCATTATACGTTTGTTTTATATAGTAATTTTTATTTATTTATTTATTCTTTCAGATTCTATTTAGACAAACTATGCTAAAGTCAACCTAAGCCTGGACAATGCATCAAATGTTACCTCAGAGGTTGTTGAGCCTCTTTTGTCGTAAAATGCTCCATGTACCTAAACCGGGTTCAGAGCCAGGGTTTTAGAAACACTGCGGCCGTCAGGTCCAAATTCCAGCAGGATTTTTTAGCACCTTCTTTATGTCCAGGAAACAGAATTAAATGCTTTTTAGGACTTTTCCAGACCCTCTGAAGCCCGACCGATATTAGGCAACTGAAAGTCAGGTCACCTCGACCTCGGCTGCTCGTCTGCTTGTTGTCAGTCCCCCAACGCTACCAAAGTGCCCCTTTTTAAAAAAAAAAAAAACAAAATCGGCAAATGTGTGCATCCAGATATTTTATCTCTCTACCAACTGTGATATGTAGTTGTGGTGTAGAATACTAAATTCCTTTCGTTTCTTTTTCCTAAAAAGTTCCCTTTCAGGTTTTTTGGTCTACAAATGTATCTGTGGACTGAAGGAGATTTTTTTTGGCATAATTTATGACTATAGTATTGTTAATGGATGGATTATGGTGCATATGTTTTAGTACGAATCCTTTTAAAAAAGGAATTATTATATATTATGTAAACACTAGCAAGGACATGACCCTGGTGTCCTCAGCGGTAGCTATGACTCTGGACTACACGGTGTGATGTTTTAGTGGGCTAGATAAGACCAGACAAGTTAGATAAGACCAGACAAGTTGACAAGCAGGGCAAGTTTTATTCAAAGAGCAAAGTGAAAACAGAAAAAGTTGCAGTGGGATATAATGGAACAGAATAGTGAAAACAGAAAAGGAATGGAACCGTAGTAGAGAAAATTGATTAAAGCCAAATTAAATCTTGAATTTTTAAACGTTGGTGTATTTGGAGTTTTAACTTGTTTTAACAGTAAGCATTTCACTCAAAGCATGTGTATTATGATATTACTGGAATTCAGGTGATTTGGTTCACATGGGATCTGCAAAAGAACAGATAAAACACTGACTTTAGACAGATGAAAAAAGTCACTGACGGCACAAAATATTCTGTTGCTGTTACTTTAACCTTGAGTGTGAAAATTCAGCTCCGACTCTGGATATAGTTGTTTGACAAACATAACCTCAACTCAAGGTCCGCTTGCTAGCTTTTTCCACTCAATGCATTTTTTTTTCCTGAGCCAACTGAGACATGTCCATTATAATTGAGCAAACTCTTATCAACTGCTTTTTGTAATTTCCTGTTTAAGACCAAATGTAATGTGTTGTAGACCTGAGACTGCTGATTCAGTCGCCTTATTTTTCTTCACTTAGGCCTAATTTAGCAGGTGAATGGGTTTTACTATCCGTTGGTGAATTCTTTTGCAACGAGGCCATAAATACCAGTATTTCAGAACGTTAACCAACCCGTCCTGCAGTCTCAACACTAATTACCCCGTTTGTTTGCACCTGCCACTCATTGGTTGACTTGGCCACCGCCCCCGACGCCCATTATGTGTCTTAATTTATCCCCTTCCATTGACTTTATATGACACCGCGCCGACTCTACAGTTCACTTTTGTCACCCTGCATATGAAATAAAGGACCTGTTGTTTCCAAAAAATAACTAATTTTGAAGATTTTGTATCACAGTGGCTATGATTATTTCCCATATTTTACAAATCTGATATTTTTGTTTTCACATTGGATTCCAGCTACTCACGATGACATGTGTAGGCCACCTCCAGGTACTTGTAAGTGCCGTAGCAGGGGTCTCCGAACACGGAGTTGCTGGCACTGACGGTGCAGCTGTTTTTGCCGTTACAGCTGTGGATGCAAATGGATGTGAGTGAATACGAGAAGTGCGGGTGTGATTTGAGATGAGATAAACCATATGGCATTCATCGTCTGTGATTAAATAAAACAGCGGGGAACTGCACCTTTTGGCAACTTTGTCCGTGGGATTTTTGCAGTTGACATTTTGGACCTGAGAGGCAGGTCGTCCGGCGGAGCACGTGGTCCGGTCCCAGCGTCCATAATAAGCACTGGAGATAAACATAATCTGCCCCTCACCTGACCAAAAGAAAAGAAGTCTATCACCCTAATCCTCCAAAATACAACAAAATGATACTGAGAAAATTAAAAAATCTGTGATCTTACCACACTTCAGTTTTGATGAAGAGTGTTCACATGTGATACTGGTAACTGTCAAAGTAAAAAGAATCATGTACGACGTCAGTTATTTCACTGCATCTCTGCTCTTTTCCCAACACATGTTGTACACTGCATCAAATTATAATAATTTGCCCATGTGGATCACAGAACATCTTCTGCAGAACAAAGCAAACTGATTCCTTGAGATACTCACGATGACATGTGTAGGCCACCTCCAGGTACTTGTAAGTGCCGTAGCAGGGGTCTCCGAACACGGAGTTGCTGGCACTGACGGTGCAGCTGTTTTTGCCATTACAGCTGTGGATGCAAATGGATGTGAGTGAATACGAGAAGTGCGGGTGTGATTTGAGATGAGATAAACCATATGGCATTCATCGTCTG
This sequence comes from Istiophorus platypterus, assembly GCA_016859345.1. NCBI lineage: Eukaryota > Metazoa > Chordata > Actinopteri > Istiophoriformes > Istiophoridae > Istiophorus > Istiophorus platypterus. The sequence goes on along the minus strand of CM029111.1, from coordinate 18,854,702 downwards.
TGATTAAATAAAACAGCGGGGAACTGCACCTTTTGGCAACTTTGTCCGTGGGATTTTTGCAGTTGACATTTTGGACCTGAGAGGCAGGTCGTCGGCGAGCACGTGGTCCGGTCCCAGCGTCCATAATAAGCACTGGAGATAAACATAATCTGCCCCTCACCTGACCAAAAGAAAAGAAGTCTATCACCCTAATCCTCCAAAATACAACAAAATGATACTGAGAAAATTAAAAAATCTGTGATCTTACCACACTTCAGTTTTGATGAAGAGTGTTCACATGTGATACTGGTAACTGTCAAAGTAAAAAGAATCATGTACGACGTCAGTTATTTCACTGCATCTCTGCTCTTTTCCCAACACATGTTGTACACTGCATCAAATTATAATAATTTGCCCATGTGGATCACAGAACATCTTCTGCAGAACAAAGCAAACAGATTCCAGCTACTCACGATGACATGTGTAGGCCACCTCCAGGTACTTGTAAGTGCCGTAGCAGGGGTCTCCGAACACGGAGTTGCTGGCACTGACGGTGCAGCTGTTTTTGCCATTACAGCTGTGGATGCAAATGGATGTGAGTGAATACGAGAAGCGCGGGTGTGATTTGAGATGAGATAAACCATATGGCATTCATCGTCTGTGATTAAATAAAACAGCGGGGAACTGCACCTTTTGGCAACTTTGTCCGTGGGATTTTTGCAGTTGACATTTTGGACCTGAGAGGCAGGTCGTCCGGCGGAGCACGTGGTCCGGTCCCAGCGTCCATAATAAGCACTGGAGATAAACATAATCTGCCCCTCACCTGACCAAAAGAAAAGAAGTCTATCACCCTAATCCTCCAAAATACAACAAAATGATACTGAGAAAATTAAAAAATCTGTGATCTTACCACACTTCAGTTTTGATGAAGAGTGTTCACATGTGATACTGGTAACTGTCAAAGTAAAAAGAATCATATACGACGTCAGTTATTTCACTGCATCTCTGCTCTTTTCCCAACACATGTTGTACACTGCATCAAATTATAATAATTTGCCCATGTGGATCACAGAACATCTTCTGCAGAACAAAGCAAACTGATTCCTTGAGATACTCACGATGACATGTGTAGGCCACCTCCAGGTACTTGTAAGTGCCGTAGCAGGGGTCTCCGAACACGGAGTTGCTGGCACTGACGGTGCAGCTGTTTTTGCCGTTACAGCTGTGGATGCAAATGGATGTGAGTGAATACGAGAAGTGCGGGTGTGATTTGAGATGAGATAAACCATATGGCATTCATCGTCTGTGATTAAATAAAACAGCGGGGAACTGCACCTTTTGGCAACTTTGTCCGTGGGATTTTTGCAGTTGACATTTTGGACCTGAGAGGCAGGTCGTCCGGCGGAGCACGTGGTCCGGTCCCAGCGTCCATAATAAGCACTGGAGATAAACATAATCTGCCCCTCACCTGACCAAAAGAAAAGAAGTCTATCACCCTAATCCTCCAAAATACAACAAAATGATACTGAGAAAATTAAAAAATCTGTGATCTTACCACACTTCAGTTTTGATGAAGAGTGTTCACATGTGATACTGGTAACTGTCAAAGTAAAAAGAATCATATACGACGTCAGTTATTTCACTGCATCTCTGCTCTTTTCCCAACACATGTTGTACACTGCATCAAATTATAATAATTTGCCCATGTGGATCACAGACTATCTTCTGCAGAACAAAGCAAACTGATTCCTTGAGATACTCACGATGACATGTGTAGGCCACCTCCAGGTACTTGTAAGTGCCGTAGCAGGGGTCTCCGAACACGGAGTTGCTGGCACTGACGGTGCAGCTGTTTTTGCCGTTACAGCTGTGGATGCAGAGCGATGGGTGTGAATACTGGCTTTATTGCAAACGATATGTGGTATGTGAAATTTTGCCATCAACTGAGAGAAGATGACAGCGGACGGCGTCACAAATCCACAGACCTCTGATAAAAGGAATAAATAAGTCTTAAATAGAAGATCCGCTCCGTAGAGCGCAGATCTGGGCTCTGTACCTCTCAGCAACTTTGTCCGGGATGTGCACAGTTGACGTTTTGGACCTGAGAGGCAGGTCGTCCGGAGGAACAGGTGGTCCGGTCCTGGCGTCCATAAGTAGCACCGTAGATAAATAGAACCTGTCCATGATCTGAAAAAAGAGGTTTATCACATGAATAAACCAAAGTACAACAAAAAATAAAGAAGAAATCTAAAAAAAAGGAGGAGATGTAGACTGTGATCTTACCACACTGCAGGTTTGCCAAAGAGTGTTCGCATGTGACACTGGTAACTGTAGATGTAAATAGAATCATATTAGAAACTGATCCTAGCAGCCTATATGGATTATTAGTTACATGAACTCACCGTCTGTCTATTTGTCTTTCTGCTGGTCTGAGTATGGACAGATTTGTCACAACTGTGCAAGATTCAGTCAGAAACTTTACAGGTGTGTATTCATAACTAAATTATTACGTGAGTATTTGGAAGTCATTACTACAGTATTTCGCACAAACTCAGTAAGCAGTACTAATGTAGAGTTTCATGAGTGACTGTCATAAACAAACAACAAACAGACAGATGTATAAACACGTGCCAAAATACTCAAAACCTCCTCTGTGGTATTTCCCGCTCCAGCCCCAGTCATGGCTGGTATAAAGCAACCTAGGCAGCACATTCTCCCCTGTAAGCGAATATCTCATTTGAATCTTGTATCACTTGTGTGATCCGATGTAAGAAAGAAGACGACCATTGGTGGAGGAAACATTTAATCCCTAAGAGCCATTAATATCCATGTGCAATGTCTGTTTGTAAAAACTGACCTATTGATCTTATTGGCAGATTTTAATGAGCAAAATCAATTAAAAAAAAATAGAAAATAAATTGTCATCTGAAAACACAGTCCCTAAGGGAACTTGAAACTAATATATTATTGAATTGATGTAAGATTTATAATTATTACATCCATTTTCATCTACTTGCTCATAATTTGGTCCTTGAAACAAAAAGGGTTGGTCTTTCACATTTTATATGTATTCATTTCACTATTCAATTATATTTCCTTTCCTTTTATTTGCCTAAAAACAGTCACATTAAAGATAATTACTCTAAAAGTGATCAAAACAGGCCTTTGAAAATCAGTGTAACATGTGCGCCCGTGGTTGTCGCGGTCATACCGCAGCTCAGGCGTTCGAAGCCTTCCAGATCGTCACAGGTCAAACTCTTTTTGTGGCCCTGGGTTTCAGCAAAGCCTGAAATGAAAAGTGTTTCTTATGTAATAAAATATAATAATATAATATATAATATATAATTATATTTACTTAGATTTGCATAATTATAAAACTTGAAAAAAAATCTTTTGGGAGCTTTAAAAGAATCTGACTAGCAACAAGGATTCTACTTAATAAACATACCATACATAAACATTAAATATTAGTTAGCACTACATTATTATATGAGTACTCAGTCTCCACTACATTTCTACAGTGACGGTGCTGCATGAATGAAACAGCTGATGCCAGTCAGCTAATGCAAATAGAAATGAAGTACAGCATCAGTTCAGTGCATCAATTTCAAGTCATTTCTAATAAATTCTATTGAGAGGAGTTTCTCAGCATTAATGAGGAATTAGTCAGATTGTGTGTTATTCAGACAGAATGAATGATGAACTAATGGTAAGAGCAAGGAAACCATGAAGGTTGTTTTGTGAGAGGGATGAGATGACAAGAAGCAACGAGGAGAGGGAAATGCAGATGTGTGCGCATTTTTAATTTAAAGTGGTAAATAGTGTATTTTAAATTTTAGAATTATAAGCATAGAACAACGTTTACAGTTGCTTTCTTAGTGATTTGTTAAAATGTCCAAAAGATGCATGAGAATACTGGATAAAGATGGGAAAAAAATGCTTATCACAAATGTAAGTTGTGAAAAAACAACATTCAAACATCCAATTACCTGAAGCCACAAGTAGAAACATCGCCACCAGCACTGGAAAAGAAAAATACATGTTATAACTCTTATTTATCTCTATCTTTATCTTTTAGGATCTCACCTCCAAATTCATCAACCTACAGTAATTATTAATTTACCTTCTAAAAAAAACAAAATCAATGAATCTATCTCTCTGCACATAAGTGTTCAGACTCTTTACTACCACTTTGTAATGAGGCAGCATTTAAAGGGTTTGATTATTTTTTTAATGGGTGAGAAATCCATAAACCTTAAGTAAATGATCATTCATGACATCGACTTTATGTTTTCATTCGTCTAGTATGACAGTTTGACCTCTGACCTTCTGGATAAAGAAATTCAATCATTAACTCACTAACGTTCACAGCTTCAAACTTGGATTTTTCTAGGAACCCTTTATTGATGAGTGATTGGTGACTAATGTTTGCTGTTGGCTCAACAGACCCTTTATTAATGGCTTCATTCACATTTGTTAATGCATACTCATTTTTTATTAATCACACATTAAAATGTTTTCAACTGCAGACTTGACAGTTCATTAGAAAGAGAAGAACTCCTGAACCTTCATTAACGGCTGTTAGTGACCTAACAGCCAGTTTTTTGTTCTCGCAACCAAAAGTTGATCTACAGAACCGTTCACCTGCACCCACTCCTCCCTCGCCCATGTTGTTCGATCAGGAGCAGGATGAACGTGATGCATTCCAGAAGTGAGAGAAGAGCATTGGAAATCCCATTGATATTTGTGACTACATGACTATGGTGTACGCTGCCAGCGGCCTTTAAAGGACACCATTCCCAAAAAGGCTTGATGACCCCACCGGATTGAAGAGGTGAGTCCTTGAGCCAGTTTTCTTAACACTGTAGAAGTTTTAAGACTTAAGAGATTAAAACTACAAAGTTTATAAACTGTAGATGAAATCCAGTTACAGTTAACTTTGACAGAATAATCCGAAAATGATTAACTTTGCTTAAAATCTCAAAGTTTTCAATTTCTTATGGCCGCTGCTGTAGTGGAGCTGATTCATCTTAGATTTTAAGGAAAACAAACTCCAGGAACACATCTCATTTTTTTGAGAGATTATATTGACTTACAGGAGCTAGTCCAAACCTGAACCAGACCTGAACCAGACCTGAACCAGACCTGAACCACAGTGGTTGGAAAGCATAATGTCCCAAATGATCCATTAACATTAACAGAACTTGGAAAATCTACCGTTCATGTCACCATTTCCATGACCATTAACAACTTACAACTTCTACACTCTTAAAGAGGTTTATAGCAAAAGTGGTACCGGATTTCTGAAGGTGTTCAGACAACACAGCAGTTCATCATATCATTTTTTCATTCACTTCAATGAGACATAATAACATTTGTTTTAGCAAGAAAGCATAAATCTTCCAAGGTAGGAATTCGGGCTCAGTATGAACCCAGGTGGTTAATATTTTGTCACGTCGGGTGTGTACTCACACAGTGTGGTGCTGAGTCTGGAGCGGAGCATGGTGTCAGAAGATCTGGTCTTTGGGTGAAGAGCTAGACTGACGGTGGTGGCTGCGAACCTGTGGGCTTACTTCCAGTGGAGTTTCTTGTCAATTAGCCTCATCCGGGTTTCAACCAGGATCTTAAGCATATTTATCTTGATTAAACACCTCGGCGAGGTTTGTTCAAGATAGGTGTCTCCAGTTTTCCCACTTTTGTTGACACTCTGGTACAAAGTCAAAGTGACTGGTTGAAGAACCAGAAGCTGAGATGAATGAAATGAATCCAAATACATGAAATGGCTTTAACTGAATTCCGTCAAATTCCGTGTAATGTGCTGTAGCTGATGCCTGAGACCCTGTGGATTCATATTTTATGACATTGAAGGAAACAGCGTGTAACATATAACACGGTATAAAAACACCGGGTTTCCCTCTCTACTGCCATTCATCGTAGCGTCAGCTTTCCATTCATATATGCAGAACAGATTATGGATCTGTTTATAATTATATGTAGTGTTCAGTTCAAGGGAAAATCCCTTGAAAAATGCCATATTTCTGTAAATCTCTTTATATTCTATAAACACTTAAGTCTACCTATATCACCAGGTATTACTGCTGTAATAGCAAGTTTTGAAATTAACATTTCAACTTTAGGATTTAAATTCAAATTTAAATGATGCAAATACTGCATATTGCATATGCATATTTAAATGATGCATATAAAATTGATAAGACAGTTCTTCACAGTACAGATGATTCTCAAGGCAAAGATATGTGTTATTCTTCAATGGCCAAATTAATTACTTGACCTCAACCTAACTGAGAATGCTTTTCACTAACTGAAGAAAAAACTGGGGCAGAAATAATCCACAAACAAGCAGCAACTGAACACGATGCAGTCAAGTCCTAGCAAAGCATCCTAAGGGAGGAAACTGAGCTTTGGGTGATGTCCATGGGTTCCAGACTTCAGTCAGTCACTGACTGCAAAGGATTTTCATCCAAGTATTAAAAATAGTCCTTATATTTATAATTATGTTGGTTTGTCAAGCCCCTGAAAATGAGATACTAGTTATAAAAAATGTACTTGTCAATGAAACCTGATCAATCCAATCAATTAGCTAAACCCCAACCATGTCTTAGGGACATAAAGACCTGGATGACCAGCAATTTCTTACTTAAAGAAGAAAGTCAGACAAAACTAAAGTTATGGTGCTTGGCCTGCAACATCTCAGAAAAGCATCATCTAGTCACATACTTAGCACCACTGTTAGGAACCTTGGAGTTCTCTTTGCTCAGGATACGTTCTTAACTCCCTAATAAAACAAACTTCACGGCCTGCCTTCTTTCACCTATATAACATTGTAAAGGACAAATTCTGTCTCAAAATGACCAAGAAAAACTAGTACGGTAGTACTAGTACTCTTTTGTACCTTCTAGGTTGGATTATTGCAACTCCTTATTATCAGGCTGCTCCCAGAAAAAAACAAAAATTAAATCCTCTCCAGCTGATTCAGAGCCCTGCAGCAAAAGTACCAAAAGGAACTAGAAAAAGATTCTCCGCATTGGCTCCCTGCAAATTCCAAAATAGATTTAAATTCCTCCTCCTCAGCCACAAAATTCTGGATGGCCAGGCACCATCTTAACTGAAAAAGCTGGTAATACCTTAATTACCCCAGTAGAACACTTTGCTCCCAGAATGCAGGCCCAGTTGTGTCTAGCAGAAATGGTGGAATCTCAAGATAACTGGAATTGATTTGGGATTTTTTAACTCTATGTATGTACATATGTGCAGGACTTGAAACTGATCTGAGTTATTGTTTTTTTGCCTATTGCTGCGTCGATTTTGTTCGCTCAGCATTTGATTGCCGAATATTGCTTGTTGCTTTTCTATTATTTCGTTATTTAATCCCCTGTTTTCTGGCTTTCGACCAGACAGCGATGATCATCATTAGATAAGCAATAATAATCAATGTCCTCCTCCGAGCTACCTGCTGATTCTGTGGGATCCAGTTGTTTTATTGTGGTGCTCTTAAAGTGATGGTGTGTATCATATGCAGCGTAGGCTATGTACTGCATGTTGCCTGTGATATGTATGTGAGTGAAGTTTTCACATGGAACCGTAATCTGAAGTAAAATGAATTGATTGTTTTTAAAGATTGAAAGTATTTCCAAACTGATTAGTGGAAATGATGAGCTTTTGCATGAGAAGTTAATAAAAAGGAGATCAGGCAGATTTTGCTGAAGGGAATAGATTTATTTGTTGATTAATTGGAAAATTCGATCAGGGTTGTCGGTAGATCTTCCGGCAGTGATGTCGTTGAGGCTTGAGAAGTGGAAGCGGAAGTGGAAGTGACGTCGGCGGCGGGGGTGTGGCGTCCTCATGTCAGATGTGTCAGGATTGTTAAGGGTGTCAGGCACAAACAAAAGAATTCTCGCGGCTACACTTGTCATCGTTGACAAAATCTTTACCTGTAGACAGACGTTAAAAATAAACAGTAAAGACACTTAGGAGGCCTCTGCTGCAGCCGCTTGACAAGTGCTTGCTTTTTTCTCGATGAATCCAACGTAAAATACCAGAAATGCAATACGAATAACTGTGTCATTTCTCCAAACTGTATAGAGTGGAGAACGCGCATGCCGCTGGATGACATAATGTCAAAGAGGTGATGTCATTTGAGAGCGTGAATAACATTTTTATTTTTACTGTACCTGCCAGCTGTCCAATATACTTTCAAGCTGCTGATCAATATACATATAAATATGAAAATGAAGACGACAACGGATGACAGATACGTACTGAACAAGTTGAACTCCATACATTCTTCTCCTCCAAGGTTGTTGGGCTCCCCCCTTAGCCGAGCCTGTGAAGTCAAACTTGGTGCCATCGCTCCACAACCACACACCCTCCTGAAAGAAGAAGTTTTAAGGGTTCAGTTTTTCCAGCCATTCAGTTAATGCAGATCCACTCACTGTTCATCTCCAGCACAAAGTACTGAACCCTGTGATCTGGTCTGCGACAGTCCCGGTCCCTGGGATCTGGTCTGCTAAAATGTCAGAAGACTGACATTTTCATTTCTTTTGCTGACAGGTCTCCAGCCAAGGAGATGTTGATCTCAGTGAGGTCACATGAAAAAATGAAGCTTCTAAATGGTGGACTTACACGATCTAGTCATTCAACTACCAAATATGAGCACAAATATATATTCAATAACAGAAAAAAGTAAACATAAAATGCTCACCTTTGAGGAATCATAGCCTCCAACCCAAGTCAACTTGTGCGTGTTTGTCACTCTGAGAATCATCTCCCTGATGAAGGCGTACACTTTCTCATTTGGGATCGAGGCCAGATTTCCACCCAGAGAAGTACAGTACCTCTGATGAGGAGGACAAGGTGCAAACCAGAAGGATGAAATGAGTGAGAATACAATGGAAATACTACAGAGCTGGAATGAGTTGAATCTGGACATTGAAGTCACAGACATGACTGTACTGCGTGTGTCAACATAAATGCCAGTCGGCTCGGTTCTCTCCCTAATTAGTATTTAACGCTGTAATATTAAACTAACAGGAGCCTAAATCGATCGTCTCAGGATAAAATATTCACATATGAAGGTTTTCTTTGATTGAGGGCCGAAAAAGAGGGCGATCGTTTTAGCTGTTGCTGGTCTACGAAGTACCTCTGCATCCGCCCAGTCCTTTTCCCCGTAGTGGAACAGGTAGCAGTGGCTGTCAAACAGGGTCCAACCCGAAGGGCAGGTCTCACAGTTATAACCTACGAAACAACTGTCAACTAAAAAGGACAATACTTCAACAGGGCTGCAAATGGCAGTAACTGACATCGTCAGTCATCTGCAAAGTATATTCTCCGTTAGTCTCTTAGTCCAACAATAAATCCTCCATTCATGGAAATTATAATGTTTGTTTTTTTAAAAATATATTTCGTTACAATAAAAGATGTTTCTATCATTTTAATCATCCCCATTTATATCAACCGATCAGCTGAATAACAGAATCATCTCTCCATAAATCCCAATACAATTTGACAGCACCAAAACAAACAACAGCCTCCAAAAATGATCTTCAGGTTGAATCAACACCTCCAAGAATGTGGGAAGCGCTAAGCTGGATGTACTTCCTGTTTAGCCTGTGGATGCAGAGAACACTTTATTAGAGATGAGGCTAAGTGAGACCATACAGTGGTTGACGTTTGAAGGATGCATTTGATTGATAGGTAGGTCTTTATTATTTGAGTCTATGAAGCACGCTGATGACATTCTCTTCACAAAAAGGGAGGCTGTCACTTGTGTTTCAGTAATACTGGCGTTACTCTTCGCTTATCAAATACGAAAAATATCTCGCAATGTAAACACCAGATTTAAGTCCTAAAAAAGAAATATTTGATAGTAGGTATTGTACATAATCCTTTTTACCAGACTCGCTTGTTGGAATATTCACTTTGATTACATACAAGATTGGTAAAACAGTGAGAAATACCATCTTCATGCTCCTAAATCATTATATCCAAATTTCCTCAAGGGTTCATATGGTTTCTGTAATTGAAAAAAAAAAAATATATTTTTTAAATGTGTACCACTCTCACAAGTTTTACTTACATTGGCTCAAATCCACAGTCCACTGGTCAAACAGAGGATCACAATGAAATGAAGACCAGACGCCATCCGTGTAAAGATTAAATTAGAGGAATTAATATACTGTTTAGATGCACACGTCTGTCTTACCTGAGCAATGAGTTGAGAACTGAAAATAAAATATGTTGGACACATTTCAAAGAAAGTCGCTGTAAAGAACTACACCCTAAGATCAAGTGAGCACAATAGAATAAGTTGGGTATTTTCTATAAACTGTAAATCAGGACTGGCTAATGTTGGTCAAACATAATCAAGATGTAATCTACAACAGATGGAGAACCTACTTGGTAAAGCTGACACGTCGAGGAAAGGTCAGAATTCAAACCTCACCTTGCTGTGATGATCAGATGAGGTTGCACTTGCAGTGGCAGGTAGCAGGATGTCTTGGAAAGGAGAGCTTAGTCTTTATACCTTTTCTGGATGTTTCGTTTCCTCATTTTGTGTGTCATCCATGGATCACAAGACATAATGTATTTTTTTTAAGAAATATTGATGGACATGTCATCACTGCCTTGAATAAATATCAAGCCTTTTCTTAAACAGTGCTAAAAAAATACTTTGAGGGGATTGGCTCAGCCTGTCGACAAAAACAAGTGTGTTGACTGTATCACGGTTTACTGTTGATCCGCTCAGCCGCAGCGTCCGGTTACTGAAAAACTGTCAAATAAACCAGCGTCTCGTTCCGATGAATATCAGAACATCGTGAAGTCTAACAGTCGACGCTCTTGTTTCAATAATGATTTAGGAGCATGAAGATGGTATCTCTCATAAATCTGTTCCCTTCAGCAGCATCTCACGCAAAAGCTCATCATTTCCACTAATCAGTTTGGAAATATTTTCAATCTTTAAAAACAATCAATTCATTTTACTTCAGATTACGGTTCCATGTGAAAACTTCACTCACATACATATCACAGGCAACATGCAGTACATAGCCTACGCTGCATATGGTACACACCATCACTTTAAGAGCACCACAATAAAACAACTGGATCCCACAGAATCAGCAGGTAGCTCGGAGGAGGACACTGATTATTATTGCTTATCTAATGATGATCATCGCTGTCTGGTCGAAAGCCAGAAAACAGGGGATTAAATAACGAAATAATAGAAAAGCAACAAGCAATATTCGGCAATCAAATGCTGAGCGAACAAAATCGCCACAATAATAGGCAAACAAATGGTGTTTAGCGGTATTTACTGGTACAACTACAGGTAAGCAAAGCAGCCATGAAGCGTGTCAGGCCCAGTCAGGTCAGGCCTGTTGTGTAGATGAGCCACACACAGTGAAATGTTCAGGTGTTCCAAAGAAGGCCATGGGGTGCGGCCGAAAGCTTCGGCAAACTAAGTTAATTGAATTGCTTTCGTAAATGCACTGCCATCTGTTTGTCAAAGGACGAATCTGTGCAGCCATTCGTGATATTGTTTGGAACAGCTTTGCTTGTTTCTTCTTGGGAATTTTGCTTGCAAACATATGTGGGATTAAAAAAAGAAAAAAAAGATAAGATATCCAGATGAAAATCACATTTCCACACAACAATACACAGGAAGCAGTGAGTAATTAAACATCAGAGCTCTTTATCTCAATGTCAGAGTATAAATCGTGTTCCTTGCAACATTATGAATTTCTTTCTACTCCTTTCCAGAGCGTCAGATTGCCCCATATCCAGATGAAAATCACATTTCCCGCAACACAAGGAGACTATCATTAGGGAACCAAAAGGGACAAATGATGTGACTCAAACACATTGTTCTCCTTTGACCACTGTGTCTCATCCCTTAACACTTTTCCTCATCCCTCAGTTTTCTTGTTGCACTATGTATATCAGACAGAAATTGCAAAGAGGCCTGGGTTGGATTCCTGGCCTGAAATAGTTTTCCAGTCAAACGCTGTTCCTGAAGTTCTTTCACCGGACTGGTTAACCATAACTAATGGTCTGTGTAACTCTAATTTGTCAAGACCAAGCAAATCCTCTGTCTGTGTTGGTTTGTGCTGCCGGTGGCTTGTTTTCTTAGATGTACAAAACCAGGCCGATATCCTGCCAGTAAAGGATTTAAGATGGACCAGGTGAGAGATGAGAGGCGATGGGAGAAACCATCAACTTGTATTATGGGAAATGTAGGATCCTGAGATTTGGGGTGCAGCTCATATTAGGGGCTAAAAGTCATGAACTCTATGACAAGATTTGTTTTGCCTAATACGTCTCTTACAAACCTGTAAACTATTTAGATGTGCAATATCAAAATTATTGGAGTACTTCTTAGAATATAAGAATTACATGGATACAATATGATCAATGGTATGGAAAAACAATCCTATCAAGGTTTTAATTTTTCAAAGATTACCTCTGCCCTTTCTGTGGGGCCTCTTCTCTTCATATTAAACACGGCTTCCTTGGGACCGATTATCTGCTTGGATGGCTTCTCATATCTGTGCTGCGCAGACGATCAGGTACCTCAACACTGTACTTCTATACAGTACTTCTGCATTTCCAGCAGCATGCAGCGGTTTGCATCAAACAAACCTTGTTGAACCTGCTGTTCGTGACCTTCCCAGCACTAAACTGCAGTCACAAGTTAACGGAGTTGCTGGTGAAGAAAGTTGGACATCCGGCTGTTATAGAGCCAGAAAATTACTGCTGTATGAACACCTTTCTTTGGTAAAATGTATTGTAAAATTTTCACCAAACAGGGTTGTCGCCACATCCTGGTGTCCAATGGGGGACGTCATCTTTTTCCACGATATTATACTTTACTAAACAACGCAAAACTGTTAGGAAACAATTTTTTATCTATCAAGCCTGATCATAGGGCTATAAAAATCTTTAAATTGCACAACAACGACAGTAGAAACATAGACATATCTGTTGTCAAAAACCAACATGAGGTTTCGGAGTTGTGATTGTGATCCCTGTAAGCCTTCAGGGATCAACAATATTTCTGCAAAAATATATCAAATACAAGAATCCAACAGCTTTTCAAGGAACAGCCAGAGACAGAGGATGAAGGGCAGTAGTCATGTCCATTTACTGTCATTTCATACACCTTGATACAAACAGGCAAAATGAAAAACGCAAAACTAAGGATTAACAGGAAAACAAAAAAAAGAAAGAAAAACTAACAACAATAAAAGTCTCTTTCCTTCACCCAGGTTATTATACAAACAAAACACATTGGTATCAAATAAGCAGCTGCACTTTTTTCTTTTTTGAATATTAAATGCAAATATTAGCTTTATACATCCAGCTCCACTGTTGCTTAAGGTTGGCACATTGAGATACAAACCAGAGATTAAAGATTAAAAAAATAATAAAATAATGATGAAATCTAAACAAGGTCCTGCTAAGGAAACTAAGACTAGAGACCTTTCAAGCCCAAATCAGCCCCTGGTTCTGATGATCAGCCAAATTAAAATTGAATTTTCACTTTGTGTGTCACTGCAGCCATCGCTCCAGTCTGGTGAGATCCTAAATGATCAAATGTGGATGAAAGTGTTACTCCAATGATTTAGCATTCTTCTGTGAAGTTGTGGCACTTGCGAATGACAGGATGATCAAAGGTTAAAAATCAATGTAGCAGAGTCCAAGATATGCGGCGAGTCCTTTTTTTTTTTTTTAAATGCGTCAAAAATACTGGGTCCTACAATTCCCATGATGCAACCAACAGATGTGCTCATCAGATCCTGCCTGCCTGGGAAATAGCCAGGTCTTTCAAACTCAATGTCCCTGTTTTGCAGTGGTGGTAGAAGTATTTAAATCTTTACAGCACTTGAGTATATGTACTTAGTTACTTTCCACCACCTCCAAAGCAGGCTTTGTTATAAATCGGCCGACACCAGGTTCAAACCCAGACAGCTGAAAAATGTCGAGGCTAATCCAGACGCACAGACTAAACATTTCACCGAGCTGAATAGTGACGTCTTTAAATTTCTTGATTTATTCGACCAGAATATCCTAAAAAAACGAATATTCAGTTTAGAACACCACACACAGATTTTTGACTGAATCAATTCAGTTCGTTCTAATCAAAATCAATCAACATAATAAGCGTTTCAGTTCTGGACATTATGCAACTGTGTCTACTAAACTGACCTACACATGTAAAATCAACAGAAGTAGTCCCCAACAAATACAGTGATACAGTGAGCGGCTGTTTTTAAGAAAACTCAGCTTTTTAAAAATTAAAAAAAAAAAAAAGAAGAAATATTTGTGAGGGTTTTGTTTTGTTTAAATTTACATCTCCAGTAGAGATAGTAAAAAAAGGCCCTAAATACTCTGTCTCATCCTTGACTCAGCCTCAGCTTTGATTTAAAAGACTTAATGTTTATGATTTTTCACAAAAGTACTTATCACATGATCCAGACTTGATCAAGACTTGCCTGATGGATTCGCAATAAAGAGGTTGTAGCTGTTACGCGCCCCAAGTTCTCTTTAACCAATTTCACCCTTGTTCATAATTAGTGCCGTTTGGGGTCGAATTTGGGACCTTATTTAATGAAAAGACCGAGTTTCAGTGTTCATCGTGGATTAGAGAGGTTTTTTGTTTTTTTATTTTTTAATTATTGGAAGAATTATTTTTTCCCCCTTTTTCAAATTCAGACCTACAGCGGTTTTTGAGATTTGTGACTGGAGCCGAGCGTCAGGCGTCCGAGCCACACGAGGCTGAACATGCACTTTCCCTGATTTCGCCGGAATGACAAAGCAAAAGCCTGAACCTTAAAAAAAACAACAACAAAAAAAAAAACTGTGTGGACACACACACACACACACACAGAAATATCAAATAAATTCAAAGATCAGTTGAGATTGAAAAAAAAAAATTAATATACCTTTTAAAAAAAACAACAGAATTGAAACTAGTAGAAATGCTGAGTGTTGTACATAACAGTACTATGGCATTGAATGAGGGGAGGAGACGACTTGCTATATTCACCACAGGTAGCATTTCACATGAGCCTTATTCCAGTGTAGAAACTCGTCCTTCGACCACAGGAAAAGCACCATACAAATACTGAATCTAGACCTTTATCGAGCGGTTACATATCAGATATCGGATAAAACACTTAAGATAAAACCAGATGAAATGTTACCCAGCTCCACCTCTTCGGTCACATCCAAAAACGTCCTCTGGCCTCCTGCTCCCCGGCTGGAAAACATTTAAATCTACGGACTTACTTACTAACTCCCAGATTATTGTTTGAGGTTGTTTAAATCCTTCGTTGTTACTGCTACATAACTGGGAAATCTCTACTACGAACCAAACAGGTGTGTTGTTGCTGCCTGCTGCAGAGTTTTCTTATGTATAAAACAGTGGCGTCACTTTAAATATGAGCTGTGCTGAACGCCGCTCAGCCTCGTCAGGGGTTAGAGAATGTTTGCTGGACAAGACCGAGTTTGTGGAATCCCCCTCCTCACCCTCCTCACCTTCCTCCTCCCTCCCCCTCCCCATCGGCCGGGTTTTGTGGCTGTTGGTGTGCGGCTGCAGTCGGGGCCTCCCGTCACACGGCGGTGCAGCACCTGTTCTGGAAGAGCTGGTCGACGACCGAGGAGTCGGCCAGCGTGGAGATGTCGCCCAGCTCCCGCTCGTCATTGGCGATTTTGCGGAGCACCCGTCGCATGATCTTACCTGCAGAGAGCGAGAGAGAGAGCGAGAGAGGGTGAGTTGTACTGAGAAATCCACACCGATGAAGAGGAAAATCATCCAGGTCAAAGAACAACGATTCAATATTCACTATGAAACACACACACACACACACACACACACACACACACACACACACACACACACACACACACAAACATCTCTCCAAGGAGGGACGTTTACCATCAGCTAGAGATCAATAAAATTTAAATCTTTTATGATAATCATAATAATCATCATAATAAACAAGAACACATAGGTCACCATTAAACATCTCATAACCTCTGCACTTCTGACCCAGAACTTTCTCCTCAGCACAGTAGCAGTAAGAGGGAAGCGGTTTGGGTTTTTTTTGTAATTTCAGTGAATTGACCCTTTAAACATTTAATCCTAAAATAAAGTTAATCCTAAAATGAAACTAGGATTAAATGCACATTTAAATATTGGATGTTGAAGTGTATATCAGGCAGGTTTGGCTCTTAGTTTAGTGATTAACTGCATTTTTCTGTCTTTTCTCATTCAACAGATACTGTGTACATCTGTTGATCTGGGTGAGGAGCTATTAAATCAACAGGTCTGAATGTCCACCTCCGTTCCTCCACACGTTAAAAGAACTTAAACGAAAACCAGCATTGTTCTGCTGCGTCCGTTAACTATTTAAATGGTCCGCAAGTTTACCGGATCGGGTCTTGGGGAGTCCTGGAGCGTTCTGGATGTAGTCCGGCGTGGCGATGGCACCGATCTTCTCCCTCACTGTCAATACCAAACAGAAATCACTGTCAGACTTCGGCTTCAAACTGAAAACTAGGTTTCATTAAATAAAAAAAACAAAAACATTATCTCAGACACAAAAACTCCTCTTACATGTCAACGACGGAATATTCTTTGCATTTAATAATTTTTTTTTTCATTTACATCTGTAGGTTCGAATTTAGGATTGTCTGTTTAAACCTCTGAGCTCCTCCCCGCCAGATACCCCCCCCCCCAAGCGCTGCCTCCACCGACCTTGTTTTCTGAGCGCCGCCTCCAGCGTGCGGTCGTATGTCACCCCGTCGTTGAGGGTCACGAAGCAGTAGAGGCTCTCCCCCTTGACGGGGTGCGGTCTGCCCACCACGGCGGCCTCGGCGACGGCCTCGTGCGCCACCAGCGCCGACTCCACCTCCGCCGTGCTCAACAGGTGACCTGGACGGAGGTGTCAGGTTACACACATTTGTTTTTTTTTTTACTGCAAGAACAGGCTTCTCAAGTACACAAGCATCAAATAATACAGTAAATAATGAGTAAACATCCTTCACGCCTGATTTTCCTGATCAACTCTTTGCTCTGAATCATCAAAGCAAAACTTGACAGATTTATCTGCACTTTCGCCGAGTCCCTGCAGCCTGATCAGAATCAGTCTCAGCCACGAGTCTCGTCGTCAAATCGAATTTCCCTTCATATTCGTCTCTACATCATCATCATCAGATTTAACAGAAAAAATAATTCAGTAAGGTGTTTGCTTTCTACCTGGAGACGGGACAGGAAGTCAGAGGGATTCAGTGATTGTTCCCCAGTGTTAACCCTCCTTCCCTTTGTTGAAATTATAACCACTGAATAATTTTCTTTTGATCGACTAATCAATAAACCGACTAACTGCGCTGAATAACGAGTAAAACCCGGTTTGAGGCAAGTTGCTATCGTGCAGAAGTAAAATGTTTCTGGCTTCCTTCGTTGCAGTCGAGGACGGACAGCGTCTCACCCGAGACGTTCAGCATGTCGTCTATCCTCCCCGTTATCCAGTAGTAGCCGTCCTTGTCTCTGCGGCAACCTGGAGGTAAAAAAAAAAAAAAAAAAAAAAAAAAAAAAGATTAAAAATGTACTGGGGTCACCAGGACGCAGAGGCTGAACAAGACGCTTTTTACATTTATGAAGTTCTTTTCAGTTAGAAAGAATAAACAAATACTGTCTTCAGTCTGCCTTTGAGGACGTCTCAACACAGACGGAAAACACCAGGGGCACGATCCCCTCCACCCGCGACTCCACCCGAGTTACGTAAATACCGGGGAATGCGGCCGGACAGACAGTTGAGATGCATCTTCAACATTTGGCTCAAAACTTAGGGGATAATAAATAAATAAAAATAAAACTCAGTTCCTGTACAGAATTAAAGACTGCCTGTCCTTTTCAAAATAAAAGCCACTGCGGTGTCAACTAAAATGTCTGCGCTGTCGCGCTGCGTCGTCATTACTTCAGCGGCCAAATCCCGTCCATCACAGCGCTTTTTTGTTTTATCACCGACGACGAATTTCATGCTCACGATCGTGGGTTGGATGAATTTCACCACGCAAACATAGATAATCATTTCAGGATATTCATTTATGAATTTCTACTCTTAGAGCTTCCGAATCTCTGTTGACATTTGAACTACACGTTCAAGCGACGACTCTGATCTCTATCCACCGCCCTCGGCCCTCGGAGATTTCAAAACTTCATCATCCGAGGTTTTCTTACGACTCACGTTACCGGGTCTCTGTTTGCTCCACATGAAGCTTAATGGCGTGATCTGAGACTCCTGCGACGCCAGGAGTGTTTCTTTTTTTACATTACGTGGGTCGCTGCCTCAGTCTGAGCTCTCTCTCCACCTGCACCCACATCGTGTACTCATGATTCTACTGACCCCCCCATGTTGAAAGTATTTAAATTTGCACTTTAAGGTTGTTTAATTGGGTTCGGTAAATTAATCAGTTTTTTTCTGGTTACTCTTGGGGTGTTTCCCTTTTGTCTTAAAGCAACTTAAACCAGGTCATAACGTGATTAATAAAAATGAAAAAAAAACAACAACAACAACTTTTGTTAACCACAAGACATAAATGAACCCAAAAAAAAGATGACGACCAACAACATCACGGTTTTACTCTAATTTCACTTTAAGGCTGAAAATAACTTTCTTTTTGATAACAAGCAGAGAACAGCGGTTGTACTGGGAGGTGAGTTGAGTCAATAAATTAAATTAAAAGACGCAAAACAATAAAATCAACGCGTCTGTGTGGTCTAGTTCTGCGACGTCCTCGGCCCGTTCCCCCTCTCTCACCGTCTCCCGTCACGTAGTATCCAGGGAACTTCCTGAAGTAGGTGGTTTCAAACCTCTGCTGGTTCCTGTACACCGTCCTCATCACGCCGGGCCACGGCTGTTTGAAGACCTGTTCGGGGGCGGGAGAGGGCGGGGTAGAGAGAGAGGGAGGGAGGGAGAGAGAGCGATGGACATTAGTGATGAGGTCGGGGGGGCGCCAAGGCTTTGCGGCGAGCAGTGAGGGCGATCCTGACCAGGTATCCCTCGCTCGGCCCCTCCAGCTCCTCTCCGGACTCGTTCAAGATGGCCGGCACCACTCCAAAGAACGGGAACGTCTGGGGGGAGAGAGAACGATGATGGACACTGCACGGATGAAAGTTGTTTTTCCAAGCAGAGGATGACCTCACCGACATGCATTCAAAGAATCATGAACCTCTGACACTTTAAGGCACATTTTGTTTTTATCCGTTTATTTGTGTATCATTTTTTATAATATATTTTACTTCCTCTACCTCTGAATTGTGAACCTCCGACACTTAAGGTAGATCATTTTAAATGTTTCATATCAACATTGTTTGTCACTTTTTACGCCTTTATTTTAATTTTTTTTTAATTTTATACTTCAGCTCCACGTTTGTTTACATATTCACACATTTCTTTTGTTCCATCTTTTTTTCCATCAGATTCCTTTTCAACTTTAAACAACCATCATCCCTTTGAAACGGCCTCAAATGTATGAAGTGTTCCTTATAAACAAATTTCCCTGGACTCATGAGCGTTGAAGCACCACAGGTAAAAGAGCTAAATAATAGTGTTCATAGTGTGTTTTATTTCTAAGTCATTTACTCACAGCAGATCCAGGTTTCATGGGTGTGGCTGCAGGCAGAGGAGTTAACACGTGCCCCCCCTGGGAGACAGAAAACAGATGTTTGGTGAGTAAACGAGACGAAAGATTGGGGCAAAGTTAAGGAACCCCCCCAGGTGGAGCGTCTCATCCAACACCTACAGTTTCCGTTTGCCAGAAGGTGTCGACGATGGGGCACCTCCTCTCCCCCACCACGGTATAGTACCACTGCCAGGCCTCGGGGTTGATGGGCTCCCCCACTGTCCCCAGGACCTTCAGAGACTCTCGTTTATACCTGCGGACAGGGACGGGGGACAGACGGGGGGACAGACAGGAGACAGGGAGGGAGGACAGATTGGGGGAAAGACAGAGGGGACAGACAGAGAGGACAGATGGGGGGGGACAGATGGGGGATGGGGAGGCAGATAAAGAACAGGAATCAATTACAATCACTGAGGAGATGAAAGTGGGAGGAAACGGTCTGTTAAAGAGCATCACTCTTTATTTTAGTGAAAATGTCCTGATAAAGAAACCGTCGAAAAAAAAAAATCAAATAAAAAGTAGATCCCAACTATCACAGGAGGTTTTTATTTTTGCTTTTTCTATCATAAAGGAGTTGAATTTAAAAAAAGAAATTAATAGCATCTCCAATGCTACTGATTAAGTAAAAGTAAACAAGGGCATAAGGCAAAAGTCTCAGGTTCAAGTCTCTGTTTCAGTTTTAATATCTTGTCATCTTCATCAGAAAACATGAGTTGTGGAAAAATACCAGCTGAAAAAAGCAAAAAAAACAAACCCAAAAAACACGTTTATTACAAACATTTTCTCTGCAAAACACTTTTTTTCTGCTCTCACACTGCATCACAGTAATGGAAATGTGAGTATTTACCGCCTCATGTTTGGCACTGATCTGTAATTAGTTTAAACAGAGACACACACACGGACACAGACACTCACTTCTGCACCGGCTCGCTGCCGTACTTCATCAGCAGTCTGATGGCGGTCGGAGCCGTGTAGAACTTGGTCACCTGATACTTGTCCACGATCGCCCACATCCGGCCCACGTCCGGGTAGGTGGGCAGGCCCTCGAACTGAGACACACACACACACGGAGAGTAAATAAGGCTCGGTCCGGGAGTGAGGAAACTGGGGTTGCGTCATTTAACACTCTTCACGTTTCATGTCTGTGGATTTCAGCTTTAACACTCAGACACACCATTAGAGATTAATTCCCCACGGCCCCTGAACCTGCACCCACCAGAACGTTGGTGGCCCCGTTGGCCAGGGGGCCGTAGGTGATGTAGGAGTGTCCGGTGATCCAGCCGATGTCCGCCGTGCACCAGTAAACGTCGTCGGGCTGGTGGTCGAACACCAGTTTGAAGGTGGCGGCGGTGTAGAGCATGTAGCCGCTGACTGTGTGGAGAACTCCCTGCAGACGAGAGGAGAAGAGAGGTTGAGAGGTCACAGGAGAAAGACAAGGATACTTTGCAAATTTAGTTATTTGTAAAAAAACATCCTGGAGGTAAAAATAAAACCGATGAGGAGAATCACATTTCTGGACTGAAAATTATGATTAAATTCTGGTCGTGGACAAAGTTAAAATATATAATATGGCAAGTTAGGATGAATTTTTAAAAATATATTTCTTGGGGGGGGGCGTAAAAACAAAGTTCAACCATGTTTAAATATTTTTTTAAATTTTCTTTCCTGTTAAACACAAGTAGGTCAACATAACAGAGTATGCAGCAGAGCCAAGTAATACACAAATGCTTAGTTATTCAAAGTGAAATGTCAACAAGCTCTCAAAGCTCTCAAAGCTCAACCTATTCTTATGCTTGGTGAACAAATTTAGATTTTTGACAGCTTAAAAAAATAAAGGTGGTTCGGTTTCAGGAATCAGATCTTTGAGTTTCACAAGATCACATGACACTACTACAAATTTCAGATGGATCAGAAACAAACACGCTGACAAAAACGGTGCAGCTGACGTTTCCATTCAAATACTGGTTAATACTGTTACAAAGTTAAGCGGGAATTCTGTAAAAAAATCACAAGAAACGTATTTTTTGGTCATGAAATCAAAGGAGGAGAAAAAAAGGGCAGACGGAGGAGACAGTCCCAGCAGTTCAATACAGTTCAAAAAATACAGTGTGAAATCTGTGGCCACAGAAATATTTTAACTTCCCAGCTCATCGACAGACAATGAGAAACTTTTGATTAAAGCTGCAACGGATAATTATTTTCTTTATCATCAATTAACTAAATGTGTTTATTTTTGTGTTTTTTTATGTGTAAATTAATTAATAATCGATAAATAATGAGCCAAAAGTGAAATTTTCCAGGCAAATGGTTTAAAATCAAAATTCAATTTACAGTGATTATAAAACAGAAAATACTGTCATGTATAAACAGCTATAATTGTTTTTTTTGGGGGGGGGTTAACCAATTCTTTCAGCTCTATGTCATTAACAGTATGAAAATATTCAAAATTAGAGCAAAATGCAGCAGAATCCCACCCACTCTTCCATGAACAAAGTGTGTGTGTGTGTGTTCACCCTACCTTTGGTTTGCCGGTTGAGCCGCTCGTGTAGAGGATGAAGAGAGGATCTTCAGACTCGCACCACTCTGGTTCACACTCGTCCGAGGCTCCTTGTATCAGGGTGTGCCAACACAGGTCCACCTCAGGGTTCCACGGGACCTGGTGTGAGAGGAACACACACACACACACACACACACGAGACGTGCATGGACACAAACAGACAGGACGAGTGGACAAGCAAATTGCCCAAGTTATTGAGTCAGAAACTCAACATTTGTGACAAAATCTGAGAGAGTGAATGAAAGTTAGTTTACGGAACACGCCTCAGAAACTATCTAGGACACGGATCAAGCAGAGGAGAATGAGTGTAAACCGCAGATCTTGTTCCCCGTGTGTTAATCGAAGCTGAATGATTTACTATACTGTTATATATAACAGAAAGTGAACAAGAGAGATACATAGAGTAGGATTTATAGATAAAGTGACTTTTAGAAAGTAGATTATGTCCTCAGACCCCCTCATTCATTGTAGTGTAGATTTCATTCTAAATAGGATTAAGGATAAAGGATGAATAAACATTTTTCCCCATTAATCTAAACTATATAAACCATAGTGACAAAGTTAAAACGTGATTGTAGATTTTTTTGCAAATGTCTTAAAAATCAAAACCGGAAATCTCTCATTTACTAAAGTATTCAGACCCTTTACCGTGGCTTCAAACTTTGCTTTAAATGTCCTTCAGATGTTTCTAGAACCTGACTGGACTTCACCTGAACTGACTGAACAGAGTTTATAAGGACACACACCTGTGTATGAAAGGTCTCACATTTCACTCTGGGTATCAAGACAAAGACTGAGAACTGAAGAATAAAACTGTAAGGAGGTATTGATCAGGACTAAGGTATAGAACTGGTGCCAAAGCTCTGAGTGTTTCCAGGAGAACAGTGGCCTCCATAACCGTGACGTGGAAGAACTTTGGAACAAGGGCTCCTCCTAGAGTTCGACTCCTGGACAAACAGAGTAACCAGGTGAGAGGAACCCAGCGGTTCCTCAGATAGAGCCTCAGAGGACTCCAGAGACGGAGGAACCCGCAGAGAGGATGAGCGTTGAAAACATGTTTTCACTATGTTTTTTATGGATTACTGATGGATTGATGGACTAAAATGGGAGTTAATCCATATAGAATTAAATCTGCAACACACTGAAATACAGGGGCCAGGCTACTGACTACTGTGCATAGACATTGATTTTGGCTCAGAGACAGGAAGAAAGGCAAGCGGGGAACGATACTGACATTAAATTTGTAGTTACTGAGAGCGGTCTGGTTCGCCCACGAGCAATGAGTTTTGGCTTCGTGGAATCGATTTCACTCGCCTTCATTTGGCAAAAAAAATAAAAATAAAAAAATTTAAAAATTAAAATTAAAAATCAACCGGCCTCAGAAGAGTGAAGCAAACTGCTTCCAAAACCGTGACCAGACCCAAGTCAGGTGTCAGCTCAGGGTCTTTTCACACAGAGATGCCTCCCCCTATTCCCCTGGTCAAAGACGGATCTGACCGAGAGTCACACTGATTGGGGGCGTTGTTTTCACTTCAACCGAAATGTTTCCTGCGTCTTCAGTTTTTTTAAGCATCGGTCATAGCGAATGGTTTATGAGCTACTGTGATTTTCTTCCATCTTCAGTCGATTTAAATCTTTGTAAGCTGATGAATTTTTGCACAGGGAGAGAAAATTAAAAAACAAACAAACAAAAAAACAAAACACAGTATGGAGCGGTTAGAGGTGAAAATGTGGCGCTTATGCTGCACGTGTTCATGCCAACACCGAGATGTGGTTTCAGCCAGATGAGAGGTTACCAGATATGAAGCAACATATCTGGTATACGAGATACAGTGTGTTAAGACTGATGAGAGGAAACGGGCTCCGCCTCTGGTCCCTGGGTCAGAGGCTTCATTTATTTACAGCCAGGTCACTGAGAAAGAATCAGGGATCTGCTTGTATCTGCATCTGGGGGAGAATTATACAGTGAGAGCTTTTTTTTTTTTTTTTAATCTACTGACACAGATCATTCACAACATTTAATTAAAGTGCAAAAAAAAAAGAAAGTATAATCTCAAATCTTGCCTGCAGAGAAATTGAGGCTTAAAATTTTAAAACTGCATCAGCCAAATTATTTTTTATTGAAAACAAAGATCAAACCCTAGTGAGCCCCCATCACCAGAGCCCTGATTCTTTCTGACCTGCGGTGTGTAAGTAAAGAAGTGTTATGTGAAGTGTTGAATCCGTGAGAAAAGCACAACAAGAAGTGTGTGAAAGACAGAAAAGATGCCAAACTCTGCTGGGAATGTTCGGCCAGAGGGTGAGAGCATAAAAACCACGAAAGAAAGAGAGGGTGTGAAGGACAGATGAGGTGAGAGGGAAACATCTGTTAATCCATTTTAGCACATTTACAGAGGATTTACACTTTATTCCAGTGAATTCAGACGCTTCAGAAGACCCTTGAGAACATGACACTTTCCCCTTTTCTCATCATATTTAGGTATAGTTCCTTTTTTAAAAGTTTAGGTCTTAATTTTGATTCTGCTGCAGACTGTGGTGCAAAATTTCACAAATCAGCTAAACATGACAGGTCCTACTAATTTGTTTTAGAATCAGGGAAAATCATATTTCATGTTCACAAACTTTGGCTGAACTGTCAGTAAACACGGGAATAGCAAACTGCTGCTGCTCGGTTAAAAACTTGAAATCAGAATTAACAGCTTCTTAAATCGTAGTTTTAGAGTTTTAATTGAATTGTGTATTTAAAAAAAAAAAAAAGCATAACCGATTTCTGTAACAAAAATGAACCTACGTTAGGATTAAAGTTTTTCTTCTTTGTTAATTCTTTTTACCCTTTTTTTGTGCAGCAGTGACGTGTAAATTCTGCTTGTGGGCGAAATTTCCCTTTAGAGGATGAAAAGCAAAGTTGTGATGGTGGATTTCGCGAAGGGCATTAAAATACCTGTGGAACAGGATGTGTTTTCTTTACTCCCCCTGCCTGTTTGTCCTGCTGGACAGGAGGGGAGAGGAGGAGGAGGAGGAAGGAGAAGTTGAGGAGGAAGAGTGGTTATTTTAAGAAGCCAAACTAAAGAACACAAAGCTACAAAAAAACGAAAACACGGTACAAAATCACAAATCAAGCTGAGGGAGAAGTTTTAGGAGCTTTTCAGGATTGATGTAAAAAAAAAAGAAAAAGAAAAAGGAGATTTTACGGGGCCAATTTTAGAGAAAAGATCCACAGTTCTTATGGGTTTTGGAAACAGGAAAAGTGTGAGGGAGGTGAACTTGTTCGGTGATGAAAAACTCTCAGCTGGAGGCGTTTACTTCTACTTTAACCCTTCCAGCCTTTTTCTACGTTCATGAGTCTAGAGCTGGTTTTATTTACTTGTGGGTAAAACGTACTCATTTGCGTTTTACCTGACAAACGTTCGAGAAGCGACGCGCTGGAGTTCCTTGGGGAGAACATGAACTTAAATCAGCTTATCATATGAAGGACAAGCTACGATGGGACGACGCAACCATGACGGATTAGAGTAAAGTTTTAACCGCAGGCCGCAGCGCCCCCCAGGCGGGACGGCAGCCAGCAGTTTGCTTGTTCACCTGCAGGTCGGGGCAGGGTCGCTTGGCCGGAGGAGAATGGGAGCCCGGAGAGGTCTCGTCTGCTTCTTTGGACAGGTGCTTCAGCATTATACACTTCTTGACTAGGAAACCCCTGCACAGAGACAAACACGCCGTGGTGACCAGCAGCTTCCATGCCCAGAGATCGTACGGTGTCGGCTTTTATCGTAACGTTCAGGAAGACAACTTGGTTTTATGTGTGCGAGTCGGGAATGAAACTAACAAACCGAGTGTTTGACCGGAGAAATGAAATCTTGGATCCAACTGGGGCCCACATTTGTCTCTTCTTAGGCTTTTTAGTTGATGGATGATGAGAGAATAGATTTAGTTTGTCACCCGGGATCATCAGCAAACTAGAGTTTAATCAGTGGGTGTTTGTTGCTCTGCATTGTTCCATCATTTATCCCTATTGGATTTATGGTCGCACTGTTAGGTTTGATACCGTTCACCCCATGGAGGGATCTCAGATATCAGTGTGAAGCCCTCTGTTCATTTTGTCTGTTTCTTATGGTCATTTTTTCCCCCCACTAAACCACGTTTTATTCATTAGTCTGGCATTTTTCTTCTTTTTTTCCCCCCTTTCTATAAACTTACCTAAGCCTGTGGTTTCTTGTCACATCTGTTTTATTTCTATTAGCTGGTTTTATGCTGATGTTTATGTGTTTAAATTAAAATAAAAAAGCTCAACTACACATTTTTCCCACTGCTTAATTTCATATTTAGGTTTTCTTGCTGTGATTTATTATTAGATTCAGCTCTATCTAAGTTTTAATAGTGACCCCGTAAAGACGAACTGCTGCTGAAATAGAATTTGGAGACAAAATCTGAAGGAACAATAACAATTAAAAATTTGTTGTGTCTGTAATTCTGCTGTGTTTTGTTTGTTTTGTACTTCGATTTATGTTAACGTTAAAAGGTTGGGGTGAGGCCTGTAGTTGTTATTTTTTGGTCCTGCTTGTAAACCAGAGCGGTGTGTAACAATTTTATGTGTTTGTGTGTGTGTGTCTCTTACTTTTCTCTACATTTCTCCAGTGCTTCATCAGCTAAGACCTTCAGGTTGATCAGCTTATCTCCTCGATAGAAACCATCTGTATGAATGAGAGATGAGAACAGGGATGAACGAAAAGACGGGGGGGGGGTTACCGGTTGTCGAGATGATAATATAATTATAAGAAGAGGCTCCATGTTGTGATTCGATTCAGGAAACTGCTCTGATTAAGTGTTAGGACAGACACAGAGCAGGAGAGTCAGAGACCAATGGATGTAACGACTAATAATAATCAATGCTGCTACATGATCAACAATGTCAGATTACTATTTATCACTATTACTATAATATACATTACAAAAAAAAAGTGGGATTTTTTTTTTGTAATGTATATTATAGTAATAATGATAAAAAATAAGAAGATGAAGATGATGACAGAAGAAGAATAAGAAGAAAAGAAAGAATAAGAGGCAGAATAAGAATAAGAAGACAAAGAAGAGGAAGATGAGGAGATATAAGAAAAAGAAGATGGTGAAGAATAAAAGGAAGAATAAGCAGAAGAGAAAGAACAAGGAACAAGAAAAACAAGAGGAAAAGGAAGAATAAGAAGCAGCATAAGAATAAGAATAAGACAAAGAAGAAGAAGGCATTTGAATGCTACTGATTAGGAGGCTTCAAAGTTTCGAGACATTCAGGTCAGCCCCAGGATTTTGTCCTGCATCTTCCACAGTTGTGCTATAAAGACGTTGCATAACGTGCCTGGGCCCCATGATTACTGTGTTACCATGGGCATGTTCTATAACCCTCTACCTCGGTTCCAGAAGTCACCTCCGGCCACGTTGCATGACCGCTACCTCCCAAAGGAGAGTCCCAATCCCAACCGCTCTCACCACCTGGCTGGACAGTCGCGAGTCTCACCGTCTGCACGGGTCAAAGTTCAGTCAACTCCTTAGCCACTCGCTGAGGGGGATATTAGCTCACGGTAAAATGTTCTGTCCGAGGCGTAGGTGACACCTCTGTATAGTTTAACTCACATTCTAAAGACTCAATCTACTCAAAAATGTTTTGCTCGTTGTTTCTTGCATTGGACGATTGAAATTTGAAACTTCGAAATTTCAACTCCTGCAGCTCCAGGACTGGTTAGATAGTTTACTAACCTTTCTCTGTGGTTGTAGAACTGACTGAGATCAGACATTTTAGCTCTGTTTCCCCAATCAGGCTCCAACTCCTTGTTTTAACGAGGTAGCTAAACTGTAGGTAGTAAACGGGCGGTCAGGTTAAAAACACCCGAGGGCATAAGACTCTATGATCCGCTTACAGGACTTCTATGAATGAGAAAAGTGTGTGTGTGTGTGTGTGTTTGTAGGGGCATTCAACCACAGGCCATTAACCCACTGGATTAACAGGTTTATATCCCTAGACTCTAATCCAGATAACAAGACTTTGATTGCCTGGTCACAACTCAGCACCTGGTGTCGGCCTGCGCCTGCCTCAGTCGCTCGTTTCGGCCGCTCAGCTCGACTCGCCGAGGGGCCGGAGGAAGGCGTCGGCGGAGCCACGTCCGGGCGGCGGGCGTTCGGACTGCCGAGGCGTCTCTGACCGAGACGCTGACCCCGACCCGCCTCCTGCCAGTTTACGAGTTATTTAAAGGACGAGACTTGGGCTATTTCAACTCGCTGTGTCGATCACAGCGGATGAACCTGTCGCCCAGTGTGACGATGTGGCTCTGGCTGCTTGTTTTGGCCTGTTCATGGGCCTTGTTGCTAAATAACATGTGCCTATCTTTAAAAAAATTAAACTGTATATTAAAAAATGTGCCCCCCCCCACCAAAAAAAGTAATATGACTATTCACCCACAGAACTGATCAGTAACTTCTCTATACAAGCGTTTGTCCATTAGTTTTACCAGGCAAAGCTGCTTCTGTTGCAGGTAAACGGCTCCACCAATTGTTTGCGTCTTGTCTTTGTGAGATGCTGCTGCAGCTATATCGGATGATTGGGATATGGGATAATTCCCGAAAAACAGACTCAAGAGGGGCCAGATGCTGCCAACTACTTTGTGTGTGTGTGTGAACAGCCAGATTAGGTGTTTTTATGTCTGTGCTGACTTTATGGAACCAGATTACAACATTTCAAGCACAGACCAAATGCACTCACTGCAAATCGACTGTGAAAAATTAAGGGGCTTTAAGAAGGGACCATCCCGTGTCTGTAACCAAGCAGGTTAATCTAGGTAGGACCCAACCGCACGTTTCAACCACGACGCAGAAAAACAGCCCTAGTATCTCCACACATGTGGCAGCCGCCCTGCAGTTGATACAAGTTCAGCCCGGTTGTGAAACCCATCTCAACTTTCCCCGTTTTCACAACAGACAATTGTCCAGGGAGTTAGTGGAAATGTAGGCTTACAAAAGCATCATTCAAGGTCACATCACATACCACACACACACACACACACACACACACACACACACACACACACACACGCTTCATTTGCAGGAGTGAGACCTTTAGATTAATAGCATTTTCTTGGGAGTGGATGAGCGGTGACGGCTCTGCCTACTCGGATTATTAAATCCAGCTGGGTTCTCCGGCGAGCGCCGTCCCGCTAGGAGCTCGACCGACAAACGATTGGCGGTGACAGAAAGGAGTGAGGCTGACAAAAATAAAAAAAGGAAGGAAGGTCTGAGGCTGTGTCCCAATTCTCTGCTGCAAACTAACAGCGCACTCAAAACTAAGAACACTTCAACAGAAAAAAAATTGCAAAATATCTCTTTCAGCAACTCTGTGTGTGTGTGTGTGTGTGTGTGTGTGTGTGTGTGTGTGTGTGTGTGTGTGTGTGTGGTGGGTGTTTCTTGGAGCTCACACTCTAGCTGACGATCCAGAAATGCCAGCCAACAGTCGACACTGTGTAAAAACACCCCAAGATAAGACTTCTATGAATGAGAAAAGTGTGTGTGTGTGTGTGTGTTTGTAGGGGCATTCAACCACAGGCCATTAACCCACTGGATTAACAGGTTTATATCCCTAGACTCTAATCCAGATAACAAGACTTTGATTGCCTGGTCACAACTCAGCACCTGGTGTCGGCCGGCGCCTGCCTCAGTCGCTCGTTTCGGCCGCTCAGCTCGACTCGCCGAGGGGCCGGAGGAAGGCGTCGGCGGAGCTGCGTCCAGGCGGCGGGCGTTCGGACTGCCGAGGCGTCTCTGACCGAGACGCTGACCCCGACCCGCCTCCTGCCAGTTTACGAGTTATTTAAAGGACGAGACTTGGGCTATTTCAACTCGCTGTATCGATCACAGCGGATGAACCTGTCGCCCAGTGTGACGATGTGGCTCTGGCTGCTTGTTTTGGCCTGTTCATGGGCCTTGTTGCTAAATAACATGTGCCTATCTTTAAAAAAATTAAACTGTATATTAAAAAATGTGCCCCCCCCCCACCAAAAAAAGTAATATGACTATTCACCCACAGAACTTACCAGTAACTTCTCTATACAAGCGTTTGTCCATTAGTTTTACCAGGCAAAGCTGCTTCTGTTGCAGGTAAACAGAATTATGGTAAATGCTTTCTCCTTTTTATTATTATTTTTTTTTTTTGGCGGGGGGGGGGGTGGTTGTAATGAAGTAAAGTAAATAAACAAAATACAGAGGGCAGAGGTCGACTTTTCTGTCAGCTCGGATTTCTCTCATTCACTCTGCGAAGGCTGTGCACTCAGAGAACAATGTTCAGGGGGACAAGGTAGGAAACTAAATATCTAACTATGAGAGGTCAATAATAGGATTTGGACAGTGATGGGGGGGGCTACCTTCTCCATCCCCAGTGGATAATACACCCTTGCACTGAATCACTGCATATAACTTTTGAGACCAATGTAGAACAACTCCACCAATTTTTTGTGTTTTGTCTTTGCGAGACGCTGCCGCAGCTATATCGGATGATTGGGATATGGGATAATTCCCGAAAAACAACGCAAGGCGAATACGTGCTTCACTTTTGTGCAGACACACCGTTTCCTCATCTCGCCTCTAACACACAGGGAGGTCAGAGGTCGAGCTCAGACACAGAACAGCCAAACTGGGGTGGGTAAAAACACAAGGTCTTTAGATGAAGGACCAGAAATGGGGAATACGCTTTGACGCAGTACATGAGCAGTGTTTTCCAAATATCCCCCGAGACGTGGATTTATTTTCCGTGATCTGACACTGACCTGCCGTGATGAGCAGCAAACACTCGGAGTCCAGGATCCGCTCACACAGAGACTCGGCAGAGAAACCTGCAAACTGAAAAACAGCGGTACATACATTAACACCTACATTTTTCTCCAACATGGCGATGTCCTGTACGCGTTTCTCTTTTCTTTTTCCTTCCCCAACTCACCACTATGGAGTGAACGGCTCCGATGCGGGCACAGGCCAACATGGCCACCACCAACTCCACCACCATGGGCATGTAAATGGACACGCGGTCGCCCTTCTTCACGCCTACGGACCAGGTGAGATGGGTGAGGGGACAGAGCCAGAGACAGCAGTGGAAAGACAGACTACACCTTTACTCTACCAAACGGTAAATTAGCACACACACACCCCCTCCCCCAATGTGAAATCTATATTCCACTCTGGGACCATTTTCACGTGACGTTAGTCCCTGAGGTTGAGTTGGCACCATGCCGTCACTCGATGCATCGTTCAACATTTTTTAAAAAACATTTAACATGGATCAGTCACATCATGGCACGGCCATCTAATCGGGCCGGTGTCTGGGTCGCTTCCGATCCGATCTCGGGGCGTGATCCAGGCAGCCGTGACTTACCCTGAGACTTCAAGACGTTGGCGAACTGACAGACCCTCTGCAGCAGCTCCCTGTAGGTCACCGTCAGCTTGTCGCCGGGCTCGTTGCCTTCCCTGAAATAAGCAAACAGGAAAATGAATGAGGAAGAAAACCTCATGTTTAACAGAACAGCTCCTGGTGTCGTAAACTTTATGAATACGCAACGATAATTCACTCACTTCACACATTGACCTTAAGGCTGGTATTCCAGCTGTGACTGAGGGCGTACATAAGTTGCACGCGTGATGCAGAACCGACGCGAGGGGCCTACGGCGCGGTGACCTTTCATACATAGTTGGCGACGGCGTTCGTATGCCACCACGGATCTTGGTGGTGTTGGAGCTGAAAGACGCAACGGCACTTTAAGTTTCCCTGATTGACTACGGCGCAGAAACAAAGGACAATGTCAGAGGAGACGGTCAGCACGGCCAATCACAGTTCATGCGGCCTGCTGTGTAAGTTTGACGCAGGAGCACAAATTGGCCTTAACACATCACAGCAACAGTACTACAGACTCATGAGGGGCCAGATGCTGCCAACTACTTTGTGTGTGTGTGTGTGTGTGTGTGAACAGCCAGATTAGGTTTTTTTATGTCTGTGCTGACTTTATGGAACCAGATTACAACATTTCAAGCACAGACCAAATGCACTCACTGCAAATCGACTGTGAAAAATTAAGGGGCTTTAAGAAGGGACCAGGGACTAGGTAGGACCCAACCGCACGTTTCAACCACGACGCAGAAAAACAGCCCTAGTATCATCATTCAAGGTCACATCACATACCACCCACCCACACACACACCCACCCACACACACCCACACTCACACACACACACACACACACACACACACACCCACACACACACACACACACACACTTCATTTGCAGGAGTGAGACCTTTAGATTAATAGCATTTTCTTGGGAGTGGATGAGCGGTGACGGCTCTGCCTACTCGGATTATTAAATCCAGCTGGGTTCTCCGGCGAGCGCCGTCCCGCTAGGAGCTCGACCGACAAACGATTGGCGGTGACAGAAAGGAGTGAGGCTGACAAAAATAAAAAAAGGAAGGAAGGTCTGAGGCTGTGTCCCAATTCTCTGCTGCAAACTAACAGCGCACACACTCGGTACAAAAATATCTGGACAGGGACGCAATGCTCGTAGGAACACCACACGCGTCAAGATGTGGTTGAAGCGAAGACATTCAGCTTTATTTCTGGGGTTTAACAATAATTTCTCACTAGCCGCTTGTTGGAGTTTGATTATGATGCGTTAGAATGTCATCATTTTTTTGTGAGATCCACAACAAAGGCACATTTCTACACACATTGACCAAAAAGTTGCTGTACTGAACTGATGGAAAACAAGTGGCTCATGGGATTAAAATCAAAAACACAAAAGGCAGAGAGGTGCTGGGTTATACGAGGCTTTACCGAGGAGTAACAGGACTTAATCATTTATAGAACGACACCGATAGCCGTTGCAGGGTTAAGAGAAGCGAAGTCCTGTGTTGTAACTTGTGTCTCGATCTGTTTGTACAGACAACCAAGTCTCTGTCTTTCTACTTTCAGTCCCTTAAGTGCAGAGCGAGACTGTTTTCTGGTCACTGAGTTTGAGACAAGCAATAAAATTTATATAATGTTTCCCTTCGCTCTTCGCCTCCTTTCTCCTTTGTTGCCCAGCCCGTTGGACCTCTAGCTGATAACTGTGCTGGAAAAGCAGCATTACTGGAAAACTAACACACACACACACACACACACAGAAACACTCTAGGCTTGCCCTCCACTGGCTTCCAGCTCAAAACAAAAAACACTTCAACAGAAAAAAAAGATTGCAAAATATCTCTTTCAGGAACCTTGTGTGTGTGTGTTTGTGTGTGTTGGGTGTTTCTTGGAGCTCACACTCTAACTGACGATCCAGAAATGCCAGCCAACAGTCGACACTGCTGCCTGTGTGTGTGTGAGTGTGTGTGAATTCCAAAGTTTCTCAATACTACACACTGTATCTGTAAGTGTGTGTTTTCTAGTGTGAAACGCTTGCGCCTGTGTTGTTGGAGGGAGGGAGGGAGGGAGGGAGGCATTCGTGACCCATTTGGCGCTGACGGCCGATGGCGGCTGCGTTCACGGAATAACCGACACCTTCATAATTATCTCCTGCCCGATATCTGAGCCGCCCTGCCTGCAGCAGAACTTGGCCTGGCCTCAAACACGCCTGAGCGTCCTTGCCTGAAAAAAAGGCGAACTGGTGGCATAGGGCCGAGACTTTTCAGCCAGCGAGTGCTGGACTAAGGGCAAAGCAGGAGAACCACAGATCAATTATAGCACAATGGGCAGACATTTGAGACCCTCCACCCCCTCCCATGAAAGAACAAGACTCTCTGACTGGAAGAGACAGTGTGTCGAATCTCTGTGATCATTTATCATCTCTATTATCTCCATTCCTACATTACTCATCTTTAAAAACAACCATGATTCAGCGGTGCTGCTTGACGACTGCTGGTAACCAGGCGGTGTGGACGCATAACCTATCATGACATACTGACACGCTCACGTGGTGAAGCAGAGAAGTTACATGTTACTGACTGTACGTTTGTTAATGCTGTGCAGCTTATCCCCCCCCCAAATCGAGCTAAAAGAACACCAGGAATTCAGTGGAAATTGTTTTTCCATAGGACGTCATGGGACGGTGAAAGTCTCTGGTTACCTTTAAGGTGTTGGGGGTAAAAAGCCGGAGAGAACCTGCCACCAGAGGCTATGACATCATCTCACTGTGACTTATTTCACTAATTCATGCGTTGATTATTTTCTGGTATTTTCTGGGCGTTCATTAGGCAGACGACAGCGGAAACAAGGCGACTGACGAGTAACGAGGGCCCCTGGTTGGACACGGACTGAGGACGCCGTGGCCCATGGTTGTCGTCTGTTGCTACTTTGCTGGAACGAGTCCACTTGAAATGAGTTTCTGGTTGTGTGTGTGTGTGTGTGTGTGTGTGTGTGTGTGTGTGTGTGTGTGTATGTTGGGGGGGGCGAGCCTGTGAGCATGTCGACTCCCCCAGACCCCATCGGACGACCCCCTCTCTCCTCCTTGCTTTCATTTTTTTTTTTTTTTCCTTCTGTGCTTCAGACCACGGTGAGACACTGTTTCTTTCCAGATGGTGTATTTATCTATTTATTCTTTTTTAATGTATGAACACGGTGGCCTCTGCTATCGGGTCTCACCCACGCACACAGGGCACGAATGACTCGGCGCAGACAACACACGAGTGCGGTCACATCCCACAATAGCTCAGGACCGAACCCACGACACACGAAAGGTTCAAAATCAGGACTAAGGCGCGACGGACGAGGACGGGAGCGAGACCTCAGTGTCACGCTTCACCGGGACAAGTCGCACTAACGTCGGCCACGTCACTGTCTTCACGTCAGTGCTGGTAACATCGGATGTTGATGTATAACCAGTTATTTTGGATTCCTGTTTCTTACACCATTGCCTAATTTGGGATTTCTATGGTAACGCAATTACAGTCATAATAAAACAGAAGAACAGAACAAAACGCAGCATTCGAATGATGATTCGCACGTTGATTACCATGGCAACAGCTGCAGCTTCGAGCCCTGCTGTTTTCATATGCTAATTGTTTGACACTTGTTGAGACACAATGTTTTTTTGGTCGTGGGCCAGACTAAAGCACGAGCCAACCCCCCCCCATGATAAAAGCAAGTGCTGCCATATACATGAAACTATTGATGCACAGAATTCGTCTTATGGTCCTGTGTCGGAACCATTACAGTCGATCCACTGATCAGTCAATGGATAAGAAAATTAAAGGGTCGTTTCAGTTCTTTTCTTTTTGAAACGAGAGGTTTTGCTGATTTTCTTTGTATGTGACAGGAAACTGAATATCTTTGGGTAATGAGACTGATTGAGGGGGAGGGGGCAACAAAAACCAAGGAACTTCAATATATCACTGTCGGTTCTGAGAAATTACAAACAGCACTTTTAACATTTTATTAGCCCCACGGCTGATCGGGAAAATAATGTGTAGATTAATTGATAGCGAAAATAACTGTCAGCTGCAGCTCTACTTCTGTGCACATTGTTCTTCAAAAGCACTTTTAATAAATTAATCTGACTTTGTTGATGCTTTTTTTTTTTACTGTTCTGTTGCCAACGTCCACACACGCTCACATGCTGGAAACAAAAAACTAAAAACAACTAGCAACAGCAAAAGGTCATCGGGCGGGGTCTTCTCTGCCCAGCTGGTCACTCTGGAAATGTGAGGAGCAAATAATAGCACAGACACACACACACACACACAGACACACACACACACAAGTCAAGCCCCTGTACACACACATACTTAGAAATACAAAACAACACTGTGGGTTTAAATGTCAGGGACCATTGAGGAGAACTCTGCCTGTCAGACAAACACTTTGTTTTAACACAATACACAGCAAGAGGACATCATGAAATTTTTTTTTAAAAAAGGAGAAGGAGGAGAAGAGGAAGGATGGAACAAAATGGATTTTTTTTTTTTTTTTTTTTATTTAAAACGCATCTATGAGAGAACCCTCTGTCCCTCCAGCTGAAAGGAGGGACTTTTTAATGCAAGAGAAGGGGATTTTAAGTGTGTGTGTGTGTGTGTGTTGGGGGAGGTAGAGACATGCTTTTCATTTTGTCTCAGGGGAACAAGTTGTAACTCTGCGTCCTCTGGGCATCGGCCAGACCCTGTCAGCGTTGGAGTCCGGACGCTGGAGGCCCTGTTTGTCATTTTAGTCAAAGACACTGAGAGGAGAGAGAAGGAAAAAAAACGAAGAAGAAAATTTCCCTCAGTGTTTTTCTACCCGAAGCTCTCTGCGACACCACGACTGCACATGTGCAAGTTCAACACTTAAAGTCGTGACTTTAAAGACTGGACAAGCAAACTGAGAAACGAAACGAGGCGAGTCGC
Source organism: Istiophorus platypterus (assembly GCA_016859345.1). Lineage (NCBI taxonomy): Eukaryota > Metazoa > Chordata > Actinopteri > Istiophoriformes > Istiophoridae > Istiophorus > Istiophorus platypterus. Next base: position 18,818,095 of record CM029111.1, on the reverse strand, counting down.
CCTCGTTCGCCTCCTTCGGGCTTCAACAGGACTGAACTTCAATGTGGAAAATGATCATAAAACCTGTGTAACAACCCCATTTATTGAAGGGCTAGCTGCCATCAGGGTTCGACTGCACTTTACTGTGTTGTGTGGACATTAGACAGATGAAAAGGTTAGAGATATACCTCCTGTAAATAATCTACCCCTGCACAAAATAATCACCAATCATTTAGTTTTAGTTTTACTGGTTCAACTGGTTCCTCAAACCTCTCTTGCTGAAGCAGTAACTGAATTTAGTAATTTTAGTAATCGAAAAGTACAAATACAGCAAAATTTACTGGTTCAAATTTCTAAAATGTGAAAATCAGGAAATATGAATATTTGCAGATTTTCTTTGTCATATTTGATAGTGAACTGAGTAGCTCTGGGTTTAGGATAAAAACATGCAATTTAAAGATGTCACCATGAAATCTGATTGACTGAAAAATGTCAATATTAGTTAATATCAGTTCATCAAGAAAATTGAAAGCTGATTCTTTAATACTGAAAATAATCATTAGTTGCATCTCAGATGAAAAACACAATAAAAAAATGACTTGTTTTAAAACATTAAGAATTCTAACAAAACAAAGGTACCAAATCTCTTCATGTTCGAAAACTTGTAAATTTAATTATCTATTTGTAGGGAAATGAATCCACATCATAATACCTGCCAGCATGTCCTAGATGAACTTTACAAATAATCATGTGTTCATGTAGGTCATTGTCAGGTAAGTCATCAATCTCCCTTGTACCAATTCATTAACCAATAACAGGTCTCGATCATTACAGACTAATCTGCAGGTCAGTCCGGGCTAAAGTTGAATTTATTTGGTGATTCATCGACAGACGATGAGCCCAGACTGTTCAGATTTAAAAGCAAAAATGCCAAGATGTTTTTTTAACCACTTAAATGCAAAGATTTACCGTTTTTTTTCATGTGACATATGGAATTAAAATTTTACGCTGATTTACGCTGTTGGTTGGAGAAAAATTTAAGACGTCCCCTTTTAATGGGGAACCTTTAACATCCCCTTTTTCACTTTTTAGGAAATTTTATAGATTAAACAAATGATTAACAGAGAGAATGTTCTGAAAATTAATTAATCATCAGTTGCATCATTACTAACTAAACTTTTCAGAGGGTTTTTTTTCCCCCCCTTTCTTTCTCGCAGATAAAAGTCATCGCATCTCCATCCGTATCCACAGCGAAGGACCCACTTTGTGAAATAACCATTAGGTCCAATCACACTTTCCCACTTTGCCCCGTCCCCTCTCTGAATGACCCCGGTTTAAAAGCCCTGTGCGCTCTGACCACGGTCCTCGCTGCCACCTCCACATTCACATCAGGGCACATCAGTGACCGGAGGCAAGTGACACAAAGAGGGAGAGGGGAGCAAAGGAGGCCTGAGGGAGGATGATGAAAAGAAGTGATGCTGCAGGAAGAGGAGAGAGAATTTCAGGACGAGCGGGAACAAGTGCAGTGTTTTCATTTAAAAAACAAAGAGTAGGAGACTGAAACGAAATAATATGAGCAGGTATGTGTCCATTAAGAAATGATGATGCTGCAGATGCGAGGACACTGCACAGATAAATACAGTCCTTGCATTAAATTACTTCAGCCTGCAGACCACTAATGAAACAGCCGCTCAGTCAGCATCTGCTATATGAGTCCTATCAATAACCCTGTGAGCTGATATTAAAAAAAAAAAAAGATGTCAGGCCTCAATTAGGGCGGATACATAATTCTCAAGGCCGATTTGTGCTTCAGCGTCAAACCTTCGCCATAGCCTGATGTTTAACTCCCCAAAAAAATGTAACTACAAGTCACGGTGACGCAGACCACAAGTTGGTCGGCTCGGTGGTGTCATTTCCGGCTCCTCCTCCTCTGCTTCCGTCCTACAGACCATCTCGTCCGACATTGTCTTTCATTTCGGCGATGCAGTAAAATTCAGGAAAACTAAATGGCTGTTCAAGGTCTATCAGCTCGGACTCCCATTAAGATCCACTCGGCTTCAGTCGCTGTCATTTCAAAGTGGAAAGAAGCAGTAAAGAAACTCAACACAGCGGCATATAAACGCTGCCACCAACTAGTGGTTTTTTGATGTAATTGCAAAATGACATCATTGCAAAAGTATAAATGTTCACGGCCGCGTAGGACACTAGCGAAGACTCGACACAGAAGCATATATCCAGCATTACTGGTTTTCCGATTACTGCGATGAACTCGGGTATGATGATGTCACTGATTGGACGATTACCAGTAATTCCGTCAAACACATATGAACTGATAATGCAGAAGACGAGGACGTGCAATGCGAACATAAGAAAAGGTGATCTCACAGATCAAATGGAGTTTACACGAGTGTTTGCACAACTTATAAAACAAATGCACATCTTTGCCAACCAAGGAAGAAATAATTAACAGCGTGGGTTTTTCTGTGCTCACAATAATGTTTAAAGAGAAGCCAGCGCATCTTTGAATCTGAGAGGCTCGGACAAGCTTTTCTGTTTCGGTTCCATCGGGGCCCCGAGCTCCCGACAAGCTCTGCAAATATCAGCCTGAGTTTCTAAAGTTCCAGGAGTTCCAGGAAGAGCTGCAGGAGAAACCGAACACAGCGTCATGTTCCGTCTGTCCATCGGTTCTCTCTGCACCGTTTCAGTACAATGGACAGCGCTGCTTTTAGATGGACCCCCCCCCCATGTGGCCAATCTCACCTCACCATTTCACAATCACAATATTTAGACACCAAACAGCATCGAACCACCTGACAGCAAACAGTGCAGCCACTGGTATGTGTGGCAAGGGAGGTGCAGTTTGTTTTTTTTGCTGCCAGATGATGTGACTTTAAAAATGTTTTGAGGAAAAGGACGTAAAAATTAATTCAACATATTTGTTAAACCCCAGTGTTTGCTGCTGAGTTACTCTGTTATTGAGCATCTTCTTCTGGAAAATCATTATGCTCTTTTGGGGCATCTGACAGGGTCATTGGCCCAATTGTGTTGTTCTTGTGTTGTTTGTATTGTATTTACTGTCACAGCTGTTTTTGTGCTGGCTTCATGTCTCCGGAGAATTATTTTAATCTCCTGTGTATTTAAAAGGTTGAACATAGGAATAGAAAAGAAGACGAAGAACCTGGAAAGAGTCAGACACAAAAAAAAGACACTAAAGGCAAAACAACAGGACTCCGTGCTATTACGTGCGTGTGCGCGCGCACACACACACACACACACACACACACACACACACACACACACACACACACACACTAACCAGTAGAAGGCCACTTTATCGCCAAGTTTCCTCTCGTGGACGTTGCGGTCGAGGAGGTTGTAGCTGATGTTGGTGGTGGCTCCCTCCATACACTTGACGAAGATCTCGCCTTTGGTCACGTCAAAGTTGTAGTCGAGGAACTGACCTGTGTGCTTGGTCTTCCAGAAGAAGTCCTTGGCGATGTCCCCCCAGAACTCTGCAGGGGGAAAAAATAAAAGAAAGACTGGGATTTCAGAGAGGGAAGCGTCTCATGGCGTGATAACGAATGAGTTAGTCAATCGCGGTCCGAAGATGGTTGGTCGGAAGACGGTCGGTCGGAAGACGGTCGGTCGGGGTTGGCCGTTTCACGTGCAGGTCGCAAGTATAGCATTTGTTTTAATAGTTGCAATGTGTCATAATTAACAGGTGAGAAAATGATCGCATGTTGCAGAGAAGAACTTGCATGTTGCCAGATGCGGTTGGTGAGACAGACTCAGGGCCAGAGCAAAAATGTCACCTTCACACCGGACAGGTTATAACCAGCAAACATTTTATTAATGATCAAAAGTGCCATCAATTGATTTTCTCTTTATCAACTCAACAATGATCTCATAAACACCAGGGGTGCAACTACTGAATATTTACAATTTTATTTATCTATTTATTATTCTTACTGAAAAAAGCAAAGCAAATTCTTTTTTTTGCATGAAAAAAAAAGACCTAAACAATGACCCCATTATCTGAATTGTTTCCTGTGCAATTAGCTTTTGCCTTTCATAACTGAGTCCGGACTTCGGGGAAAAGATGACCAGGCTACGAGTTCCCAGCAGAGCTGATAAACTATGATTCAACTCAGTGGAGGAACTGTAAATAATTCACCACCTTCTTTCAAGGTTCAACCAAAACGAGGCTCAATTTTACCGCCAACGTTGTGACTGCACAGTATGTATGTCAGAGTTATTTACTGGCTGTAAATTTTCTCTCCTCTATCAGTCACTGTTTTTTTCTTCTTCTTTTTAGCGAGACTTTGACCAGTCTTTGCCTTTTATCATTTGAGCGTTGATCTGGAAGATTTTTAGTTCTGGTCGATGTGGCGACACCTGTAGGGATAGGGTTAGGGTTAGGGTTAGGGTTAAACCCTAACCTGCAGCGCTTCGTCATGGTAGTGCCTGACTCTTCCTTTAGTCCCTGCAATATTTCAAACCAATCTTCTGTCCAGAAATGACCGTGCTCGTCATCTGTAGATGCTAAGCTGACTGACAAACTTTGTTGAATTTCCCGGGACCACTTCATAATAAAAGTCCATTTGTGTTTCGCCAATTAAAAACTTTTAATGTGGAGCTGCAGCAACAGGAAATGTTCGGTTTGAATCAGCAGTGACCTAATACAGCAGTTTTTGCAAATATGTAAATATTATAATCCTTTCATCGGTGGCTCACAGGATCAGTCACCTCTGTTTTACCTTATTGGACGAAAGATAGCGACTTAAAAGACATTTATTGCCATGAAAATCTTACTCTAACTCAAACACCTGTAAAATCACAGTTACCAAACCTCATTACTTCACCATGACATAACCGCAATGGATGTAAATGTTATTACTAAACTCCAGCAGCTTCCACCCACAGCAGGATCATGATTGATCGCTTCTCTTATTACGTCCTGAAGTACGTTACAGCCCTTCGACCGCGCATCGCCAGGAAATGACATAAACGGCCAGTTGAGCTAACAATAGTTCTACAGAATCGCCGCCCTCCTGACTGATGAGCTTGGTAGCGCCTCGTCACGCCCAGAGGCCACGGCAGACATGCTTCCTCATTACCACAGAACTGATTCAGTACAGGGAGTCTCCAGAGAACGTGAGGTTATGTGTCATACTTTATAGGACCAAAATACTGTATGAATAAACTTTTGACAGATGATGCCTGTAGGTACCTATTTTTGCTGTTGATTAATGTACTGATTATATTTCCCAAATACTTATTCGATCTGTGAAACATCACAAAAGAGTGAAAAATGGCAACCAGGGGTCTTCAAATTGTCCAAAATCCAGAAATTTTCACATTTGCTCTGATGTAGGACAAGAAAGAGCAGAAGAGAACCAGAGACTGTTTGTCATTTTTGTTTGAATAATTACTCTAGATATCAATTAACAGCTGCAACAAACAATAAATTTCTTAAATAATTAAATAATCACAATTATCTTGAAGTATACAGGCAAGAAATGCAATGAATCATCACATTTGAAAAGCTAGAACCAACAAATGATTGGCAGTTTGAATAGGTTGTTTGAATACCAACAAAAACTATTAATCAATAATCAAAATAGTTTACGGTTTTGACAGTGGATACATCAAAGATGTCACCTTGGGCTGTAGGAAATTAAAAACAGGCATTTTTCACAATTTTCTGGCATTTTAAACAATTAATTGAGAGAATATTTGGCTGACTAATCAACTGTTAGAAGGCAGACTTCAGTGATAACACGGCTATGTGGTTGTAGGACATGGGTCTGGGTTATGTCTGCATCACTCAAACACCTCTTACGCTGCTGAAACGAGATGTGTGGGGGGATTTCCAGATCTGTCACTGTTCATCAAATGCAAAAAGCCTTAAGCGGCATATTACAGAGTCGGAATAGTATACAACATGTTATCTGATAATTATTAATTATCAGATAACGTAAAAGCAGCATTGCACTGTTGTGGTTGCTTGAGGTCGTGGTAACTGTTTAATATTAGGCTGCAACTAATTATTATTTATGTTATGGACCGAACTCCTGTTTATTTTCTGAATAATTTATTTGATTGATAAAATAAACAAAAAAAAAATTTCAAAAAATTTGAGGCATTTTCATAACAATTGTTTTGCCGACAGTCCAAATCTTAAATTATAAAAAATTAATTAAAATATATATTTTTAAAAAGTAACAATTTGAGAAGCTTGAGCAATGAAATGTTTTTATCAAAAAATTAACCGATTAATAAACAAATAATTTCAGGTTTACTTGTATATATTGTTTGGTTCTGGACTTTTTTAAAAAAAAAAAAGCATCACATTTTATTTAAGCTCTTTGTTGTTTTTTGTTTGTAAAAATCTTAATTTTCCAAAAACACCAAAGGTAAAGCTGTCAGACAATTTTATTGGAGTAGAAGTAGAAATTGGCATAAAAAGATAAATCCCGAGTAAATGACATGTATCTGAAGTTTGCTCTTGATTAATTGTAGGTTAGTTGTTTTCCACCTGTGAGGGTCGGGGGGGGCAGGTGTACCCTCTTCACCCCCCAGGGACATGTGAACCGTCACTTACCTTCGGGCTTTTCTACGGATTTCGTGTAAAGCTCCTTATATTTCTCAAAGCTGGGGACGTGAGACGCCTTCTTCAGGTCCTCGGGCCCGTGGAGGACGTCCTCCTTCGGGGCTTTGTCGGGAATCATCTCCGGGCTCTGTCCCGCGCCGGCTCCGTCGATGGCGGCGGTCGAAGTGTGTCGGAGAGGGACGGAAAGCTCCCGCGGATAATCAATGTGGCGGCGGAGGACGAGCGACGAGGCGGCGCGGACACCCCCACCCCGGCCCCGCTGGGAGCGGCGCAAGGGTCGATGCGGCTGCGGGGCTAGCGGGTGCTAACGGCCAAAGTTCATTCAAACTTCCTCCTTTGCTAGCCCGGTTTTTGTTGTGGTTTTTTTGCGGGGGTGCAACTTTGCGTGCAAAAAGCCGAGACTGGGGCCAAAACGTGCAGCTGCCGTTTGTCAGGTAAAGTCCGGGTCGGTTTGGGTGCAGGTCCGGAGGAGGAGGAGGAGGAGGAGGAGGAGGAGGATGAGGAGGAGGGTCGCTTCGTTCCCGGTGGTAGAGTCCCGCACACACGGAAACGTAAGCTAAGCTAACAGGCTAAGCTACCAGAAAGTGAAACGAAGGGAGGCGCTGGGCGCCGCGGCCAGTTCCTCCGGTGGAGCCGCGTGGATCGACACCCTCAACGGCCCTCGGCCGGCGGAGCGTCCTGGAGCGGGGTCGGGCTGGTTCTGTCCGAACTCGCCTCCTTCTCTTCTTCTTCCTCTTCTTCTCCTTCTTCTTCTTCTTCTTCTTCTTCTTCTTCTTCTTCTCCTTCTCTTCTTCTTCTTCTTCTTCTTCTTCTTCTTCTTCTTCTTCTTCTTCTTCTTCTTCTCCTTCTCTTCTTCTTCTTCTTCTTCTTCTTCTTCTTCCTCCTCCTCTTCTTCTTCTTCTTCTTCTTCTTCCTCCTCTTCTTCTTCTTCTTCGCCCTTTTCGTTGCGAGCTCGACTCCGTCGGTTCCTGAGCAGCAGCCAATGAGAGCCCACGGATCGTTCACGCACTCCTCGAAAGCTCGGAATTCACGGCTCTGACAGTAGGAAACGTGCCCCGGCCGTTGCATTCACGTACTCGTCGTTAATGTCCGAAGCCGCAAAAAAAGGTGGGGATTCTCTTTTCCCAGTGACGGAAGTCGGTTCGTTTTAAATTGAAATAAAGGAAGTTGACAGGAGCTATTTTTATAACGTCTCAGGAAGCAGCACAGCTCCGGATAATATCTGGTGTCCTCATGCAGGGGAAAAAGTTGGTGGTTTTTAATTATAGTAAATGACTTGAAACATATTATTGCACCAATGTAGATGTTATAAAATGATGCATCGCCCAAGGAGATTTAAAAAAATATATCAAAGATTTGGCGGAATCCAGCTGCAGAACACGAAAGTGGAGATGATAAATCGTAGGATCGAGAATTCAGTTTGAAATTTTTTGGAACAAAATGAGGAAAACAGATATTAACAATAAACAGGCCTTATTACTTAGATTCCACAGGAAACAGAAAAAATAGCCTTCTTCTTTGTCCTTTCTTCTTCTTCTTGGGGGGGGGGGGTTAAATTCACCAAAGTAAAGGTTATGAAAGAGGTTAAGAAAAGATTTTAGGATTTGTACTCGTACAACTTCATTAAAACTTCATCATTCTCTTCAAATGTGCCAGTATTTAATTAGAACTTTGCAGAATAAAATACAATGAAATTCAATTAATAAGATACAGACAAACTGTCCCAAATAATAATCTATTATGATTATGTTGTATTTTAGAAAATCAGTTGTTCTACAAATTTCTTGGATGATTTAAGAACACAATGGGCTCATAGTTACATTTTTCTTTACCTTATAATCTGTCATGCTATCTGTTAAAAAAAGAAATGTTTTTAGAAGCATAAATCATCAAGTTCATCTACATGTTTAGAAAATGGTCACAGGTGTTGCAATAGTCTCAGTGTTGTCAAACTCTGCCTTGGATGGACATGAATGTGTATTGCACTTACATTTAAAAATGCAAAAGAACATTTCATTTAATAACAGAAAACAAACATAGAAAAACATTTTTAATAACCCACTGATTTCTTCCATTAAGACAAAACAGAAAAACATGTACAGACGCTCTCGAAAAGAAATAAAAGAGGAGCAAAGAAAGAAAAGAGACTTTGACCTTTAATCTCCTTTGCTGAAACTTTTTTCAACCACTAGTCACATGAAAAAAAAGACAAACGACCCGTCCATCCCTCACTTAAAACTCAACACACACACACACATACAAACACATATCATGTGGTGCATAATTACCATAATAATAATGATAATAATACAAATAATCATTACTCATACAGCACATTTCAAAAAACAAGCTCTCAATGTGCTTTACAGACACGAAAGAGGCCGTCAGAGGGATTCGTCGTAGCAGGGAGGTCCGGACAGGACGTATAGAGACGCTCACTGACCTCGGCGTACTCTGCTCAGGTCTGTTCACCTGCCAACCGACGGTCTGTTCGTCCACGGCTGCTGCCGTGTAACAGAAGCTGAAACTAACTGGGACTTTGACATGTGCCCTTGGCGTTTTAACGGAGCTCAGTGGGAGCGGGAGGTGTGCAGCTGTTCTTCCTGAAGCAAAAAGTGGCAGGTGCCACCCCCCCAGACGACTATCTAGTGGCCTGCGCCTGAAGCCTGTCCAGGTTTATCAGAAACCAGTGACTATCTAACATCTCCACATCTTGCTTTGGAAACTGGTGGTAAACCTGGATTAATACATTTTTTTAACCTTTTCACAGGATTGGCCTGGAATTATACTTTAAATCAGGGAAAAAACAAAACCCCTTATGTTTACAGTCTATTTATGTATCTGTCTGTCTCTCATGCTAGTGTTGACCGGTGAAGTTCAGTCTGACAAACAGCAGACAGCGCTAATGTTCAACTTTGGAGGGAAACTCTTCAAACAGCGGCAGCAGAGGAGAGAGAGGGAAACACACCATGTAGAGACAACATGTAATATGATTTATCAGTAGTTTGTCAAATGAGCTTATATGACTTTAATATATTCATTTCAATTCACAGTTTGTAATTGCTTTTTTTTTAAATCTAACTATTATATTATATATGCTTCTCTTTCCTTCTTTTAAATTTTCAGAGCTATAAAAGAAATTTCATTCTTCAAGAAATGTGCAATGATAACAAATATATTCTATTTTATCCTCTGCCAAAATCTTGGTTTGGTTTATTTTGGGCTGATTTGTTAAAAAGTTGTGTTTTGTTTTTTTTTTAATTTTCGATCGGATTTATTTTTTTCTGTTTTCAGACTAATATTCTTTCTTGAAATTACACAGTTAATGAATTTCACAAAATAGAGATGGTAGATCACAGGATTATACATTTAGTTATGTTGTTGGATATGAATTGGAAGAAAATAAGGAAAACTAATATTTTATAATAAAGACTGTATAATAGATGGGCCCTGCTACTTAGATTATTTAGGTAATGGACAAGTAGACTTTATTATCATTGTTTTTGTAATCAAAAATCATCAGAGTAGATTTCTTTCTTTTCCTTCCAACCAACTTTTATTTATTTATCATTAGGTGTAACAATTATTCAGTGCATAAAATGTCAAGAACACAGTCTACTGGTGATGACAGTCATGTAAAACAGAAAATACCAAAAGTACAATAAAATCAAAATGTCTTAATACAATGAATGAATGTGAATAATAAGCTACACAAACCACAGCGCTTCAGTGGCAGCGTTTTCACATCCTCTCTGTCTTTCAATCGGATGCTGCAGCTCTGGACCGCTTGGGGGGGTGGTGTCAAAGGTCAAACACGGGCCTAGGACAGAGGGGTCACATGTGACCCACAAGGCTGCTCCGTCCTCTCTGTTTCCTCCTCCGGCGCGTTGCGTGTTCCAGCAGTGGCGTTATAATCCTCAGCACCGTTTAAATCAAAGGTTTAGATTCATCAAGGACTAATACGCACTATCTGTTATTATCAGTAGTTTGTTTCTTTTTCCAGTGGTGGAAATAAACCAGGTACATTTACTCAAGTATTGCAATTAAGTAGTTTTCAGGCACTTGTACTAGAATATTTCCAACTTATGCCACTTTATACTTCTATTCTACCACATTTCAGAGGGAAATATTGTGATTTTTACTTTTTATTTAACTTACACCTGCTCTGGTTGAAGTAAAACAACACGTTCATCATGTCCTGATGGGAATGATCAAGTTTTTAAATTTTCTTGAAACAAAACTGTGGATTATAGTTTCTAAAGAATGTTCAATGTGGCAGATGGAGGGTCGATCTAAATCTCTTGGACATTAGTTGTCTGATCAGGCATCTGTGATCAATCAATCATGTGATCAGTGTAGGAGGAATTTGCTGATAAATGTGATCTTATCCCTCACACTCAGCCAAGAACATTTCTACTCATTACATTATTATTGAATGATTCATTTATCTAATTAAATAACAAATATCAAATTTAAAATCCAGGCTAGACAGATTCATACAACTGCGTTTGAGGCACTATTACTTTTCAAAAAAACCCAATAAGATTCTTTTAATCTTATCTGTTACAGCTTCATATTTTTAATTTTTTCATCTTCAGTTTCTCTTTAAAGCACTAGGGGTCAAAAACTGTTAATGTACTTTTATAAAGAACTTTGTCCTAATTTGACTCTTTGATTCGTATGAACAGCATGTTTACAGCAATGACGTTGCTGCTACCAAAGATGAACAAGAAATTTAGACATAAAAAAATGAAAAAAACAGGCCTACGTTGACGTGGAAATACCGTTTTATTGTCTGTACGAAAACTTGATCCAAGAAAACCGAGTTTTAGCAGAGTATAACAAACACATCAAACTCCAGCAGAAACAGGAAATGGAGGAGGGAGAGAGGGAGGCCTGGACAGAGAGGAGAGACCCGGGCGGCGCTCGGCCCACGGTGTGCACGCTGGCGGTTGGGAGGCGAAAAGGTCAGACCCCGTGACTGTTATGGGGTCGCCTCCCTTCGTTCAGATTTCAGCAGATGCGCGCACACACACACACACACACACACGTACAATGGGACCGGGGATGTGCCGTCGTCAACAGAAACGTGTGTTTTCTGATTTTTACATCACAATTTTTAAATCAAAAAGGCCGTCCGGGCGACGGCCTGGCGACGACCAGGCGTCCTCGGAGCAAACCGTGGCCTCAGTCAGGCGTGTGTGAGCGAGAGAAAGAAAAAAAACAGTTTATTATCAAACAGCACATGCAGTCCTTTATCAGTTTACACTTAATAATAAAACACTTCACCATTATCATTGAAGCAGACAGGAGTCAACACTACGCTGAATACTCTCGATCAGTAAAACTGGCCAAAGAAAAAGGAAAAACCTCTCCAGCCACAATGGAAGAAACAAATTCCAAAAAAAAACATGGAATGACCCCAGGTCTCGGGGGGGGGGGGGCTCAGTGGAGGGAGGAGGTCACATTGGCACCAGGATCAGTACAGAGGCCACTGTTTAAAGGGGGACATCCACCCCCTTTAATGTTGCATAACAAAGAGCACGGCTTCACTAAGGCTTGATAACACACCCGTCAGAAAAAAACCCAAACTGCTGTTTCAAGTTAAGATTTTATCCTGCATAAAGAAGGCTCACAGTATATTTTTTTGTAGGGGCGGGGGGCTGTTACACTGTGCTATGATTTGTCCTGGCAATAACGCCCCCCAACTCAGTGAAAACTGTCTCTCTACCAGAACGTCCTCAGAAAAAAAAAAATCCGGTTCTGGAGCTGCACCAAGATGGAGACAGTAGATTCATTTACTTTATCCAGGGTGGAGCACGGGGGGGTGTCAATGTGTATCACTTTGTGCCTCAGATTTCAGTGTACATACTTAGAAAGTAAACTTCTACTTAGAAACCGATTAATCCATTTGAGTCTTTGTCCAACCTTTTCCTTCTTCCAGCTTCTATAATGTGATTTGCTTTGCTTGTTCCTTTTTTTAGTTTTCTCTGACTTTAAACTGAATTCATTCGTTTCTGTCGACTGTCAAGTAATTTCAATATACAACCTTTGGATGTGGGAAATTGCAAAAGGCCTTTTTTTTTTTTTTTTTTTAACTGTTTTATAGCTTAATCAATCTATTAGCTGCATCCCCCTGCTCACTCAAAAAAACCCCAAAAACCCAAAAACCAAACCCAGCTCAAGGTTTTTCCTCTGACAATGTCTCGACGAGACCAGGTCTGACTTACAGCAAAGGTTGGCAACCTCTCTGCTCGAAAACTTGAAGTGGCAGAAAGATAATCCTGACACTGAGGGTCTTTTTTAGGGAAACACTGAAAAATTATCTTCAGTGCTGTTCTGCTGCTGCGTTGCCTCTGTACTTCAGCACATTGGATTTTAAAGGACCACTGATGTTCTGACTTTCAGCGGTAATTTGACAGAGCGGTAGAAGAATTAGAGCCGTTCTCAGGCTCAGTGCTCAGTTTTTAAGAGACTGGAAACATGCTGGAAATATTCATCTGAATAAAACCATATTTTCTGTACATTTATTTGCTTTATGAAGGTCTGATGGAAGACAGGCACTCTGCTGCTCCTCGACACATCTGAGCTTTTGTCCAAAATACCTCTGATGTTTTATATTCAGAACACATTAAAATCATGACTAACAGTATAAACGTTTACTCAAAGTGGCAGGGACGTACTGTACGACAGGCGTAGATAACGGATGGTCGACTTTGCCTACATGATTGTTCTTCTGGCTGAAATCGTCTGCAAAAACTGGGGAAATGACACACGTGGAAACTCTCAAATTGAAGCTGAAAGTCAGTCAACACCCTTTAACCCTCACATCATCACGAGCCCGTGTGTTGGACTACACACATAGAAAACGACAACAAATGAGTTACTGCACTCGCACCACACTGCAAGAAAAACCTGTTACTTCCGATCACGAAAGAGCATACATTCTAAGGAGTTAGGAAATTACATCTGAAAAGGTCAAAGATGTTTTTATGGGTTTTTTTTAAGTTACTAGAGTGTGGTCTTACTTGAAGGCAACTACCAGAAAAAAAAGAAAAAAAAAAAAGTAATCAACCCAGGCACCCGCTGATTTTGTGCAACATTCAATCTCACTCGTGATTGTTTGTTAAAGGCTCATGAGCTCTGTCTACCGTAACCCACGAGGCCACAACACTTAAAATAATAAATCTAAAAAACCCCCACTGCTCTTAGATGAAGACGAAAAGGCTCAACTCCGCGTCCCGAGGCTGAACGATCATTAACTCTACGTCACTTTTTTTGGAACGTCTGCAGCTGTTGTACTCAGCCTACGTTTCTATTGCAAATGTGCATCTTTCAACTAACAGGTGCCAAAAAACAACAATTCACCAGAAATCCTTCAATTAAATTCAACTAGCATAATCCATTGTAAATATATATGTATACATAGTTTTTTTTTGTTTGCTTTATGAGCGTCTGATGGAAGACAAGCGCTCTGCTGCACCTCAACACATTTGAGCATTTTTCCAAAATACCTCCAATGTCATTTTATTTTCAGAACACATTAAAATTATTATGACTGTAACAGTACAAACATTTACCCCCAAAAACAGCAGAGACTTACATTAAAGTAAAATAAAATGGAAAAAAAAACAAACACAAAACTATGAAAATTTTTTGCTGATGAAAACAAAAGTATTTTTATGAATAAGGCCATTGATAAAGTCATATATTTCCATCCAATAACAAGCAAATAGGGTTTGTGTGAAATCAACGCCAGTGTGTTGTTTTCGAATTGGGAACAAATATGTCAGAGACTGGTCTCAAATTAGATCCACAATTTACAATAGCACTATTAAAAATTGGTCAATCAGGGTGTGGCAGTAAAAAAAAGGGGGAGGAAAACTGGTCATTCCCAAGAGAGGGAATCTCCTTCAGAGTGGAAAGGTTCATTTTATAACTTTTATGTTGATCCCTCCAATTCCAACATTAATAACTGTGTGTGTGTGTGTGTGGGGGGGTTTTGGGAAAGACAAGGTTTCATCAATCTACCCAATGAAATGGCCGAAAGATCCTGTAGCAAACATGTCAATCGGCCACAGTCGGACCTCACAGTGTTTGTCACGTGGCTGGATGGATGGATGGATTTCCCATCATCCTCCGGGAATTATCGTGTATATTTCTTTTGTTATTTAATTGGCTAGGGGCTGATTAAAGGCCACTGGTATGAAACAGTGCATCTGCCTTAAAACAGACTTTCCAAAAGACAAAGCACAGGAAAAAAAAGAAAAAAAAAGGAATCAACCCAGGCACCCGCTGATTTTGTGCAACATTCAATCTCACTCGTGATTGTTTGTTAAAGGCTCATGAGCTCTGTCTACCGTAACCCACGAGGCCACAACACTTAAAATAATAAATCTAAAAAACCCCAAAAAGATAATAAAATCACTGCTCTTAGATGAAGACGAAAAAGGTTCAACTCCACGTCCCGAGGCTGAACGATCATTAACTCTACGTCACTTTTTTTGGAACGTCTGCAGCTGTTGTACTCAGCCTACGTTTCTATTGCAAATGTGCATCTTTCAACTAACAGGTGCCAAAAAACAACAATTCACCAGAAATCCTTCAATTAAATTCAACTAGCATAATCCATTGTAAATATATATGTATACATAGTTTTTTTTTGTTTGCTTTATGAGCGTCTGATGGAAGACAAGCGCTCTGCTGCACCTCAACACATTTGAGCATTTTTCCAAAATACCTCCAATGTCATTTTATTTTCAGAACACATTAAAATTATTATGACTGTAACAGTACAAACATTTACCCCCAAAAACAGCAGAGACTTACATTAAAGTAAAATAAAATGGAAAAAAAAACAAACACAAAACTATGAAAATTTTTTGCTGATGAAAACAAAAGTATTTTTATGAATAAGGCCATTGATAAAGTCATATATTTCCATCCAATAACAAGCAAATAGGGTTTGTGTGAAATCAACGCCAGTGTGTTGTTTTCGAATTGGGAACAAATATGTCAGAGACTGGTCTCAAATTAGATCCACAATTTACAATAGCACTATTAAAAATTGGTCAATCAGGGTGTGGCAGTAAAAAAAAGGGGGAGGAAAACTGGTCATTCCCAAGAGAGGGAATCTCCTTCAGAGTGGAAAGGTTCATTTTATAACTTTTATGTTGATCCCTCCAATTCCAACATTAATAACTGTGTGTGTGTGTGTGTGGGGGGGTTTTGGGAAAGACAAGGTTTCATCAATCTACCCAATGAAATGGCCGAAAGATCCTGTAGCAAACATGTCAATCGGCCACAGTCGGACCTCACAGTGTTTGTCACGTGGCTGGATGGATGGATGGATTTCCCATCATCCTCCGGGAATTATCGTGTATATTTCTTTTGTTATTTAATTGGCTAGGGGCTGATTAAAGGCCACTGGTATGAAACAGTGCATCTGCCTTAAAACAGACTTTCCAAAAGACAAAGCACAGGAAAAAAAAAAAAATCACTGTTGATCATGCAGTCCCCCAAAGTTTTCGTTTTTTTTTTCCTGCTAAATGTTTTGAGTTGATCAAAAGGCTTCCGCCTGCAAGAGTTGAAACGCCTCATCCCACTTTCCTGGTTTTAAGGAACTGCATGTCGTCAAAGTGCGAAACGTGAACGCAGAGGTTGAGAGCGGGGGGAGCACTGGGTGGCAAAAACAAACAAACAAACAAACAAACAGCTGATCTGCTACAGGAAAATGGCAACCATTTCTCGACATCCGAAACCAACTTTACTTCCTCTCTATTGTCGTGGCTTGGAAAACAAGTTTCTGCACACAAGTAAAATCTTTCCAACAGAGTGATCATTTAGTGAGCGTGAGAAAAACCTCAAACTGATAGAAATCTAATATATATTAAAAAAAAAAAAAAAGAAAAAAAGTTGAGAGCATTAACTGACAGGTGACCCTACAAAAAAAATAAAAAAATAAAAAAATCAAGCATTCAAAAGGGAAAGAAAAAAATGGAGTGCGAGGAAAAATGTGATAAAACAGTAGCATCGATTTACAAAAAACTCTTCTGAAGCTCGACAGGACGAAAACTGAAGATGTGTCCTCGGTGGCGACATTTAGCCACAGGTGGGGAGAAAAAATAAGAAAAAAAAGGCCGAGAGAAGACCCAACCGCTCCCTCGTCCCAGAATAAACGCTGAGCCCTTCTGCCCCGTCCTGTGTGGTCCACCGGGTGCTTTTATGTCCTCATATTACTTGAAAAACTTATCTTCTACATCTAACTGGCAAACAAGGTTAGCGGCGTTTCTAAGAGCCTGCAGCCAGGATGAAATGACGTTCTCTTCACCATTTCAACTCTGGACCGGCTGGCAAAAATAAAATCTATGCCAAAGATTTGGGCCAAAATGATGCAAAACCACGTCTTCTGGTTGGGAATGTGCGTTTTCTTTTTCCCGGCTCTTTTCCCCAGCCAGTATCAAACAGGAGAGGCATGAAACGGCCGCGGCGCCATCCGATGGGAAAAAAAGAAAAAAAAAAAGGTGGCGGTTGGTCTGGGACAGAGCAACGGGTGAGCCGACTACAGGGTCTTCAGAGGAGGTTCTTCACGTTTGATTTGTTTCCAATGGATTTTTAAAACACATACAACCACACACACACATACATATTACACACACAGAGAACATCACCGTGTATTTCACACTGAAAGTCCATAACAAAAAACCAGACGCTGTACTGCGCTATCTGGTTTTGGGGAGGTCTGGGGGTTCCAGGTGAGGTGAGGGCGGGACAGGGGGGGAGGGACCGGTATTCTTGCAGACCGACAGGTGTGTGTAGAGGGGAGAAGCAGTGACCAAGGCTTCATCGATTATCGGTAAAAGACGCTTCGGGAAAGAGTAGTGGAGCTGTAGGGCAGCTGAAGAAGGCTAGAGGAAGAAGTCCGGCAGGTTGGGATTTGGGGTTCAGGAGTGGTGGGGGATGGGGGGGGGGGCACGGGGGCCACAAGTCGAGATCAGGTTTGGTGCTGGATATAAAACCAAACTGGCTGTCTTGGCTTGGGGAAGGATCTCGTTTGTAGACCAGGGCATCTAAGTGAAAAGTTGCTTGCAGTCTTGAATATTAAAACTCCTCCTGCTCCTCAGCATCCGGTATCACAAAACCCTCCTGGAGAGACGGAGACAGAGGGAGGGAGGGAGGGAGGGAGGGAGAGGAGGTGTGAATGAAGGCCACCAGAGACTGTTTAGAAACACCTGGAGTATGAGTTTTATGCTCGTCATCTGTTTGGAACCTCAAACCACCAGGTTTGAGCGAACAACATACACACATTACAGCGTTTACAAGGCGAGAGGTCCACAACAGGCTGGTGCCAACTGGCGCTGGATTGATTATTGATGACTGAAAGGGGATCACAGATTGTTTTTCCTCCCTGTTGTAGTCATCCGTGAGTCAATGTGACCAGACTCTTTTCCCCCTCTCCACTATCTTTGGATTCTGGGTTTATTTTTTTTCTGGATCAGATCACATCTCTATGGCAGGAAAATTCACCCATGAATGTAAATAAATGGCTGCAATTATTGACAGCTGGCAGAAAAAATGTTCTTTTGTTTATCACATATACTCTGTTTTAATGCAGATGAATAAACTATGTAGCTGTTCTGTTTTATATAAATTTTTCTATTATCATAAATCGGGGGTTGTGTGAAATCTGATCATGGCTCATAAATTTGAACTTTAGTTGCAGTTATTACCATCGTCATCTTATGATCACTACTCTGACAAAATGAACTGAAATACAGGTTAATAGCAGCAGCTTTGAAAAAATACATTTTGAATAATTGTGAAAATGTCCCCCCAAACATCTATGTTTTTTAAATGTGCAGAGGAATGTTGAATATTGTCTGACAACCAGCACCGCTGAAGACCGTCAGCCTCTGAGCGGGCCGCATGCCATTCCTCTGCAGGAATTCACCCTGGCATCAGCAGTTGTTAACAGCAGAGCAAATGGGCTTTAATCTAGTACTGAGCTAAGAACACATTACAGAGTGTGCTGGCTTGCAGGGGACATTTTTTAAGAATAAGGCTGGTTCTTTCCTATGTTTTTGCTATTGTCAACAAGTCACAGGAACCTACTAAAAATCAACGTGTTGCTAGTAGCTAAGGTTTGTGAAATAGTTGCTGGATTTGACGCAAGGTTCTTTTATAAAGAAAAGCCGCTAAAATGGTCTGAAAAGTTGTTTGTTTGGTCTTCAGAATGAATCCCAGCATTAATAAACTTGATTTAAAAAAGGGAAATCTCTCATTAAAATATAATGTTATTGAAACTCACATCTGTGGCGTAGAGGATGTCTATGATCCTCTGCAGCGTGGGGTCGCCTTCTCCTTCCTTCTCCTGGCAAATCAGCTCAATGTTCCGCAGCTTACCAAAATAAAAATCCCTCTCCTTCTCCATGTCCTGAATGGTAGATTTCAGGATCTCAAGCTGTGGAAAAAGGGGCAAATACAGCATGAAGTTTTGTCTCTGCTTTGTCACATGACTCACGCTTTCAGGACACAGAAAACAAATCCAAGTCAATGAGATGTAAATGTAGTGTTTCCGTAATGATTTTATGGATTAAGCTGGTGATTTATTCTTTTTTTGACTGATTATACAAAATAATTTTTTCACAGTGGAGCGCTGACCTCATTGAGGAGCTCTGCCCTCTCCTCATCGGCTCCTCCACTCCCCATCTTCCTCGCACTGACAGGGGCCAACTTGGGGGCTACCTTGGCAACAGGTGGCCTCTGGGGAGCTGTAGAGACATGCAACAGAAGATCCATTCAACCAGTGGAACTTAACCGGCATTTTTCCCAACCATAAATCATTGTCGAGCTCAAACCATTTGACCAGAGCTCTGACCTTGGCTGATGGCCTTTTTAGGGGGTTTGTTGAGAGCTGATGTGGCCGGGTTGGGCGTGGGCATGGCGTCCTGGCCCTGCCTCGCCTCCACTGGGTCGTACTCCTTCCCATCATAGTTGGCGTCAAAGAACTTCTTAAACCACTGGACGAACTCAAAGTTGTCCTGGAACTTTCCCTTCACCAGTTTGTCCACTGGAATGATCTGCAAGCAAAAACAAAATTTGTGTTCATTTAATGCACTTGCCAAAAAAATGCTGTGTCATTACATACAAGGTTTCTCTACCTAAGTCCCTTTTCAGTGTTATATCAGAGAAGGAAAACTGTGTTTGAAAATACCACTGAGCAAGAAAACACTTAACATTAAATATGTACAAGAAAAAAACAGTGATACAGCTTTAAAAAGGGCCATTCTTCACTGACACTGACTCAAAGGGCAACTACTGACCTGCTGGAATAAAGAGGATTAACAATGTATGGCCTGTATAGACAATGTATGGCCTGTATAGACAATGTATGGCCTGTATAGACAAAAAAAGTTGTTTGTTAAATTATGAAACTGTCTTTTCTGCTGGCACACACCTTAAAACATGAAGCAGACCAGAAATGAAGCATAAGTGAGGAAATCATAGCAGCAGTGAAAGAAAAAGAAAAAAGAAAAAACCTAGAGTCGTCAGTGGGAAAGGCTCAGCAGTAAAACCCAATTACTCAGTGATGGAGGAACCTGACATTATTAGACAATACACACTCACAAAGCATGAATGAGGGCAAAGTGCAAAGCACCACAGACACACACATACACAATGCCCGGGATTATAACCCCGAGCAGCCATGAACACGCCGACGTGCTCTGCATGTTCAAGTGTCTGTGACACGGATCTGTGGTTCAACGCTGTCCGGGCCTTTCAAACAGCACTCAAGACCCAGAGCAATGAGTCTAAAGGATCGAATGGCAGGAAGGAGTCGTCCATGAATTAATTATGGCGGCTCAGTTGAAAAGTCCTGCAAGCAGCTGCCTGTTCAGGCTGAAACCAGAGGATGAGTAAGACGGATCTGCCCTGTTTTTAAAAAAAAAAAAAAAAAATTTTTTTAAAAATCGCTGGCGGACTTTTGACAACATCGACACAATCTGGAGGCTGTTAAAGGGATTATATATACACATTTCATTTTATATTGAAAGGCCTCTGATCATGAGAGGAAGGACTGAAACCAATGCAGATGTGCGTAATTTTTCGCTCCTTGGCACAAGCAAGCAGGGCTTAGTGGCACATTTCAGCTGTATCTGCGCATACGCACTGCTGCTTCATAACTGTCTGATAGATGAAAAACATTACAGTAAGTAGTAATGTTATCCCATGAGCAATGGACGAGCGAACAGAGCTCTAATAAAAACGAAATGACGCATGATAGGACCAGCAGAGGCAGCTCAGCTGGTTGGGGAGGGGACGACGGTGGTGGTGGGTGGGGGGCTGAGTTTCCATATCAAGCAGCAGTAAGGGAACGAACGGAGGTTGCGTTCTTCAGACATTTCAAGACGCTCGGTTCTAACAACCGGCCAGAGTGATCAAGGGTCAAAGCATTTAGCTTCCTGTTAGCAGCAGGATTGTTTTGCAGTTTTGATTTCACAACTTCAGACTTTGAGGTCTACGTTTGTTTCAATGGTGTTTAGCCTTTCCCCCAATCTTTGCACAGATATTTATACAGTCAATACAAAATACACCATCATCTCTCTCTAGGTGATTATTCTTTGCAGTGACAGAAGAGTATGTGACGAGAGGAACTGAAGTCAAGTCTACAGTAGTTGCAAACCCCCCACCACCACAGGAAATAATGGGAGGTGTTTTCTTGCTAATCTAGACCAAAGTGCAGACTAATCCTCCACAATCACGCAACATGATCCGTGTACTGTCATTTTCGGTGCCACTGTTGAGAGCTGCGAAAACGTCCACTGCCGTTGAGATACTACAATCACGATCCCAACACTCTCTGAGGCGGCTTCACGTTAAAAAAGCTTTTCAGCAGCCAAAAACTTAAGGGTTTGTAGCCTCAGTCATTGGGGTTAGCAGAAGTTCTATAAAGATTTGGACATTTCTGTATGCAAACTCATTTTTTTTTTCCTGGTAAAGACGTGGGTAACGAGGTACTTGTTAATGAGCAGGGTCTTTAAATGACTTTGTGTATCAGGTACCATGTCACAGGCAGTATTGTGTTGTCTGTTATTTCCAGTGTTTTTCCTAACGATCATTCTCAGGGTCTTAAAGTAAAAGCCAATTTCTACATGCAGTTTCTTTAATATGATTCCAGCTGTCCTTGTTAGACGGTTTCCTTGCAGCCACTTCCATGTAACTGCTTTCTTTCTAGAGATTTTCATTCTGTGTCAGACATTGATCTGGGATTTTCTCTGGTATGACAGCAAAAAAAAAAATTACATTAAAAAAAAAATAAAAAATCTATTTCTATACAAAATATTTTCATCGTCTCATCAGCAAGCCCAAAAAATAATCAGCATTTTTTTTCCTTCTAACCACACTGCCTCCAGCATTCAGTCCAACACTTAGCATGTGAGGGCTGCATGTTTTGAAAAGGTCTTGGAGATTGTTTTCTGTTACTGCCCTCTAGTATCAGAAATGTCTTCATATATAATTCCAGACCATCTCCATCTTTTACAGGACCCCCTGCGTACTTAGTGGCCGACGTGCGGCTGCGTGTTGCGACTTACTTTGTCGACTCCCATCTTTTTGAAGGCGACCTGCAGGAGCTTGAAGTTGTGGATGTATTCATGCTCCAGCTTGGCACCAAATTTGACTTTCTTCAGAGGCACGGAGTTGGGGAACAGCATGTCCATGAACTGGCAGTAGGCAGCACCTGGACAAAGGGGGGGGGGGGACCCATATAATTACATTACAAGTTCGCCAAGGTTTAAATTGAGTAAAAGCGTCGCGGGGACTCGTTGGATGCTGCACATTCAAAATTGGTCAACCCCTTAAAATGTGACAAGAGGATAAAAATAGAGCACATCTTCCTTTTCATGTAAGAATAGAGGAAAACATCAGACGTTTCTTTATTTAAACATCAATCACAAACTCACACACCATCCCATCAGCTCTTCTTTTTTTTTTTTTTTTAAATCACCTTCCTTCTGTGCTGCTCACCAGTGAGCAGCAGCTGAGAGCTGACTGCCTGGCCCAAGGGCACAGGAGGGCCATCTCCTTCACTAGTCCGATAATCCGAACTAAAATTAAACACAAATGCACACTAGGGCTGGGTATCAAACCGCAATAGCAACAACCATCTACTGAAAGTTGACAGTGAACGAAAAAAAAAAAATAAAAAAAAAAAATTCAGTCTTATGATCTGTCTGCTGCTGTTTAGATCAAGTTCTTATACTATACAGTCGTTTCTGTTCAGCACTTCAATTTTCTCTGCATGAGATGAGTAAATTCTAACTTCAACAGGGATACACTTAAAAAGCTTGGCTTCATTTGATAAAATGTTTTAAAAAATTAACAGAAAATCCTGTTGTTTTTATTTAAAACTCCAAAATCTGCAGTAGTATTTACAGACCTTTTCAACACACCAGCAGCCCTAATCACTCACTACTTCCTAAAGGCTACTGGTTCTAGGGCAGAGTTCACAGTATCGGAGGGAACCCGCATGCATTCATCAAATCATCTGGAAATAACCAAGAAGCTCTTTTTTCTATTCTGGAGATGAATTATTACATAAGTGCGCCACTCAGTATCTCTACACTACAGAAGAGCCAGGGTTAGAATGGTGATTATATTGCATCCAAATGTAGAATTTGTCTTTTTGATGTCAACCCTTCAACTGCAGAAGACGCCGTTCACCCACACGTCTGCCCGCCTAGGATTAAAGCAAACTGCCAGGGCCCCCACTGTTCTGACAAGCCCTTTAATTACAGGCCTGAAAAGCGGCAGGTTTCGAATGTTAACATCTGCAGAGGTGCAACACGTGCCCGCACAGGCCGGCAGGTGTGACGAGAACGGATGGGGGGTATTAGCAGGTCACAGGGTTTCGGGCAACGGGACAACATTCTCCTGTTGGCCCCCTTCACCCTTTGAGTCAGCAACAGCCAATGCTGTTGGCAGCGACGGCTGTGCGGGGGTTTTATCCACTTTCCGGGGGGGGGGGGGCATGTCTTTGCAGCCATCAAATATTATATCTGCTTACACCTTTAAATGCTCACTGAGAAAGCATTTTAGAGAGGTGCTGAATCAGCTGGAGGATTACTAGTGGTGCAGTTGAACTGTACTTCATTATAAAGGGAGGCATTTCTGTTATTTGACCTACATTCATTGATATAAATGGGGTCAGAGGACAGGTTCAACAAAAACTGAACACTATAAACCGTAATGAGTTACCAGGACCATTTTATTAGACTGCTTTATTTTTTAATGGGCGTAACTAATAAACTGCCATTTACAGACTGTGCCGGTTGTTAACAGTGAATCATTTCACTTAAAATCTGAAACTAGACAAAGTTTTGAAAAAAATTCCTTAACTGCTTTTTGTTTAAAATTCAAGTTTTCCTGATGATACAAAAACTCGACCCAAATAAACACGTTTTATTAGCTCATATGATCGAAAACAGAGGCTTCAGTATTCTCCTCTCCCATTGTCAACGAACTCGGCATCAGCGGCCACTGACCTGCTGTGGACCACAAAGAAATCGCACAGTCATGCAAAGTCTCTCACATGCTCACACCCATCGACTTGTCAAACCGTAACACCCACTGAGACAAATGTTTCAGCAGGTCCCTCGCTGAAACACACGTAATAAAAGAAATATCAAAGACAATTAAAAAAAAGAAAAAACATATTTCTCACCTGAACACAACATTTCGATCTTGGTGAGGTTCATCTGTAGAGACTCATTGATCCAGACCAGCATGTCATGACGACTCAGGTTGTCGCTGGTCACTGAGGTGGAGTACACGTTCACAGCCATCGTCAGTCACCTGATGCCACGGAGCCGGAGGAGTAAGAGGAGACAAAGGAGAAACAGAGGGGAGAAAAATTTACATGGTGATAGTTTATCTGCTTTGCCGGCCGCATGGACAGATAACCCGACCGGCTAATGCAGAAACTTGCCCTCGCATGACTTCATTTGCGGCCTGTGTCATTATCGTGAGGCGCTTTTCACTTTACACTGGTTTCTTAAAAAAAAACAACAAACAAAAACAACAACACATGACCAGGACCCTCCTGAAGCAGAGACATCCAAAAACAACTCCAGTTATTACTTCAGAAATTACTTCTGCGTAGGATAATTCTCAGATAAACAGATACCATCAAATAAATCAGCCTTTATTTTTTTGGTGACACTCGGGCTGCGAATAATGACTATTTACATTATTGACTGATCTACAGACCATTTTCTCAATGGATTTATCATTCTGTAAAATCTAAGGTATGTAAAATATCAGAAAATTGTACAAAAGAAAAAAGCTCATCATCAAGTACCAAAGACAAACTGACATCTTAAAATTGAAAATGATGAAATAAGCCTCCAATTAATGTTCTGCCAAACTCTTGATCAACCAAAGGTAAGACAATAAAAATACCTTAGGCATTTAGATTTAGAATATGATAAAATAGTTAAATATACGTAAATATGTTACATAGTCATATGAAATATGGAGGAAAAACTGTCTCAACCATTGGTTTTGGCTCAGCCCATCCTCTGGCCTTTTTACAGTACTAATCATTCAACATGTAACTTTACACTGAAGACTGGGCTGTAGACACACCCAAATCAATACTTCATAAGAAGCATATTTTAGCATAATTTTTGGATTATATCAGCAGCGTTCTTAGTTACAGAAGTCAGAAACTAACATGTGGCTATAATGTGCACTGTAATCATTACGTACACATACTGTACAAAATGACTGTCTCCATAGGGTCTCTAGTTACAGCAGGAACCCTCCTCCACAGTCCCTGCTGTATCTCACCTCCAGGTCAGGCCGGGCCAGTTATTTCCTCAACAGCTGAAAGCAATAGCTGGGGGCTTCACAGGAGTACGAGTTCTCCTCAGACGTGCTCAACTATTGTGTTTTGGGCACGTGGAAAATACGATTCCCATGGAGGGTATCACATTTGAATGAGAGATAACGCAAACCTTCGGTTGTGTCTGTGTGTGTGAAAATATTCAACAATACAAGCAGTATCAAGCGATTGTTAGCGCAGGTTGTGTTAATTAAATCAAAATGTCACTTTTACCACAGCTCAACTACTAATGGTTTCTACGTGAGCACAGGGCTGAGACTAAGGGTTATTTTCATTATTGATTAATGTGCAAATTATTTTTCACTTCAATCAAATGCTGTCAGATTTACTCAAAACAAAAAATTCTCAAAGAAGCTGATTAGTTTTCTTTTGGTTGATTAGTCACTGTAGCTCTAATGAAACTGCCAGATGTTGAGAAATAAAAAGCCCAATTGCTTTCAGCTCTGGAGCTGAATTTTTCCTTTAAAATTAACAAAAATTCTCTGCTTTCAGCTTCTCCAATCAGATAATTTTCTGGTTTTCTCTGCTTTAACTCACTGTACATTTCATATATTTGGGCTTTGGGCTGTTGGATTCACAAAACAAAGAGAGTTTAACAATGCAGTTATCTTTGGATTTGGGAGCTGTGGGGAGACTTAAGGGAAACAAGTGACACTTATTGATTTGAAAGAGTCTTAGAAACTCTAGATAACATATGAATGCTGGAAATAATTGTTAATTGTAATTTAAGTTACTAAACTAAATAAAGTAAAATGAAAAAAGCAGGGGACAAAATAAGTGAAAATAAACAAATGAGAGCAGGATTTGTATTATCTTGGGATAATCCCATATGTGGTTTTAACTGGAATAAAATCTGCGATTTACCGTTTAAATTTATAGTTACCGGTAAAATGAAGTGTCTTTAAAGAACATTCATCAGTTTCACTGTTCTGTTGAGTAAATTTTTTTTAAGGAGACTGATGTCACTCTTTATTTGGCCTTTGTCCTGGGGAATTAGATTCCAGTTCATTTAGTACTTGTACTTTGTGATTTTAATGTTTACAAAGACACCACCGTCCAAACATGCATTTGGAACAGACTGCAACAAGAGAGGTTGTACATTTATTTCATTTTTGTGCTTTGATGTTTTCTGTAATTTTGCTAGTAAAACAACGACTCAAGAAAACAACCTGCAGACTATAAACAGTGAAAATGACGGTTAGTCGCCTAAACCCCGGCTGAGAGAAAGTAACAGCAGCTAAATGCAACAGGGCCCGTTCAGAAACTTGGGGCTAATGTTAGCCGCGGTTGGCCGCGTCGGAGGCGGCTTAGCCCTCTGAAACATGAACGTAGCCGAGCGGCTAACAGACACCCCGGCCACTGGTGACCATCGAGCCCGCGTCTGACAGCTGACCCGGTTAGTCGCCGGTTTACCTCCACCGAGCCCCGGGATGTGGCCGAGGCCGGCTACGTTCCCCTCGACGGCCAATCGCGACCACCGGCTAACGTGAGTCAGTTTATCTGGCGGACGCGACGCCGTTTCCCCGCCCTGGACTCGACGAGCACCGCGTTAGCTCTCAGTTAGCCTGTGACCGGTAACGCCACAAATATTCAGGGGCGGGAGGCGCTGCCTTTGTCCGCATATCAACCAGCGCTAACGGGGGCGTTACCGGACCCGAGGCCTAGTCCGAGGTGGTCGGTTAACCCGGGAATAAACGGGCTCATCCCGGTTCTGCTCCTGCGGCTCACAAGCTAACATGGCAGCTAGGAAGCTTAGCCGCCGCTTCACATGCCGGCTAATCAACGGCTCCGCGACGCGGCGCCGTTAAACCTACCGGGAGTCGATCGGTTTCACAGCTCTCGGACGCGTCGATTTAACTTTCTCGGCCGCAGCTGTGTCTCATAAAAGCCCAAATGTTCTCGTTTCGACGCTTTCGCCACTTCTGCTTTTCTCGTCCTTCTTCTCGGCGGTTCACGTTCACTGTACCGGCAGCGGAAGGACCGGGCTCGTGACGTCACGACGCACGGGTAACGCCTAAAGGCGACGACGACGACGACGAAGCAAAATGAAGTCGGTTGGAATAAAGTGGGAATTAAGAGAGAAGTCACGTTAACTCAGACAAGTTAAATGTGACAATGGGCATAAAATGAAATTTAATTACATCCGAAAAATCATAAAATGGAATTCAATTCAATTCAATTAAATGTGATGATGAGGAGAAAATATAATAATTTCAAATTAAATTAAAAATACATAGATACGGAGAGAAAATTAAGGTAAAACTAAATGGAAAAAATTGAAACCGGGATAAAATAAAATAGTATAATAAAACATATAGAGAAAAAATAATACAAAATAAAACACAAAATAACATTTGATTAAATATCCCAAAACCGAATAAAATATAAAATAAAATTTGCAAGAATTAAATGCAAGATAAAAACAGAATAAAATAGATCAAATTAAAAAAATATTTGTGATGGCTCAGAGAAAATAAATCAAATTTCAAAAAATGACCAATATGTAACATCTTTGAATAATCTCATATCTGGTTTCAGCCGTAATAAAATCTGGACAAAGTTTTTGCCTACTAGTAAGATTAAGGAACTGTCTTTCAGGATCATCCATAAGTATTTTCCCTACAAGGTCTTATTTCAAAAATCCTAAAAGAAAACACTGATGTTAGAAGAGTGAGATGGTTTATTTTGGATCTGCCCCCATTCTCACAAGTTTTAGCAAGATGCCAGTTCATTTATCACCCAACATTGACTTGGAATTTTCCTTTTCTGTTGGAGCATTTGATTTCTGATGGTGAGTTCTATAACATCAGTTTGACTTTTCTGCTGACAAACACCAACACCCATGTATGAATTTAAAACAGATCACAAGCAGTACGTTCAAAAAATGTGGTTCTCTAAACGATTGTAAAACACTTAATATTTCATGCGATATTCTTGTCCTCTTTGATGTCAGGGTCATGCATTAATTCTGTCTGAACTCCTAGTCTAACTCCTGAGTCTATAACTAATGTTAACAACCAATAAATCTGCTGCCACTCGGATGCTAAAACTAAAAATTTAACAAACTCGACTGCAGATAAAAAATGTCAGCTCACAGACGCACACAAAATAAAGACACCAAATCCTGGATTATTCTGAAATTCGTTTTAATTATAAGTTCTTGTATTGGTCTTTTCAACAATCCCCAAAGAAAAAAAAAAAAAAAAAAATCAAAATCCTTATTTCCATTCAATTATTCAACCAAATATACAACATGTAGTGATAGTTGATAAAAACGTGTTGCACAAAGAGCAACACTCTACATTTATGCATGTAAAAAAAAAAAAATGAATAATCAGGTGATCATCATGGGGGATGATGGGATGGACACTTCAGCCCCCCCACACACACACACCCACACATTTACAGACTGGCAGCTACTGTCAGTCTACAATACCTCTATACCTCTAAACCCCCCCCCCCAACCCCCATCCATGATACAGTCATCAGTCAGGACAGGTCACAATCGTCTGCATCAGTTTTATACACAAGAAGTGGGTAGGAGCTGTTGTGCCTCGGTGGTCCAGGATTATTCATCACAAAATAGTGGCAGTTTAGTTAGAAAATGAAAATAAGCCATAAAGTGGCAATAATGAAAACAAAGGCAAAAAAAATCCTAAATTAGATTTTTCATAATCTGAAGATACAATGGTAATAAGTAATGCATGTGTTGTATGTGTTGACCTAATTCAAAGATGTGCCTCAGTAAGAAAAGCACCATGTTAATATTAACATTACTGACGGCTTTTTAAAACATGGTACAGATGATTATTATTACTATTATTATTATCAATTAGTATGGTTCTGTTATTATTAAGCACCAAAGCAACATAAAACTCTCGAGGGCCTTTGTGTTCATCACACTCTTGTTAGTGTAAAAGTGGCACGCGCACGCACGTGCACACGCACGCACACACACACACACACACACAGACACACACACAAAAAGCCAAACGGCAACAATACAGTAGTAACAATCAATACATTTCAATGTGTCTCCTAAACAAACATTATGATTTTACTCAGTTACTTTCCATTTCTGTGTAGTACTTCCTGATTTGAAAAAATATACAAGATACAAAAATATATACAAAGGGATGGAAAGAAGACTTTAAAATTAGAAAATAAATGGTCTGAAGTTCAGAGTCTGAGTTGTGGAGCATAAGCCACCAAAGCCTGTTTGTTTGAACAGGACAGTTCAGTCAGTTTTGGCAGAGGAAATAGAAGATAAAGGCAATGTCTGTACAGGATTTAACATTTTTTAAAAACTACAGTAGACATTAATCTCATGAAAAATTAATTTAGTTCTACTTTTTCTGCTGGGAACAACAAACATGATTCAAATACAACAGTAAAGTAGCAACTCAGCTCTCAGGTCTGTTCAGCTGGACACGATTCACAGTTTGCAAACCAACGTAGTGTATTAAAAAAATATACCTCAAATGTAGCAGTTCATAATATTCATGCTAAATACTAAACATACAAACCAACAGTTTAGATGGTTATTGACACACTCAGCCCTGGAGGAAATCAGATGAATCTGATATGACATCCATGCAGCACCATTACCTTTGACCTTTGACACTGACAGACCTTCTCTCCTCTTGCAGAGTGTAAAGCAGTCATCTTCAACGGTAACGAAGAAATTTGCAGAGAGGGCTCACAGACTTCTAGTGAGGAGGTAATAATGGATTAACCCTTCAGGACAATAGGTATTTTCTGGGTTTTTTTGCCTTCCATGCTGAGACGACCGCTCACAGACACTGAGAAATTTCAGTGGGAGGAAAAAAAGGAAGGATCGGCAGGGTTAGGCCAAGAACTGGAGGGAGCATAATCTGCCATTTTCTACAGAGGACAAAGAGCAGCTTTGGGGGGGTGAAGTGACTGACAAGCACAGAAACTACACGTGTGACACGATAGCAGGACGCCGGAGGGCACAGCAGAGAAAAACGGCCCCCTGATGCGGCGATCCGGCACAAAGGCCCCTCTGTGAGTTGGCCTTTTAAAACAGGAGACTGACTGCAGAGACCGTCCACGCTTCATCTAGTTCTCATAAAACATATGGAGGGAAAAACCCTCCCCACAAAGACACACACATATACATACTATACATCCTAAAACGTGACCGACGTCCCCTATCTCAGTTGCTGCAGCTCTGGAGAGGAAGGGGAGGAAAGGGAGGCGGAGGAGCTGGAAGTAGCGGAGGTCTAGGAGGAGGAGGAGCTGGAGGTTGTGGTGGTGGAGGACGTGGTCAAGAGCTCCTCACAGGAGAAGTAGTCCTTCAGTGGGGCGAAGAGGTGACGGATGACCGGTACGCTCCACGCCTTCCCCAGCACCTTCTGCCTCTGCTGCCGGTTCATGTTCCTCACGTCGGTGTAGTGTTTGGGGAAACCAAAGATCCTGGTGAGGGACGAGGGAGAAGGGGAGGGGGTTAGAAAAAAAGAAAAATGTAGACTCTTCCGTCTTATAAAAACTGCTATTTTGTGTCCCCATAGATTATTTGGTAAAACTACTGTGTGTTCAATGTGTTCTATGGTGTTGTCTCTATTTGGAGCCTTCAGAACAACAAGCTGGAAATGAGGAGCTTCTGACCCTGAGGATGCTCATTTCCAAGTTTCTAGATGGTGATCACTCCTGTCTCCGACTATCATCAACCGCTGGGCAGTGATTTGGTGTCTAATAAGCCCTTACATCTGCTACTCTAACTGGGCTTGGACTATATCAAGTTGTCTCGCTGGTTCCTGAAACAACATGGCCCCCAGCATCCCAGCACCTGCATTTTTTTTTTCCTTTTTTCAACCACAGTGCTGTTCTAGGCCCCAGCAACCACTATCTCAGACTATAATAGCTGCCAGTTCTAAACCGTAACCAATGTTGGCCATAGATCTCTATATCTAATGCTTTGAGGGCAAAGTTCTGCAGATTAACAAAGATCCTAAAGTCCTGAAACAACACCAGGCTGCAGTTGCACAAAATGCAGGAGCAGCAGTCAAAGGCTTGCAATGAGAAAAAAGTACACATAAAAATGTATTAAATAAAGAGATATACTCTAAGCAGAAAGGAACGAAACTGTCAGAGATGCACGTGTTTTTACTTTTCTAGTTCAGTGATCCAAAGGTTGTCCTCTCTGCCGTTCTGGAGGACGGGCAGCAGAGACACGTCTTTTCCCTGCTTCAGGGAGTTTGGGTTTGTGGTGATGGTCCTCACCTTAGTGACCTGCAACGCAAACGACATGCAGTGGTAAATGACATCGGAATGACTGTAATCGCTATAAATGGAAGGATGGCAGGTGAATTCAACCAACCCTGGCTTCTCTGCCGATCTCTAAACATTCCTGGAGAATCAGCTTGTCACTCTGGGAGGCGATGATGGGCCTGACGGGACGATCGGCAGCAGACAAGAAAAATTTATTCACACAGAATTTCTTAGACGCATGTTACAGAGTGTTTTACAAGATGGAGGAACAAGAAAGAAGGAAATATGCATAAAATCATGGATGGATTACATAACAGCCTCATCAGGCCCCGGGGCCTGAGGGGACATGGGGCCCCCTAGACTAGAGCCTCTTTATGAAATGACCAACTTGTTCACTGTGTAAATCGGTCCGATGAACATAAAAGACGTAAAGAGAAACAAAATTGTTAAAAACAGATGCAAGATGGCCGAAAAGGAGATGTAAAGAAACACCAAACGAACAAGACCTGACAAAAAACTGAGATGTAAAAACAGCCACAGGGACAAAATGAGGAAAAGTAGACAAAACAAAGAGACACAAAATGACCATGAGATGTAAAGAGACAGAAAAAGAGAAGACTGTGACACAAAATGACTGCGAAGAAACAAAAAATCAGTAAAAATAGATGCAAAAACACCACAAAGAAACAACAAAAAAGCAAATTTCTGTTTCGGGGGGTTCTGCTCTTATGTAGGGGGGGTTGGGGGCTTTTACATATCTGTGCCCTGGGAGCTGCTGCCTCATTAATTCATCCTTTTGTAAAATCAAAGGGCAAAAACTGTACCAACCAAAAATACAATTGTAAAATCGAGGAAAGGCGTCAGACAAACAACCATTTTGTCACATATCCCTAAAGGATATGACATAAAAAATGATACAAGCTTTAAAACAAATGCTGCTGCGACAGGAATATAAAACTCCAGTCAAGAACACAGCATGAAATTGAGTAATTCAACACTATTATGTTGGTGGTGAATTAGATGTCTAACCTGCTCATCCCCGGGATGTTTCCCCAGAAGTAACGAGCTCTGTGGGCCGGGCTGACTCCGACTGCATTCACCAGCACCGGGTTGCACTGTCCACGAGCCAGACACAACAAATGGTTTAGAACATGTTAGTAAACAATAAACAACAGTGCTAAAGGGGGGGGGGGGCAGGAAAGAAGGACAAGGGTATGGACAGAGTAGAGTAAGGGAGAGGGAAGAGAGGAAAAGGCAAGGACGGAGGAGGAGGGTCCACCAGACACCGGACAGAGTCCAACCGGCCGAACCTCGAGGAAGCGGCAGATGTTGACTTTGTCGTGCGTGTTCATGAAGACCACGTTCTCAAACAGCCAGAAGAACGGCCGGGAGTCTCCCTCGCCGGGCTTCATCAGCTGGAGGATGCGGTAGAACTCAAAGAACAGCCTGCCGGTGCCCTCTGCAGGGGAGAGGACTCAATTACAGCCAGCAACTACATAACATTATCAATATGATCGAAGCGTTGCACAGGCCAGTTAAGGTATTGCATCATATTGCTTCTACTCACACCTGCATATAATGATTATTTCCTGTTGGTTATTCTGTTTGATCAACTTGTATAATTATTTAAAAAAAAACAAACAAAAAAAAGTTTTCAGTGGTCAAATATGAGACCGTGGCTCTTTCCAGATGGAATCAGTGACTATTTAGCCTTTCAGTGACTACTAACACTATTAATCAATATATTTAAAGGCGACATGCGCACGACACTGGCACGTACCGTAGAGGCCTTTTCTGAACGGGTTGACGATGGACAGGTCGTTGCACGGGCTGCCGCCGATCAGCAAATCGAATGGACCCCACTGCTTGATCTGGAGGGTCCAAGAAGAGCAGAGAGCCAGTTTAATTCACTGTGCACGTCATTTTCATTTCAGTTGCATCGGTGTCAGTTTATTAGGTACACCTAGCTAAAACTGATGCAGTCTAATGCAATAGTCCTGCAATAAATCCCCCCTCATTAAGGTCCTAATGTTCAATTTGTGTTGAAATGTTTCATGGAAGATGATTGTACAACAAAACATGAACATTATGACCTTCATTTTAAGTTTAAAACCAGGTTTTATTACTGGGCTGTTGTAGTTAAAACTAACCGTACCTAATAAAATGGCAGCTAAGGGTATATGGCATCTTCAGCTGATTAAGACAGCGGAAGATGAGACTTCAAATAAAAAAAAAAAAAAAAAAAAAAAAAACAGGATTCAAATATGTCTCAGGTCATCGTGAACCAAAAGCACAACATAGAGAAACACTGCGTAATGTAAGAATATTAACATTATTAACTCTATATAAGGACGATGACTGTGCAGAAAACAAGACAAGAACAGACGTGTTCCTGGGTGATGAACCGGACGTCGCCAATGTGGACGATCTTGCCGTCATGGTTGACGGATGCCACGGCGATGGAGTCCTCACAGACCTCTGAGGCAACGTATGTCTCCACTTTAAAGCCAAGGTCCTTCAGCACCAGGTAACCTGAGGACACACGGACACACACGTTCACACTGCGAACCGCCGACGGACAACGGGGAAGAATTAGGAGGAGAAAAAAAGTTTTACACTAACACACGGTATTATCATAAATAAATTTTGTTGGGTCACAACAGTGAGGTCAGAACAGAGGAGAGAGACCAATGTGATGAATCCTAAATATGGCCTTGTTTCTTCAAAAGCATCCTTAACTTAACATTCTAGTGAAATCCATCCTAAACACTTAAGTGTTTCCCAAAAACACTGTAACTGAGGACATCTGTAGAAAATATTATAGATTAAGAGTTTAGAGCATCTTATGAAGCTCATAAACCAGCAGGAGAAACAAACAATACATTTTTTATTTATGTTTTATTTATTTATTTTTGTTCATTTTAAGTCTTTACTTTTACCTAGAGCACTTTTCTTCACAAGTTCTATGACATTTGATGTAAAAAATAATACAGAAATGATGACAGACTGACATTCAAAAAGATCACCTGCATACTCGTGAAACTTAGAGGAGCCATCGCTGCTTCATTTTAGGTTTAACAAGAGTTTAACGTCTGCCTGGAGCAGCAGCTAAATCAATCAGACGCTACAGTCTCAAGCTGACTTCCACCCATTAACATGAATCAAAAAGCTGTTGACTGTTCCATGGACTTTAGGCTTTGTTTTCGTATTGAACAATTCCAACAATTGTAAAAAACATTTAGTTCACAACACCTCGGCATCGTACATGCCTTCGCCCTTTAATATGGCTTCAGGAAACGTGTGTAGAAAATGAAAAGGATTTGTGGAAAATCTTCCCGTCTTCTAAAACGGATCCAGGTCTGTGTACCCACCCGTTGCTATGCCATCAAACAGTGAGAGAACTCGCACTGGTCTGCGCTGGTTGGCAGGGATGGACGGGTAAACACGGTGCGGCTCCTACGGAGGTAAAAAGAAACTCCTGTGTGCGATTCCTTGTTGATGGACAACTTTGTTTTGGGAAAAAAAAGGAAAATCTGTATGACTTAAGTTTGTGTTCATGAGGTTAAGATTCTTTTATTACAAGTCTGAATGTGTGCAACTTGCGTATTTAATTATTTATTGCAACTTCCAGATTTTGTCTCAACAGACTTTAACTGATGTTATATCTTAAGTGTTTATAGCTTTTAGTACCTTTTATTTTTGTCGTTTAAATGGATATTTGTTTACATAGAAGATAGAAATAAATATTAGTTGTATTCCTAAAGCAAATCAGTTTTTTTAAAAAGTTTAAATTTCAACGATACTAACCCTTTCTATCACCAATGTAAACCATGCACAGATTTTGACGTCATATAGTGAATAATTGATATTTAAATAGGAGTTTAAGTTTACTAATACTTGTGAAATTATAGTACATTGAAAATATTTTAATGTATTCAGAGTTGGTGACGATATGTCGACCACTCACAAACTCCATGGCGCTGTTGTTGGCGAACAACCCCTGAACGCGAATGCTCCAGTCCTCCCGGGGAACCAGGGAACCGTGGGGCCGGTGAGGCTGGCACAGGAAGCAGATCCACGGGTCCACCGCCTTCAGAGAGTCAAACGTCCCCGGACCCACCAGGATGTTCAGACAGTCCTCGCAGTAGGATCTACGGGTGGAGGCGAAGAGGAGGATAAGGAGGACAAGGAGGAGGAGGAAGAAGGTGGAAGGAAGGTTAACTGAAGGAAAAGAGATAGATAAATGAGAATGTAGAGAGAGAGAGATGAAGGGACCCACCGGCAGCAGCTGTCGTTGCCACACAGGATGACGTCCAGTCCATAGCAGCAGATGGTGCAGTAGGACTGGTACCCATCCTCATCATAGCGGTACAGAGTTTCCATGAGGTTATCCTACAGAGACATATTTAAATATATTAGGAAACTTACTGACCTCATGTGCGCGACTTTTCTCCAACACCACTGTTTGCATAGCAGCACTCATTAGAGCACACATGTCTGGGATCAGTGGGCCGTGTTTGTGTAACAATCGTCAAGGTTGACTGGTCCTTGTGTTTTATCGTGTATTTATAACAATGCGATGTCTTTACAGGAGCATTTCTGAGTGAAAACATGTGTTAATTCAATATTTCTTCATCAAAAAAACAAAAAAAACAAAACCGACTCGAAGTAGATTTGGCTCAACACTAGTTACACTACTTCAAGCAGTGCAGTTTTCTGTGAATGTTAGTGTATATTAAACTAATGATTACAAATTCAATTATTAATAAAATATAAATAATATGTTACATATTTTGGGTGAAAATACGCATTTTAATCCTGGACCAACTAAGTAAAAAATATGTTTTTTTGACCATTGGTGAAGAAATAATGTTAAAAAAACTTAATAACCTGAATCAGATGAGTTAGAATCAGAAGCCCATGAATTTTACAATTCAGAAACAGCTACTGCAGCCAAACAGTAAGCTAGCTGAGCTAGCTGTAGGCTAGTTAAAGCTAGTTAACAATAACTAGCTTTCAAGAAATGTATATCAGGGTGGGTGATCCCATCCGGGGTGGGCTTTAAACTCATGTTTACTGCAGCCAGCAACGGCAACCGGAAGTTAAGAAAAAAAAAGAAAAATGAAGTGGAACAAAACAGAAAAAGGGGGGAGGGCCACATTAGGTCAATGGCACAAGTAAAGCCTTGAGGTTAACGCTTCGGTTCAGGGCGTCACACATTTTGACCCACATTTACAGTACATTACAAAGCTGCTACTGTTGGTCACTGCTGGTGTAACATATAGAGAGGCTCATGGTTCCTTACTTTACACTTTAAACAGAGACTGCCTTTGAATAGAGGGTGGAAGATCTCAATGTTTTCGGTCCCACAGCACAAGCAGAAGCCTGCAAACACAACACAAAGACAAGTGCACACGGGAGGAAGCAAGTGAGTGACTCAGTGAGTGAGCATATCAGTATGGATGGAAAAAGAATCAACTAAATGTAGATAAGACAATTATTATGTTTTAACATTAAAAATGTGAGGTACTCACATTCACTAAAAGGCTTAACGAGAAATTCACTGGACTATTTATTACAACAGTGTGCAAATGTAAACAAAGCCTGTAGTCAAATGACCGATGAACAATCAAAAAGAATTAACATGATCATTCCATCATTTAAACACTACACAATGATCTTTTAAAATGCATAAAAAGTGACAAATTAAGAATTAAAAACATACGACCAGACTAAAGACTCACCTTCGATGTCCAGTTTCATGTCCCGGATCCTACGAATGGTCTCTTCTGCAAGAAAAGTAACCACGAGGAATAAATAGAGTGAGTGGTGTATGACCAAAGTCCCATTAATAACTGTAAATCAACTCAATTTCAAACTAAATATAAAGCACTTAAACTTAAACTTCATTCAATGTGGGGAAGGTGCTTGACAAAAAAAAATTTACTACTATTTCTAACAGTATATTTTCAGTAGAACAGTTTACTTTGAACAGATTCCAAGTTGGCGATGAGGTCTGTTGCTCCCTGAAGCTGAGTCACTGATACATAACAAGCTATAATGTAGTTATAAGCAGAACTTCACAAGGGTTTATTCATGTATGGGTTAACATGAATTAAATTCCTACAGACTATAAACTGTTTAAACTTCCTTTTTGCTGCATACAACTACATAGTAGAGTTTAATACACTTCTTATAGAATGTTTATGTGGTGCTTATAAATGCTAAATTGGGACAAAATGTTATAAGAAAATATCACACAAACTTAGAAGTGAATTGACTACCAAGTGGTGCAATCTCCACAAGAACGTTGATCTAGATCCAGTTTGTACATTTGCGCATCTTATCTGTTATGTTGTGATTTGATCAGTTGCTCGGTCGATCGTCGATTGTTAGATTACTGGTTTGGAATTGAACTGTTGAAATGTGTTTTTTTGCATTTAACAGGAATTCAGATGCTTCACTGACAGAATAAGCTTGTGTTCAGTACCTCTGCGTTTCTGGTCCGGCTGCTTGTAGACGCCCATCACCTGGTTGCCCTTGTTGCACGTTTTGGCGGAACCCCTCTTCTTGTACGGCACAAAGTCTGGCGACGTGTCGTCATTGAACCTGTCCAACTCGCTGCTTTTCTTCCTCTGACCCCTCCCTCCTCCCCATCCCCCCTTACCCTTCCCTCTCCCCCATCCTCCTTTTACCCTCTCCCCCCTCCCCCCCCGGCCGTCTTCTTCTCCTTCCCATCCTTGCCTCCCTTGTTTCTCCGCTGCCGATCCTCCTCCCAGTTCCTTCTCCTTCGTGACTCTGTCGGTGCCTTTCCCCACCAGAACAGATCCTCCTTCCTGAGCAGTTTTTCCATCTTTCCCTCTTTGGAGGGATATCTTCTCTGAAAAGTTTTGAGTTGAAAGTCTGTGCAAGGAGACGGTCATGTCTTTCAGCTTGACGCTCCTGTTGCTCAAGGGGGCAGAGGAGTTGAAGGACAGGGGAGAGGAGGAGGCTTTCAGGGGGACTTTCTTGTTCACATTCGGACTGCTGCTTGTTTTAGTATCACCTGGCAGGGGACAGTCAAAAATGTAACCATTACATGGACGCATACCTGCTCAGTTCTTGTCTTTGAACTGTCTTTATTTCCTGCCTGCAGTTTGCTTTTTAATGCACAGTTGTGTTTGAAAACTAACTGAGAAGCCTGAGCTGAAAGTTTGTGGAGTCTGGGAACCTGATAGAGATGAGGAGACACTCGAGCGTAAAATCTAACTGACATTTGTAAGAAAACAAAATACTGAGAAAGAAAAAAATCTAATATTACCCAAATATTTGATACTTTTGTTTTTAGCAGCCTCTCAGAGACACCATTTCTGTTTAACCACAGAAAATTCACCAGCTTGATATAAATATTCAAGTTTCTAGAAGGCAGAGGTTAAACCTAAGGTCTGAAAATGACATTCTCAGGAGGGTTTAGGAGGATATTTCTTCTAAAAGTGAGTGCTGTATAATTTACTCAAGAAATTATATATGAGAGATTTCATTGAGTTATTGTAGAAAGGGGGAGCAGAGGCCTTTAGGTCAATTATACTACTGCATTGACCCTTCGCAGTAGCCTGATGTTCACCTCCCAAAAAAGTCTAACTACGCGTTACCGCGACTCAGAACGCAACTGCAGTGATTGGTCGGCTCGGTAGCATCACATTTCCGGCTTCCCCCTCTTCACCACCATCGTTCAGACCGTCTTCTCCAACGTCCTCTTTCGTTTCTGTATTGCAGCAAATCAAGGAAAACTTAGACCGCTGTTCAAAATCTGTCAGCTCCGACTCCCATCGAGATCTGCTCTGTTTCAGTTTCACTGGCGAAGAAACTCAACCAAGTGGCATATAAACGCCACCACCAACTAGTGGTTTGATGGTGTAATTGTATATAGTATAAACAGTACAGTATAAATGCTCACGACAGCGTAGGCACCTTATAGGCTTGATGCAGAAGCATAAATCCAGCACCAGACTCTGTAATGCAATAGAGGAATATGTGTCTAATATACGACAAAAGCAAGACATAGTTTTTGTTAATTCTACTGTAATTATAGTGATCAGAGTATCAGACCTTGGTCAGCAACGTTCTGCTGCTCTTACTGACGAGCTGCAGGGGAAATACTTGGACCTCAGCGCCTTCATTTGTCGTTAGAAAAGCAGCTACATTTCCTATGGGTTATGAGTGTGTAACAACACAACCCTCCTGGTCTGTGATCTGTTTATTGATAATCATAGTGTTTATCTATTCGGGCTCTGAGCTGGATATCTGTACCGTTTGCAGAAGCTGTTGGTTTGAGTCCATCCGGCCCAGTGGGCTGAAAGCCTCCAAAGGCCCAGTCCAACATCTCCTTGAGCAGCTCATTTCTGTCCTCAGGAGACGCAGAAAACTTCTTCTCGCAGCGAAGTGCCGCCTCCTGACAGACAAGGACATAAGAACGTAAACAGGTGAACTAATATCATCGAAACACATCGACTCCCCTACGAAGTCCAGGTTTTAATCTGATTCAAGTAGAAACAGACAATTTTGTTTTTGATTTTTTTTTTGTGGTCAACAGATCTAAATCGGAACTCAAAGGCAAGAAGGTTTATCCCTTTTCTGTGTCTGTGTGGTTAAAACGCTGGCACTTCTTTAATTTCTGTTCATGTACATGAGAAAAGATGCAGGGGAACACACGGACCTTCAGTGACAAGAAAATGGCTTCATGGTAGGTGCGGAAGGTGGCGAAGGACATGGCACAGAAGTGCTGGCTGAAGTCAGCAAACGGTGTCATCGCCTGCAAACTGACCTGGAACCAGAGCCAAGGAAATCAGCGCAGGAAATGGAACTAGATATAATAATAGACATTAGGACACAAACTGCTACACATCTTCTGCACCGATCTTTGTCTGACTCACCTGAGAGGACATCCTCTGCCCGTACCACTCCACCGTCCTCTTCCACGGCCGGTTCTCCTCTGAACAGGGTACGATGATGCCTGGCCAGGGAGAAAAGTCATCCACCTTACCCCAGACCAGCTCCCCCTTCACGCCCTGAACACACACACACACACACACACACACACACACACACACACACACACACACACACACACACACACACACACACACACACACAGTCGTTCAAAAGTTTTCCGGGTAAAGCTCGTCTCATCTCCTAGGTCACATCCACACCTTTTAGTTCTTTTCTGGTTCATGTTCATGCTGATTTATTACAAACAAATCAAGAGAGGATAGTGAAAAGTCATTCGAACTGACATTGTTGTGCAACTGTTGTCCTGCATCATTGGCTCTATATGGACAAACGTGGGGGAATTCTGCAGAACTTTGACAGAACTGTTTGTTTTTGTTTTTTTTTTTTAAATCTTCTCAGGTTCTGCAAAGAGTTCACAAACACATACGTGATTATGAGAATAATCAGGGTCCAGTTAGTGTCGCCGAGTAACCAGTGTGTCTGTGGACTGTGGGAGGAAGCTGAGGTAGCAAGGGGAAGCCCACGCAGACACAGGGAGAACATGGGAACTCCACATAGAACCGGGGACAGAACCCAGAACCTGGAACCCATTGCTAACCAGTTTACCACCCTGCCGCTCAGTAGTACTAGCCTGAGTATCCTTAACCTTAGACTTTACCTGCACTACTGTAGAGTCGGATGGTTTGTTTGTTGAGACCATGTCTCCATCATCATCCTCCTCCTCCTCCTCCTCCTCCTCTTCCTCATCACTGCCCAAAGTGAATGCAACCTCAGCCTGTGGACTTTGTTGGCCTGGAAAACAGTGGCAAGAAGACATATGTGAACCCTTTGGAAAGACCTGGTTGACTAAAATAATAGTTCATAAAATTTCATCTGATCTTCTTAAAAGTCACAAGTAGACTAAAGCTTCAGCACAGTAGGAAATGTTGGAGTAAGCACTAAGTAATAAATCTGTTCAATAAGACTGAGTGAGAGGAGATCAGGTAATAAAGATCATTAATATATTATTAAACTGAACCCCTTCCCCATTCTTTTACTTTTTCTACTAGTAATATTATGCGTTTCTTACTTTCTGCCTTTGTCAGTCTGCTGGTCCCAGATATCTTGGACCTGAACACTTCAACCACATCTAGCAGAAATAGAAGACACACAGAGTCATATTGGTTATTATTAACAACAACAACTGCTGCTGGCAAGACAAAAGATTTTACCGCCTTAGTCAAAGGCAATGGACAGATTTTCATGTAGATTAAGCAGGTAGAGGAACATAAACAACCAACATGGTGACAATAAACTTCCTGGCCTGATTGTCCTACCGGAGGAGTTATCTGTGTAGTCTGAGTCCTCCATACTGCTGTGGTGTCTGATAGGGACCTGTAAACGGGGTTTGGCCACAAAAGAGTCACTGTCCTCTGATGAACTCTCCTCATCCTCCCCTTCTGTCCTCCTGCCCCCACAGCCCCCCTGGACAGGTGGTCTCTTTCTGTTGACGCAGGGTCTTCTTGCCCACCTGCCCGGTGAGGGTGTGGTTCCGGGGGTCACCTTGCTCTCAGGTGGAGCCCTGGTGCTGTTGAACACCTTGTGACAGGAGCAAATTGAAAAACTCAGATCTCTTTTCTAATTTTCTAATTAGCACTTGACACAAGGTACAGCTGAGGCAGATGGGAATGTCATTAGCTCTGCAGGTACTTGTACAAATTTGTACCATTGACAATTTGTACCACTGACATCTGTTCAACCTCTAAAATGCATGAGTCCCCTTAGTATTCAGCCTGGTCTTCTTCAACCCTTTTCTTTTTGGATGAAATTTGGATCGGACTTGGTCGGTAATCCAACCAGTTGGCTCCCTGTGAAGCTTTAGTTCTTAACACTCACCTGAGCAAACACCTGTGTCCTGCACAGAGAGCTGGGCAGGGCCAGGAGGGTCAGCAGGAGTCTATGCAGAGCAGAGCCCGGTCGGATGCCACGCATCATCTGCAGAGACGATACAGGGGACACTTGTAATGACAACTGATCTTTAAGTTAACATTTCTGCGGCGACTACATGGAGTCAACTGCTTTACCATTATTAAAGGGTTTTACTGTCAGTAAAGAGTATGGAAGATTAAAACAGTTGATAACTTTATTTTTACTTAATTGTGTCTCTGTAATACTTTCCCAGTTTTCCTTTTTTTTGAGGGTCGCACATCAACTGTTCTGGAAGTGTAGCGTGTCACTGATTCCGTGTAGGAATTCATCCCAATGATGAGACATTTACATGTTCCATGAAATAACGCTGATCCAGTCAGGTTTACCTTCGCCCAGAAATGTTCCTCTCCTGTTCTGCTCATTTGTTGCGCCTCCGCCGGCTCAAAGCACCTGAGGTAGTCATTGGCCAGACAATCGGTTTCTGGAGACCCCGCTTTACACAGACCCAGCTGGACCCCCAACTCTGACACCACATGTCTGGACAAGTTATGGTCCTGGAGGGAAAACACAGAGATCACAAGTGGCAATATACAGACTGGTATGGAAATTAGGGAACGAGGAAAATCACGCGCCTGGCTCTGCTTGCCTCCAACAACCTCTTAAAACCAAAAATTTACACATTATACACTGCTTATTTGATGTGTACAAAAAACAATGTGTTAACTCAACATCTCTGTGTTTTA
Organism: Istiophorus platypterus; assembly: GCA_016859345.1. Lineage (NCBI taxonomy): Eukaryota > Metazoa > Chordata > Actinopteri > Istiophoriformes > Istiophoridae > Istiophorus > Istiophorus platypterus. Next base: position 18,774,726 of record CM029111.1, on the reverse strand, counting down.
TGGGTCTCATTTAATGTACAATTTATTTGCTGGGAGCAGCTGCAGAAGTATACATGTATAAATCTAGATTTTTATGTCCGGAATCAGAGCAATTTTCATGGGGCTTGGTTTCTACAGCATCCCCCCATGATTTGAGTTTATTTTCACATTAAAATCTGCCTCAAACTGGTCGAACAAATACCTATAACTTGCTGCATCAGATTTGGGAGTTACTAGAGATAAATCTTACATTGATGTTTTCAGGGCGTTTCAGCACTGTGGCAATGTTCCTCAGCACCACGTCTCCAAGCTGCTCGGGAACACTCTGCGCTAAACTCTGCAGTGCTGCTTTATAGAAAGACACTGCCTCTTTCAGGAAGTCGACCCTCTCCCGTTCCCCAAGATCCACAACAGCGGCGGCCCACGGGATGTCAATGGCATGGGAGCCTATGTTCACCTCCGCCGTGGAGAGCAGCTCCCTCTCATCATGGAGGAGGTGTTCATCTCGTCGCCGGAGAAAGCGATTGGCAACGGACGGCCGGAGGATTCTGGCTGCATAGGACTGGATCAGTATGGCGGTCAGCTGGAGCTCCACAGCCACGTCCGCGGCGCCATGCTGCTGCAGCTCCTGAAGAGCTCGGAGGGGCTCCAGAGTGTGGGAGAGGAAAAGGAAGCACAGTTTGACTTTATGATCTATCAGCTGCGCTGCAATCCGTTCGGCATCCTCTGTTTGCCTCAGCGCTTTAAAATACTCCACTAAATCCATCCAGCTGCTCACCATCTTCTGCACGGCGGTGATAACAAATAAACACTGAGCAGAGACGGGGCGGGATGGGTCAAGAGATTCCACATCAGCAAACAGCTCTTTCAGACTGTCATTAACAAAGGGGCGGGTGGAGAAGTGGCGTTGGATGTCCTCGACCAGGTCTACCACCCTGCTGAAGGAAGCAGAGAGTCCGGCCTGGCAGGCTCTTCCTGCCATCCCAGGGAGGCCACAGAGCGACACTAACCCCGGGCTGTGGGCCCGGAGCTGGGATACAAATACCTGGCTCACCCCCGGGTGCCGAGCGTTATAGTAAAACAAGGCCAGGTTGGACAGAGAGAGGCCAGATTCCTTCAGCCTCTCTATCAGAAGCCGTGCGTCTGACTCTGCCGTGTGTGTGTCGACACTCATCGGCAGGGTCTGCAGCAGCCTCGTCACGCTGGCCCCTGAGCTCTGGTCGAAGTAGCCGATCAAGACCACACTGGTGCTCCGCCCTCCGCCCAGCTCGACCCCTGTGTACAGGTAGAGGCAGTACGGTGTGTGTGAGCAGGCCTGGACGACGTCTTTTGGGTGGGACGGACTCAAGATGGAAGACATGGAAGGGCCAGGAATACGACTGTATCTTCTGATAAAGCGTGACAAAGTATCCCGGCTGAAGAAACTGTTTCCTTGACTTTTACCGTTCACCGCTGCTTCTGTTTGTTCTATACCCTTCATCTCCTGTGTCTGTGCACACTCTTCTTTCACAGTTATCTCCATCATCTCTGTTTTCTGCTCCATCGTCACTTCCACCACATCATCCTCCTTGTCAGATATCATCACCATCACCTCTGCGTCCCTCTTCAGATTCACCCTCAGCTTTTCTTTGCTTGGCTCTTCCCCCGTTTTGCCCTCCATCTTCATGATGATCTCCAGTTTCCGACGAGGGCTCTGGGAGGAGGGGTCATCTGTAATGGGAATAAAAAGACACTGTGTATTTCAAATGTACATGAACACTATCGAAGGCAATAAATAGGTAACTTTGCTGGCTTCTTATCTGTTACAGTAAAGGCCTTTGCTCATTCAGACATCTGTTACATAAACGATCATAATAGCTTTATCAAACATGACAAGATTGTTGCAGAAGGAGCCAAGATGGCTGCATATGAAAATTGACACCTGGTGCACAAGAGTGTGATTCTTAAATGTATTTCTTATGTCTTTTGGCCCCGCATTGCAAATAGAAATGGATAACTGACACTATTTTCTTTGTGCACAAGAGATGATAAGTGATATATTTATTACAGCAACCTTAATAAAACAAACAATACAAAGATGTACATTTAATATCCCTCTGTGTGTATTTAACCCTGCACTGCTGTTAACTATGTGTTAATGTGATCTCATTCAATTCAGCCTTGGTGCTATGTTGACAAATTCTTGATGTTGTTCTGTAGACTTTTATGTAGACAGTTATTGGGACTCATTCGGACTTAGAGACCAGCATTTAAAACTGAGATCACATCTACCTGCTGCAATAAAAACCTGGCAAATGTACTGAAATCTCCAGAGAAACTGTGAATGGCTTTGGGCACATTCAGGTGCTGCTTATTAACATGGGAAAACGTAACATGTCCCAATTGCCCCAGTAACTATGGTAGTTCCAGTCCTGTAAAAACATCAAACTAAAACAAATGATGCAGCCCAATTCGACAATTTAAGTGCTATGTAAGCACAACAAACAAAACAACTATTTCAATCAACTACACATTTGTTATATAGTATATCTGTGTTAAAGCATTGTGATTTATCCACAGTTGCACACTGCTCCCACCTAAGTCCGCAGGAATTATTCTCTGCCCCCCTCTGGCCTCAAAGGCGTGGTACTCCCTGCCGTTGTGGTTCTCGTCAAAGAACAGTCTAAACCACTGCAGGAAGGCCAGAGCCACCGTGGGGTTCCTCCTCATCAGCGCCTCAATAGGAACATGCTGGAGAGAGGAGAGGGGGAAAACCTCGTAAATACAGAGTAGGTGTGTTTCTGTGTGTGAAGAAAAGACTCAACAAACTTCTTAAATACTGTCAGAGAACGTTTTTGCCAAAAAGTACAAAGACCCTCAGTGAGTAATCAGTCCGATAGACCAATCTGATCTGATAAAGATGAATCAACTGATTTCTGCTTTAAAATTAACATAAGAAAACATAAGAAAACACTCCAGATAAGGATCCCCTGATTTATCCTCATTTTTCTTTAATGGTCAACAGCATACTATTGCACTGAGTGTGACACCCTCCAATTTATCAGTAAACTGCTCACAGGGAAACACTTTTTCTATGCTGAAAAATATGTTAAGTATTTCTATTCTGCACACTTCTTCTTGTCAGCCAACAAAGACATTGATAATATATCATGATGAACTACTACTGGTCTGATTTATTGGTCTGGCTCGAAACAGCAAAGGCCAAATCAATAATGTTTTCAGATTTAATGGTCGTTCACCACTTTTATAAAAAAAATAAAATAAAATAAATAATACTCACTTGGACCACTCCAACTTTCTTGAATGCAGCTTGCAGTAAACTGTAGTTGTGAATGGAGTCCACCGGGTTACTGCTTTGGAACCGGACCCTGGAAAGATCCAGGGACCCAGGAAATAACAGGTCCATCAGCTGGCAATAGGCTGCACCTGGATGTGCACATAAAACACACAAAACACAAACACAAAACCGATGAATTAAAGCACGAACAGGCCTCACTAAGGCAGCAGCACGTTAAACAGTCGGGTTCCTGGACTGCAGCCAGGAGTGAAGTGGTAAACCAGAAGTATGCAACTAATAACCAAAACTCACTGTTTTTTTTGAGCTTTCATTGTTACATAAACACATACACACACACATGCTGACCTACCTACCTGTGCATACCTGCTCCACCTTGGTGAGGCCTGTCTGTAGGGTTTCATTGAGCCAAGCCAGCAGCTCAAAGCTGTCATATGAATGCCCAAGATTCAGAGTCACATTCACCGCCATCTCCTAAAGGTGATGAACCTGCACAAATGCCACATAAATATGTATTTACATTTACGGTTATAAAGAAATCAACGAGTCTGACTTAGAAAGTCACCTTCCGTTCCTGTCGTGATACTCTGGCATAAAATACTCAAGTATTTATTACACAAGAAACATGAGGTGGGTGTTTTAAGTAACCTTGTGCATTTATGAAAATATAACCCAAACCCTTCTGTCCAGGTCTGCTGAAAAGGCTTTTGTCACGAAGTTTACATTATATCAAACACTAAAAAAACAAAACAAAACCCCACTGAAATCCGAACTAATCAAGAATCACTGACCCACAACAGTTAGCTCCATCAACATTTCGAAGTATTATTAGTTCAGTACTACTACTAGTGTTATTCAACTTTAACCACTTTCTTTCACCAGGCTTGGGGCAGTATCAATCCTGTAAAATGTAAAATCATCAAGATACAAGCACAAGTACGCGTTTTATGTGTCATCTATTACCTCCTGTACACGTGGTTCACGAAGGGACCGCTTCGGCTTTTCCCCGCGAAAAGGATGCCTTCACGTCACGTGAAAGTGCCGTTCATCCTAGTCTCAGATAACGAAAAACCAGCCACTGCCAAGGAACTAAGGGTTCGAAAGTTTGCAAAAATATAGTTTTGCTCACTTTAATCAAAAACCCAGGTAGTTTGTATTCCTTTTGTTAATACTTTGACCAAATTCATTTCTACTCACGGCTTTTAGGAAAGACCGAGCGAGGGACTGCTACCTTTCTTTTCAGTCAACACTGAATGTTTTCCTTATTTGCCGACACGACACGATTTCAGACTAACTGCGAACAACTCGACCGACTGAGAGCCGCGTTTTCAATAGTCCCAACACGAGAACCTGCCACATTTAGCGAGGGGCGCTTTTAACTGGCTGCGCGGACGCGAACGCGAACGCAACCCATCGGTGTCAAACGTAGCCGGACGTCGCCGACTCTGCGCCAATCACGTTAGAGCGGGTACAATTCCGACCAATAGAATCAATGGAAGCAGAGTGACGCGTTCTGGGGCGCGGAGGTTAACGCGGTAACTGACGCTGGGTCAGATTACGCGAGGTTGTCACGTGGGTAAAACCGCGAGGGAATCTGAGCCCAGATCAGCTGTTCGAAGTTAATCGGTATCGACTCTACGGCGCCATGATGGCGACAGTCAACGGGACCTTCGAGGGTCCAAACGCGTCCATAAACACACCGCGGCCCCAGACTAACAGTCTCCTGACCCCAGGCAAGTGGTGAAATAAGGCCGAACGGCCACAAAGTCCAACTTAAACAAAACGACGCTCGAAATTAAACGTTTAACACGGGTGGAAGAAACCGTCGCCGCGACGAAACAAAGCAAGACGCTCAAGAGTGGCGTCAAATGTCGAAATCTAAAGGTTCAGCCAAAGGCAGCTTAAGGTATGAGGCTCGCTTTAAAGCCCCCGAATTAGCCAAGTCACTTTAATTTGGAAACGGTGTTTAAAAACATATTGGAACGGATTAAACAAGCGTCGAGTCACGACATTAGCCGGTGTGGTTACACGAAGCAAGCTAACACCAAGCGAGCGTAAAGTTACTGCGTAGCAAAACTGCGTAGTTACGAAGTTAAGTTCTGCCGAAAGACGCCGCGTCCCACAAACAACCGGGGGCTAAAATTAAGCCTGAATCTATGTCAAACACGTCCAAAGTGCGGCGGAGAAAACTCGACGTCCACTCACCGTCTCCTTCCCGTTCGTCGTCGGTATTTAAACCGCTGCTGTCGGACTCCAAAGCCCCGGCGACCCCTAAACCCGCCCCCGTCCCCGGTAACCGCGTTTTAAACGGAGCGATTAGCAATGTAATGCCGAAGAAATAGCCAAAAATGTAACCAAATTACCGGTCTGCGTATATTAGTCTATCAGTGAACAAAAAATAACTTTATACGGCAAATTCAGGATTATAATGTGCCAACAATAAACCTTTTATACCCTTTTCCTACATAGCCTTTGTAGCCAACTGTAGCTAAGTAGCCAAAATGGCTACAAATGGCTAAAAGCTATTCCTTAGCCGCTAGCTGACAAGTCGAACATTAAAACGATCATTAAAACTATTTGCTGTATTTCAGTATACTATAGATTAAATATTAATACCTTTATGAATAAAAAATGATTCATAGCGTTCATGGCGAAGATTGGTGTATTATAAATTTGGTTTGTGATTGATACGGTGATTTTAGCCCATTTTCAACTTCCATATGCAACAATGCTTATCAATATACTTATCTGTATCTACTGCAGGCCAAAACCACTATATAACAACAGATTTATGTACTTAATAATCATACAGACCATTTTCAATCTTCTTTTTCCATAACACTAGAAAGAGAAGTTGCTTTCTTCTCAAAGAGTAGTGTCAATATTTGTCATTTAAACTTGAACTGTCATGTACTGTTTTCCTTTCTTTGAGTTTCTTCATTATTATTTTGCAACCAAGCAAGTAAATTTTCTTTCAAGTTTGTGTTCTGCTTGAGTGTAGCCTCACAACAACACGGTCAAGAACACAAGTAATTTACAATACCATTTTTTCCTGTGGTGTACCACAAGGCTTAATATCAGGACCACTGTGTGTTTTTCTAGTATGCACTCTCAACTGGTAATGTCCTCCACAAAATCAATAAAAACTTTAAATTCTATGCCTGCGACACTCAGGTTTTACATTCCTGCTTGGAAATCCCGGTTAATTTAAACTTGAGCAATTATATTTACAATTCTTGGCCTGTTGCTATCATCATGATATTAACAATTATTATTATTTGTAAAGAACTTTTTAAAACATAGGTTATAAAATGTTTCACACAAGGAAGCAAAGAAATTTAATTTGCAATTTGCTATGAGAGGGCAGGAAAAAATTGATATATTTTAAAGATTAAAAGATAAAAAAATATATAATTTATAGTTAAATATAATTAAGCAAAAACTCAAATAAAATCAGAATGGACTCTCCATTAAAAGTTTGTTTTAAGAAGGGATTGAAAAGATGTCACTGATATGTTTCTCAGACTAAACAAGGCAAAAACAGAAATCTTGATTTTTAGGACATTTAATGAAAAATAAATGCACACAGATAGATCAGCATTTCAAAAAGGACACATGTCAGTGGTTTTTAACAGCCAAGCTGTGTTTTATTGAGTAAAAATTATATATAGGTTGCTATAGGAAGTACACAAACATAAAAAAAATCAATGCTTTTCCACTAACAGTTCAAATGAAGTATAAAAATAGCACAGAATCTGTTCTTTTGAAATGCTTTTGCACTTTAGATTCATAAAATTGTAAAAAAAAACAAAAAAAAACAAAACTATTAAAAAAAACTTAAAATGTGATTCTGATAAAAGACAAAGCACAAAAAGGCTACCGTAAAAAAGTAGAAACTTCTCAGATCGCACACACTCAAGCCTAAAGATACACACTCAAATGTTTTACATCTAAATAATACAAGATATCAAACCGCTATTGATTAATGTTGTCTATATTGTGCTATAATATTACAAATATCAAGCAAGCTTTATACTGTGTTAATATATATACTGTATGTGTTCTCAATACAAAAAGTCTTAAAGAGCAATTACAAAAAAGAAAAGAAAAACTATTTTTTTGTGTTGTTTTCAAGCAAAACATTCAACAGATTCAGCAGTTTTTAATGAAGCATGTAAACACTTATTTTTGGTTTTTTAAATGACTTTAAATTCAGACTCGAAAAGTTAAAAAAGTTTCCTGGTGGCACTTTAAGGGGCCTTTTGAGCACCATAGAGGAATCTGGTCATTTAAACGTGAAATAAAGGTTCTTTAGGAAGGCTTGTGCATTTTCTGTTTAAAAAAATTACAACAATGTAGTCCTTGGTCAAACAAGAGCATTAAAACACTTGTAAACCCTTCTATTGATACAGTACACAAAACACTGTGTAAAAACAGTTCCAGTGATAAAAATACCAGCTAAATATATAAGGGGCATATGGGAGCAGAGAGCTACAGTATATATTCACAGAACAGGGATCCTGTAGGAGGAGTGATGCACTTTTGCTCCTCTGTCTGAGGTAATGCCCATTTAGTCTGATTTGGTGACAGCCAACAGCATTAAAAAAGATCTTCCAGTTATCAAAACAACAACAAAAATATTTTTTAAAAGAACTAAACAAGTTTAATTTTTATTTTTTTGTGAGTTTGCACCACTTGTCACATCAAGAGAATTGGTACCAAATTAAAATGTCCATTGTGAACATGCTAATGCTGAAGAATATAATTAAAGGCAAAAAAAAAAAATATATACTAGCCAGTCAAGTAACAATTCTGTGATTGTTGAAAAAATCTTTTTTGTTACTAAAGAGCATTAAAAATCTAAAATTATTGCAACAACTTGGTGTTTGAAGTCTCACAACAGTTCCTCTGGCAACGAACGCATGCCACACTGTGCATTCGCGCTTTTTTCTCAATGACTTAGGATGACTTATCCATACTGCATATTGAATCATGAGCACCACAAAGACCCAAGTATCAGCCAGCAACGTGGGGATGTTTTTATAGCAGTCATCACGAAAATCTTCCCAGAAACTGAAAAACCCCTTTAAATAGTAAGTAGTCAGTGCTAGTTTACAAAAAATATCTTGTGTTCGCCAGTGTTTCCCATTGTGTTTTATTTTTTTCTTCGAGTTTCTGGAACAGAAACAGCTGTGAAACCACGTTTACACACAGTGATGCTCACTCTTTCCTGGAGACACTGGCATCAAGCTATTACAGTAAAACTAAAAACAATTTTTTATTTTTAAAAACAATATCTAAACATCTACAGTAGGATAAATGTCGTGTCACGTAATTTCTTATCTGCCTGGAACGGTCGACAGAAGACAAAAAACAAAAAAAACCACAACCCTTTCTCTATATCTTGTTTTTGCATCGGCTTGTTTCAAGTATTTGTACTTAGCTCTCAGGGAGATGTCGCTGTGACTTTACGACAGTTTAACTCAGAGTTTCATGCTATCTACACAAAAACATCTTTATATAATCTTTGATAAAAAAAAAAAAAAAATTCTCCCCTCTCTTTTTTTAACCAAGTCCTTTTCGCTCAAATTAACTTATCACAAAGCAAAAGACAAGAAGTAAAATTTAACATTAAAAAAAAATTTAAAAATCCAAGTATAAAACTAAAAATCCGGCCTCGTTTCCAGGTTCGCCTCTGCTCCACCATCTTCTAGTGCTCAGTATATTTTCATTCACTGGTCTTTTGGGAAACTGAAACATGAGGCTTCAGAACTTTACTTGTTTCAATCTGCTACAGCACTTTTGAGTAAAATTTTAAAAAACATGTAAGACAGATAAAAGGCTACTCTGCTAGCATCTAGCAACTACAGCCCCCATGAGGCTTTCACAGTTTTTCTGGGGCTGAGACTTACGAGATTTGTTGTTATGCTACACAAACAAAACAATCCATATTTTAACGTTGGTTAAAAAGAGATGCTTGACTTTTACCTTCCAGGTCAGTTGTAGATATTTATTACTTTAATTTTAATTTGGACAGAATTTTTACCCCCCCCCTTTATAAATCCCATGACTAGAGGAACAGCGGGCGGCCCGGAAAGGGAGCAGGACTTTAGCCGTCCGTTGCATGACTTTGGTTCAAGTGATGTTGAGTGTTGTCGTTTGGATTATCGGCCCGTGTCAGCGTCCTGCCCGTCGCCCGTTTCAGTCCGTCAGCTGAACGGGGGACGAGCGACCTCTGATACGGAACCGCCTAAAAACTTGTACCGTTGGTGCTGTGTTGTAAGTGTTGTCATCTTAAAAAAGCAGTGCCTTCTAAGGGCATTTTAAAAGAAAATATAAAAAAAAAAATCACATTATATCATTGTACAGTCTTTGTGTTGAAAGACAAAACAAAGGAGTGGGTGTCATCGTCTTTCCCTTTGACGCCCCCAGAGAGGCTGAGCACCCTACTGGCCTCCAATGCAGATGATATATCAGTGATACCGACTGGCCTGCGCTTTTACCTGACCTTTGACCCTCCCTGTCTTTTGCGGATGCTGTTGGATGTAGTGACGGACAACAACCAAAGGTGCTCTCGCCTGCACTGCAGCTGTGTGTGTCTCTGTGTTAGTGTGTGTTATGTGTGTTTAAGGCCGCAGTGCATCATCACGTGAATCCAGAAAAATGGCTGGACACAGTCTAACAGCTACTTTCACCATTTTTTTCCCAGCTACATTGGTTTGTTTTGTTTTGGTTTGTTTTTTTTTTTCTTAGTGAAACCAAGCTATTTGCTTCACCGAAATGGGGCCGACAAGAGCGGGCCCCGTTTCTGGCTCTTTGCAGAATTCGTCCGGCGGCTGATGTTTCCCAGGAAGCCAGGGTCACGATGGAAAAAGCTGGGAGTTTGTTCACGGGTGAGGTTCATTTTACCGCCGGGGGCGTTTTTTTCTCGTTGTTTGTTTCTATTTATCTATTCACAGGCGAAGTAGTCCTTGAGCGGCGCAAACAGATGCCGGATGACGGGGACGCTCCAGGACCGGCCCAGGAGTTTCTGTCGGGCGCCGCGGCCCATGTTGGAAACATCTGTGTAGTGAACGGGGAAGCCAAAGATCCTGCAGGGGAAGAAGTACACGACGGCCACAATGAGTTTGTGTGTATGTTTGTGTTCATGTGTGTGTCCATGAGTGCATGTCTGGCTCACCTCTCCAGCTCAGTGCACCACAGTATGTCCTCCTTCCCGTTCATCAGGACGGGAAAGTGCTGGTCCTTCCCCTGTTTGATGGAGTTGGAGCGGGTGGTGATGGTTCGCACTTTTCCAAACTACGGGACAACAAATACGCTCTAAGACAAAAATGCACTGCAAAGAAAAAGGGAAGAAAAAAAAAAGAAAAAGAAACCACACGTTTGTCATCGACTTATTCTTCAGATATCTGACCTTTGCCACTCTGCCGTGCTCCAGACAGTCCTGAAGCTCCAGCTTGTCCATCCCAGAGGCACAGAGAGGCCTGAAGCAGAGGACAAATCACATTTGGTCCCATTAACCAAGAGCAGTCCAGCTGCAGAGTATAAAACCGTCTCTTTTGTGCAGGTATAAGGTTAGAGTCTGTGAAAGTGTTGAAACACGCTGACACAGGAGGGATCCTAAGATGTTAAAAACCGACCCACACACTGAAAAGTGTCCCGAATACACCAGTGTAAGACTTGACTTGTCTGTTCATTTATTTCGGGTTTTTGGTTTTTTTTGAGACATCAGTGCCCAGATACATTCTGGCTTTAATGTGGAGAGTTTGCATCATTACCTATTCATGCCTGGCAAGTTTCCCCAGAAGTATCGGGCGCGGTGGGCGGCAGAAACCTCGATGGCGTCAATCATGACGGGGTTACACTGCAAACAAAAACAAACCAAAAAAAACAAACCACAAAGCAACACAGCGTTAACACATAAACTCATGGCTTTCATTAAAAATACAGACATTATCATGCCGTTGCCCTTTTTTTGTTGCTAATTCTCACAGAGAACCAATCTAGCACCAATGAATCAAAGGGTTAATCAGAAATTTAGGATTCATTCATTTTTTAATATCTAGCTGTTTGAAGTTGGGTCTTAAATTTGGCTTCAAGCAGACGTCTCTAACTTCGGATTAGGACGAATTTTTCCATTCACAGACGTCTCTGAACACATGTATTCAGCACTCAGGGCTGTTCTTGCTCTACCTCCAGGAACCGTGAGATGTCCCTCTTGTCGTTGACGCCCATGGCCACAACGTTCTCAAACATCCAGAAGAACGGCCGGTCCTCCCCTTCCTTGGGCTTGGCCTCGCTCAGCAGGCGGTAAAACTCGAAGAACAACCTCCCTGTGCCTTCTAGAGCAACAGAACAGCGTCACAAACCTGCTTCAGTACAGACAAAAAATGTCCCTCACGGGGTCTATGAAACATAGGTGAAACGTCCCCCGGTCCATACTCAGTATGAAGCCCCGTCCGTGATATGATTTGCCCGGGCGGGGACCTACCATAGAGGCCTTTCCTGGCAGGGTTGACGATGGAGAGGTCATTGCAGGGGCTCCCACCGATCACAAGGTCGAACGGACCCAACTCCTGAATCTGGGGGGGGGGGACAGCACCGGCTAGTGTTAGACCGAGGAATGGCTACTGAAATGAATCGTGGAAACGAAAGTGAAACTCATTGACGAGATCTGTTTATCTTCTATTGCTTTACTTAAACAAAGGCCGGATTTTAATACCTAGGATCATCCAAAACTGATAAAGGTTTTCCTTTTTTTTTTGAGGTTGATTTTACTTTTTTTTATGCAAATCATTTCTCTTTGTTGCTCTTTATAAGCCAATGACTCTGATGTCAGATTTGATCCAACGTAGGGAGAGTAAATTGCATTAAGAGGACAGAAAAATTAAAATTTTCCTGAAAGTGCAGATCTTATACAAGGCATCAGTAGAGCCTTTAGGGCAGCATCTAATAATTATCTGTAGTATAGAATAATCATCTGATTATTTTCCTGACTAATAGATTAATCATTTTTTCCAAAAGAAAATGTCCAAAATAGGTCAAAATATCTATCATAACTTTGCAAAGCCCTAGTTGACGCCTTCAAATCGCTTGTTTCACCCGACCAACAGTCCAAAACCCAAAGAAATTCATTTTAATATCGTATTAAACTAAGAAAACCAGCAGATATTAATATTTAAGATATTTAGACCAGCTACTTTTGGACCTTTTAACCTAACTAAATTTAACCCACCACATAAACCCTAACATCTGCTCATCCTTTGTCCTCTTTCACTCTTTCTCCTCGTTCTCCGAAGACAAAAAAGAAATAAAAGCAAGGGAATGAAAGGCACAAAGAGAAAAAAAGGAAAATAAGAAAATAGGAAACAGGGAGTGAGAGAAAAAGAGAACAGGTGGTGGAGGTGGGATGCTCTCATTAAGCTCTTATGTAACAGCTAATACAGAGTGGGGGCATGAACCCCCTAGACACTCTCATCACACACACACACACACACACACACACACAGAGGCATGCGTATACACACTTAACGGAGGCTGGCAGCTGCAGTGATGTGGTTTGGGGCGAAGGACAAAGAGCAGCTTCAACCTCTGTAAATCCCCTCAGGAGCCCTTTCACTTGTTAGTCACGCCGTGTGTGTGTGTGTGTGTGTGTGAGAGAGAGAGAGCATGAGAGAGCTATTCTATGAATGAAATGTTTGGATTAGCGAGGTGAGAGAGGGAACATTTCATCCTTCCAAATGTGCCGTCATCCATCACTTATTTTAAAGGACCAGTTCAACAATTTCGGGAAATGAACTCACTCACGTTCTCTCGGTGTTAGATTTACCCTCCCCACCGGTCATGAAAGTTTTAGACCCGCGCAAAAACCCTGAACGCACCAGAAAGACCGTAATTGGAAGCTAAACACCAAAAACTGTAATTTAACGTAAAATAGCCTTTCAATTTTTAAAAAGTTTTTAGTCCTGTTTGGGCTGAAGCGTCAGCTATGACGGACCCTACATGTCAAAGTGATTCCTGCAAAAATGTTTTTTAACTTTTACTCACTGTTTGTCTTCGACAAAAACAAAATGTATACTATTAAAGGAATAATGGAAAATTGAAATAGTTTAGGATTTTGTTTCGGGTGTGTTCCTGATACAATGATGAATAATTAACCCCATAATATCGTTTTCATTTCTTTTCTCAGTGAAGGAAAGGTTTTGTTGTTCGCATTCCCAAGATTTCCCTCCTTACGTTTTTCTTGGTGATGTCCCTGACATCGTGGACGTACTGGATCTTTCCTTCATGTCGGACCACGCCCACCGAGATGGAGTCCTCGCACACCTCCGACGCCACGTACTGGTCCACCTTGAAACCAAGATCCCTCAGAACCAGGTAGCCTGGGAACGGAGAAAAAAACAAAACAAAACAAAAAAACAGACACAGCCTGTGTGATGAGCTGCTGCTTTTTTAGGCGGATGAAACATCCAACAGTCAACACACATCATTTTCTCTCTCACACGGTCTCACCGGTGGCAATGCCGTCAAACAGGGACAGGACTCTGATTGGTCGTCTCTGCTCCGCAGGGACTGCTGGGTAAATCTTTGGTTTCTCCTGGAAGATAAAAAGAGGAAAAAAAAGGTGCAGGGAAATTTTGAAAAAAAAAATCCGATTTTTATGTGTCTACATTGTTATTGTATTTAGGCCGAGGAGGTTTTAAAGGTAAAAGGCTGCAAACTGATCTTTTTTGTCTTTAGCAAAGGTCAAACTTTCAAGCATCTGTTAGGCAGAGACAAGAATTAAAATCCCCCAGCTTCATTCTTTCTGAAGAAATATGAAGATAATCTGTCATTAAATGAGAAATCTGATTACTTATAAATAATATGCCTTTTTTTAAGCCTAAATGCTGGAAGATTGATTATCTGTGTTGTGATCCAATACAAAAACAGCATAGAATGAATTTTTACTCCCAGTCAACTGTCAGATTCAGCTTCTTGACACAGTTTCTGACAAATATTGAGCATTAAAACCTCTAAATGGTATTTTTTGCAGGGGATTTGTGTTGACTTCCTGTAAAGCTGGAATGTGGCACAAATAGGAAAAAAATAACAAGTGAGATAAAACACAAATGGATAAAGATGTAGAGCCGGTAATTTTAAATACAGTGTTTGGAACATGCTCTTTCTTATCTTTTCTTATCTTATTTTTATCTTCCAACCCCTCAATTTATCTTAGAGTGTCCTGATTCCCTAGTCCCCAAAATTTATACACAGTAAAAAAAAAAAAAAAAAAATTTATTTATATATATATATATATATATATATATATATATATATATATATATAAATATATTTACAGATAAGATTTAATAAGGTTTGATTAATTTTATTGTCCCAGAGGGAAACTGATTAGAGTGCGGGTGCAAAATTAAGCATACAGTGAAAAAACACATATGAGTAGATATACGGTATAAAGATATTTTAAAAATACTGAGAATAAAGCAACAAAACAAATGTTGTAACATCCCAGTTTACTTGCAGATCGTTAAACTTTGGCCCATTCTCATTTAAAATATCCAGGTTGACTCACAAACTCCTGTCCGTTGTCGTTGGCGAAGAACTCCTGCAGCCTGAGGCTCCAGTCGTGCCGCTGCTTGAGGACGCCGTACTGCTGCAGCGGCTGGCACATGTAGCACCTCCAGGGGTCCACGTAGCGGGCATTGTTGGACGCCCCCGGATTCACCAGGATGTCCAGGCAGTCCACGCAGAAACACCTGGAGGACGGATGGAAGGAAGAGAGGAGGCCAGGTGAGCAGACGTACACACACACACACACGCACACACACAGAAATGGAGTGTTTAGCGTATAGTATGTATGGTTTCTTTGAGTGTGTGTGTGTGTGTGTGTGTGTGTGTGTGTGTGGGGCTCTGCGTGGCTCTGCGTGGGCTTCTGTTCGACCTGCAGCAGTTGGCGTTGCCGCAGAGAAGAACCTCACGGCCTCCACAGCAAACGGTGCAGTAGGACTGGTAGCCGTCGTCGTCGTACATGTAGGACATCTCCAGGTACACGTCCTAAACACGCACACACAAGCAAACACACGCATGCACACAAACACACGTGCGCGCGTTTGACTCCGGTGAGACCCTCTGTTTCATAGATCAACGTCACCATCAACGTCCCCGTTGATTGGAAAGATCTGGTTCAGTGAAGGGTGATGCTGGAGGGGGCATGATCGGTTTCCTTTCTATGGGAAAATCTAGCTCTCAGTGTTTAGACCTGGACTTAAATGAACTGGGGCCGTCGTCACTTCTACTCGTAACATGTCGTTTACCTGCTTTGACCTGTGAAAAAGGTCAACAGGCCTTTTTCACGGCTTTCCGACTTTGACAAATGTCCCAGTGAGCAGTGAAAACCGACCCTGACCCCTTGACGCCGATCACCTGGGACGAGGCTCCCCAGAGTGGAAAGCTGTCACTTTTTACATCAGCGATTACACCTGACCCTTTTCTCTTCCTGACAACCCGGACGTCTGCCGACAGGAGAGCCTGAACACATCACAAGCACGACCAACATGGCTGAGCAAAAAGAGACAAAAGTGCTGTCTGCAGGGAAGATTTCTCCAAAATAAATAAATAAAAATCAGTACAGACCAGTAAAGTCTGGTTTGGCAGAGATGCGTCATCCAGTTTCATCTAATCTTTCAGCACTTTAGTCTGCAGATATTGATTATCCTCTACAGACAATTTCATTTTATTGGCATCAATATTGGCCTTTGGAAACTGGTGCCGATCAAAACATAAGTCTGTATGTGTGAGGACATGTTCCTTCAGGTAGAGGATCCAAAATGATGATGATGATGATTATTATTATTATTATTATTATTATTATTATTGTGCGGTATTTGTTGCTCTACCTTGCACGTTTGGCACAAGCCTCCTTCAAACAGTGGGTGGAAGGTTGCTGCTCTCATCTTTCCACAGGAGAGACAGAACTCTGCAAAACACACACACACACACACACACACACACACTGATCAATTGCCAGTCGAAAAAAAAGCCCAAAAAACGAAATGGCACGGCTCATGGTTCACAAATTAAATTCACAAACGCACAGAAACAAACCACAGTGAGAGTGTGAGTCTTTACCTTCTATGCTACATTTATTGTTCAGAACTTCATTCACCATTTGTTCTGAGAGAGAAAGAGGGGGAAGTGTCAGTGAGCGTGAAATAAACAGACACATTTTCATATGTTACACGTTTTCATGCGCAGCTCAGAGCAAATGACTACTGGACTATCAACCACATAAAACTAATGAAAAATAAATTGATCAACACAGTATCTGTAGCACAAAACAAATACTAAACTTCATTTTTGTTCCATATTTCTACCTTTTACAGACAAAAAGCCGGGGAGCTAATGCCTGCACGTCCCATTCTGACATCGACACTGTTAAATCTCAAGTTAATAAAATATGAGTTTATTTCATCTGGTGTAAACATGGACCCAATATCTCTTATAGACATGCTCAAAGAAAGAAAGAAAAAAATCTCAACACAACATAAAATCAAGATTTTGCCAGTTTAAAAAAACAAATGATTCCTGTTGCAGATTTACTGAGTTGGAATAAATAAAAACTTGATATGTCACTGGACAGAGACGCTAAAAAGCGAACTCCACTTCCTAAAAGTAAAATTCCACATTTCCTAAACAAATTTATTAAAATATTCCCTGAGTTTTTCCCTCCAAGCCCCACCTCTGCAGTAGGACTCCTCCGGGGGGGCCTTGTTCTTACAGAGGCTGACTCTGGGCCGCTTCGCGCTGGGGAAGTAATCAGGCAGGGAGACGTCCAGGACCTGGTGGTCCAGAGGGTTACTGTCTGCAGGGGACACACACACACACAGACGGATCAAATTCACTCGTAATTTTAAATAAAGCAGATAACGTGTCCAGTGCCGCCGCTCTGCTCACCAGCACTGTGTGTCGGTTTGAGTCCCTCCTCCCCTTTGGGCAGGAAGCCGCCGTTGGCCCAGTCCAGCATGGGTTTGACCTGGTCCTCGGGGTTGTCCGACTCGCAGGGGGGAAACGTCTTCTCCGCCCTGTTACTGGCCATCTGAGACGGGAGAGGGGCAACGGGCTTTGACGGCAACAATACTTAGAATACGACTAGAAAATAGCGTACAGTTTAAGGTCAAAGAAAAAGGAAACTGAACAACAAAAGTCCATCTGAGTTTCTCTAAAACACAAGAGTGTTAAATCAATTTCGCTGCTAGGTGTTTTACATTTTAAAGGGGCAGTGACAACATTAATCAGACGCCAGCATTTGCACCTGAGTGAAAGGTGTTTTGAGATTTGACCTTTAACTGTAGCGCCCTCCTTCGGCCATTAAGTGTTGAGACTGCGCACCGAGTTTGTTAAATCAAGGGGAAAATAAAACAGTAGAAAAAAAGAAAAAATTAGAATTAAAACAAATCAAGGAAGGAGAGTTTTTTAAAATTAGTTTCTACAGCTTTTCTTTATCTAATTCTTTACTTGCAGAGACAGGAGATGGACAGGCAGAGGAGAAAAAGCAAGGGAGGGTAGAGAGAAGGTGAGAACGCAGACGAAGGCATTATCTTAAAAAGACGCCTGATTGACAGATGAGGGGCGAGGCATCGCCTTGCAGGCGGATGACAGGAGGGAGATGGGGCGAGCAGGGCAGACGAGACATGATAGCCACAAGGGGAGAGAGAGAGACAGAGACAGACAGAATACAAACAGCAGCGTGAAGAGGCCTGTAGTCAGAGGCAGGTTTGGTTGACAGAAACACACGTTTAAATGTCCTCAGGCCGAAACGCACAAAGACAGATGAACACAAACACAGAGGGAGCTAAATGACTGAAGAGAGTTGGAGGGAAAGAAAGAAGGAAAGAAAAACAGAAAGAGAGAAACAAGAAATGAGAGAAAAAAGACAGAAAAAAAAGAAAAGTGAGAAAGAAAGAAACAAGGAAAGAAAGAAAAGCAAAGAAAGAAACAAGAAATGAGAAAAAAGACAAAGAAAGTAGAAAGAAAGAAACAAGGAAAGACAAAAAAGAAAGGAAAAACAGAAACAAGAAATGACAGAAAAGACAGAAAGAAAAAAGAAGAGAGAGAAAGAAAGAAAAACAGAAACAAGAAATGACAGGAAAAAAGAGAGAAAAAAAGAAAAACAAGGAAAGAAAGAAAAACAAAGAGAAATAAGGAAAGAAAGAAAGACATAAAGTGCTGATGCACTTCCACAGACAAGCAAGTTAAAATGTCTCCGTCTCTGTCAAGGACGTCAGGACGTCACAGATGTTTACAGGATTTTATCGGCACAAGGTCCATTTACTAGCTAAGCTGCCAATAGTGCCGCAGCCAACGATCATTTTAATAAAGGATTAATTTACTGATCCCTTCCTCCATTGATTGATTGGGTTATAAAATCGGCAAATTCTTTCATTTTTTCATCTTTCTACATGATGTGAAAAAAAAAACAAAGAAACAAACTAGCATTGGAGCCTGTATCAATAATTTTTTCAGTCAAAAATGAATTTTCATTCTTCAGGATTTTGACAAAACTTAAACTTAAATGACTTAACTAAAAACGCCAATGGGTCATTTGAATTGATGGTGATTCAGTAAATATAATTAATACTCCATATAAAAACCTTCAATCGTTCCCATTAACGGAGGAAACGATTTCCTTCTTCACAAACTGAGCAGAGCTGAACCTCAGTTTAATCTATTCTATAAAGGTGTGAAAACAGACAGAGGCCACACTGTTAGTCTGCTTCACATTTTTGCAAATATTTCTGGTTTTATTTCACAATTATATAACGTTGTCTATTTTAAACATTTGTGTATTTTCACATCATGAAAACTGGAATTTAAACATAATAAAAACAAAGCGTTGGGAACAGTTTCCCCCTTAAAGCTTTTTAACCGATTCACCGAACGATGTCGGGAGAAGTGGACGTTCACTATCCACCATCGCCATCTGCCGTCTTTTTCAACCGACACGCCACGACAGAAACAACAAAAACACCTTTTTCTTCCCTAACAGCGATGAGGAGGCTTTAACGGATTTTGGAGACATTTTCTTTTTTCCCTTCATCCTGATTGTTTGCCTTGTTTTATTTTCCCCCTTGTTATATTGACACTACATAGTGAGGAGGAATCCCCTCCCAGACATGCATCTGTGTTTGCTTTGCTTGGCTGCTGGTACACACACACACACACACACACACACACACATCCCCACGCTGTGGTGTAAACATGCACACATTCACTTTCAGCGAACCAGCGTGTTCTTGACAGGGAAACCCCGCACCATGTTTTTACAGCAGACCTCAGATCTTAAACAGCAATTAGCCGCTGACACTTCCTAAACAAATACAAGCACACAAACGCACACTCATTCATCATTGTTGTCACTTGGCTCTGATGAACTGGATTGTGTGTTTCTGGTAAAAAAAAACAAAAACAAAACAACAGTGCTGTTGATTTATAGTCGCTGAGTTATGACTTATTCATTTTGATCACGTTTTTGATGCCGCAGGTATCACAACTGTTCAGAACAACTTGGAATTGTTTCCTTCAGCAAGATTGATATTTTCCAGCTATCGTGAGTTTGGGATAATCAGATGTTACTTCCAAGACTTACGGGTTTGCTTTTTCGCTTGTTTTGTTTGAGAGAGACCGACGGTCCAAATCGGCTGCTTCCGCTAAACTTAGAGAAATTTCAAACAGCTGAAAGGTTCATTTCTCCCTCGTGCAATAAAAAGTTCTCGCCACTGTTGTTTTGGGTCTTGGAAACCTCCCAAAACACATCAGAGAGACCGAAGTCCCTCTGATTTAATAATCGGCCGAGGGGCTGGAGCTGACCCCCCCCCCACGCTCACCTCCAGGGCCTGGAAGATGGCCCTGCGGTATGAGGCCAGCTTGGTGTAAGACGCCTGGCTGAAGAACTTGGGGAAGGCGGTGATGGAGTCCAGTTTGTCCGCGGAAACCTGGCAAAAAAAAAAAAGGCGTCAAGACAACGCACGAGATATGCAACAGTTATCCGACCCCCCCCCCCCCCCCCATTTTCCTCCCCCTCCTCACCTCGGAGAACTTGCCGTCCCCAAACCACTGCAGCCACCTCATGCCGTGGCTAGCCTGCCGTTTGCCGGTGGCACGCCACGTCACCACAATGCCGGGCCACCAGGAAAACCCCTTGATCTTCCCCCACACCAGCTCGCCGATGCCAAAGCCCTTGTTGTCCTGGAGGGAGGGGGGAGGAAGAGGAAGAGGAGGGAGGGAGGGTAAGGTCACTGTCGTGTCCTTCATATGACTTTATCAATGGGAAAAGTGTCTCATTGTCCCTGAAGTAAAGAAAAATGTTTGATTTAACATGAGAGTCCGAACGTGTAGAGGCGTTTTTTTTCCTTCGCCACAGGAAAACAAGTTTGGGATTCGAGTTATTGATTCGACTATTTCCTTTTGTAGGAAAACTCTTCCTCCCGCTGCAGGTGCAGGGGACAGAGGGGAGGAAACGGGATGAGGAGACACGGGTGCTGGGTACAGAAGAGAGGAAGGGTGAAGGTTTGACACACTGACAGGAATCTGTAATTACATCTGTATTGTGCCAAAAGCTTAAAACCTCCAGTTGTAGCAGAGAGAAAGATGAAAAGTGGAAACAAGGGCCTGGACGTATCGTTTTGCTGATGCTAAAAACTTTTCCTCTCTCTGACAAAGATGCAGAAAAAGAGAAAACCAATGAAAACAGGTGAAAAGGGGGGAAAGTTCTTTCTTCTTCTTTTATCATGGATAAGACATGTTTTTTTTTTTTTAAACAGGGTTAATGGAGCGTTGAGCGGAGAAGGTCTGACCACGTCGGCATCGCTCTTCGTCCGAGGTCGTCTGCCTTTCGCTTGAACTCTGCCCGCTATGTTATTTTCCCTCCCGCCGTCCTCCCCTTCGTGAGCGGCCCGCACCGTTTTACGAGCGGCTGGGATTTCGCCGCCGCGGATCCGCGGCCGTGCGATTCCCCGGCCCATCTTAAGAGCGAAAAGCCATTAGGCTCTGTAACGGGGGCCTGACCCCGGTGGAGGAGGCCACGCTCGGCCGAGTTTGGGATCCAGTGCAAACTCACACCTAACAGCGGTGTGTGCACACACACGCACGCACGCACATACAAACACACACACACACACACACACACACACACACACACACACACACACACACACACACACAGGCTCTGCTGTGTCAAGTGGTGATCATCATGACCTGAATGAGACTATTGATACTCAGCAAACACAGCCAGACTTTGTGTGTCAGTGTGTGTGTGTGTGTGTGTGTGTGTGTCTGTGTGTGCAGCCACCTGCACCAACACAAGGCCAGGTGGAGGAGGTTCTGTGGTGTGTGAAGGGAGTTTCTCTCCTTCTTTCTCCTGCTGCCAAACCTCCACTTCCCCTTTTTAAAATTCTCTCTCTCTCCCCTGCGTCTCACACCCCCTCGCTCTCCCCCTCGCTCTCTCTCTCTCCCCTCTCCTCCCCCTTCGCCTTCTTAACCCTTCTCCTCCTCTCGTTCCAACTTACTGATGCTTTCTAGGTACAGGCCTGATCTCTGAAAGCTCAGGTCTGGACTTTCACAGCATCTGATCCACCGCTGCAACTTAACTCTTTAAAATACGACGTCCCAGTTGTTCTGGTCTCTGCTGGTCTCAGTCTTCACCTGGACCTGTTCTACATCGCTCAAAAGCTCTAGGCCTCCTGGTTCTACTTGGGAAAAGTATTTTCAGGATCCTCACATCACTGCAACAGCTGTTAATGCAGAATTGGCACAGATGTGGTTTTCATCCACAATATGGCTTTTTTGGGCTGTAAAATTTAAAGAGTTTCCCTTCAGAGGGGACGACGTTTATGACTGTAATCAAAAGGGTCAAAGATCACTGATGTTTTTATTCTTTTGGCTCGTGCACAAAAAAAATCAGCCAAAGCTCAAACCTCTGAGACCGCACGTCCTTTTTTTTTTTTTTTTGGTCGCAGCTGCAAAACGCAGATTCACATTAGATCATGTCTGCGAGAATCAGACTGTCAGCCAGCGCTAAAATGGCGCCGCAGCCAAGGACAAAACAGATGTGTCCAGTCCAGTTTGGTAGAGGATCACATGAAAATGTGCGGGAGCCGTGGAAGCAGTGAGAAAAAAGAAGGTCCACCGCTGAGGAAAAACAAAATCTGAAACTTCGTCTCATTGTTTGAAGATTTTAGGGAAAAAATGTGGCTACATGTCGACATTTTCGACACAAAGAAAAGATTATTTCTTTCTGCCGAGGCAGAACTTCAACATTCATTCACTTGCGACGTCGCTGAGTTCCTGTCTGTAGTTGCTAAAATATTTCAGTGTCGGTGATTCCTCCGAGGACAGACCACACCCGACTGCGCCGGGACTGAAAACATCGTTTAGAAACATCTGGGGCGGCTGCTGCGGTCACTTCTGTTCCCGCCTCCCCTCTGTGATTGACGGTGCCGTCCGACAGCTCACATGACACTTTAGATAGGGCAGCTCCTGGACCAGCATCTGCAGACGAGCCGTTTCCTTTATGTCTTTTCCCGCCCGTTCTCTGGAGATGGTCCGAGTCTTCACACTGCGTCCGGCCCCGATATCTAATCCTCTCCACTCTGTCCCCCACCGTATACTCCCTCACACACACACATCTCACACATCTTACGTTGTACTCCGGCTGGGTCTCGGAGCCAGACGAGGTGCTGCTGCTCTGGGCCGAGTCCTTGGAGTCCTGTTCCATCAGCTCCAGGCAGGGGCCCTCGGGGACCCCGCCGGACACGACGGCGACGGTCCGGGGACCAATGGCGCACTGACGGCGGGGGGAGAGAGAGAGAGAGAGAGAGAGAGAGAAAACTTTTATTAGAATCGAGGAAAGAGAAGAAGCTATATATATATTATTAATAAAGAGTGAAGAGCAGGAAAAAAAAGGCAAGTTGAAGCTGTTTCTAAGGAGGAAAGAGCACGATCAGATGTTAAGCTGCCCCCCCACACCCACACACACACACACCAATGTTAGGTGTGTTTTCAAGTGTGTTTGCAGAGGCTCCTTTCACCTGAGAATTTACCGATGTGAAAACACACACACGCAGAATCAATTTATTCCCTGATGTGTTGAGTGTTTAAAGGAGAATTTAGTCATTTTAAGGCCCCGGGACATTTCCTTCTTTTCCGTAGTTTGGGATCGTTACTCTTCTTTACATAGGAACCGGGATGTGGGGAGGTGTAAACAAGAGCCCCGCCGACAAAACAAGCCAACTATGTCAAGAACGAAGGATCAAAGGAACGCGTGGCGATGCCGGCGTGGTGATGCCTGCATGGTGATGCCGGCGTGGCGATGCTAGAGTTTCGCCGCGGGCCAGGGGAGGGTTCACCCTGCGTGTGCCGGCACGCAGCAGGGACGGCGCCTGACGAGGTCGGAATCGGGTCGGAGGCGAGGGAGTCCGAACGAGGAAGCGAGGACGAGGAGGAAGTGCAGCAGATTAAAGTTTAGATTCGACCTGAGGAAATACCCGACTCTCAACGCGGCGCGACGTCTTTAAACATCACGCGTCTCTGAGCATTCAACAACTTCTGCATGCAAACCAGTCCAGTTGGCCTGAGTGTTTGCGTGTGAGTGTGTGTGTGTGTGTGTGTGTGTGTGTGTGTCTTATTCACCAGTATCGTGCTCTGCTCCTGTTTGCGGTTCTGTCTGCGAGGTTTGGCGTTGGTGTGTGGCGTCAGACCAGCCTGGAAGATGGTTCTGGGTCGGGGTCTCTGTCTCAAGCCCAACTGGGACGCACCTGAAGCCTTTTCCTGTTAAAAGACACACACACACACACATAGGGTGGATTAAAGTCATATCTGTTCTCCCCCGACAATCGTTTATTAACCTCAACCTGGCCATACTTCGCTGTAGGAGTCCCAGGAACTCTCCTCCTCTTCCGACCTCTTCCTGCTCCTTTTCCGGCTTCCCCTCGAGCACTGGTTATCATCTGGGAAAAGGGAGGGGGAGAGCGGGAGACGGACAGAAGGTCGGACAAACGGAAGAGAAGGGATAACCCAGCGTTTCCACGTAGCAGGTCAGCGTTCGTAAAGCCGACGCCAAGGATTCGTCACGTGGACAAACGGTAGAAAACGGAAAGGCCGGACCCGGAGAAAAAAAGTCCCCGAAACGAGGAAGAAGCTGCAGCAGAGGCGCCAGGCGCCTGCCGGTGTCCACCACAGGCTCCGACAGGGAATTTCAAAGGCTAAAACTTTATTTAACTTCCTCTGAATTTGTCTTATACCTTCTGGTTTCCTAAAATCTGGGGTTAAAGGGCTCACGCTTTATTTCGCGGGTCTATAATATTCTAATAATTTACCCAGGGAGTCTCCTGAGGAGAACTGCCTTCGGTTTCCAGCTTTAGAAAAGATAAACACAATAGACCGATAACTGTGGGTAAAACAGAGCCGAGGCCCGACACGGTGAGTGAGTGTGTGTGTGTTTGTGTGTGTGTGTGTGTGTCTTATTCACCAGTATCGTGCTCTGCTCCTGTTTGCGGTTCTGTCTGCGAGGTTTGGCGTTGGTGTGTGGCGTCAGACCAGCCTGGAAGATGGTTCTGGGTCGGGGTCTCTGTCTCAAGCCCAACTGGGACGCACCTGAAGCCTTTTCCTGTTAAAAGACACACACACACACACATAGGGTGGATTAAAGTCATATCTGTTCTCCCCCGACAATCGTTTATTAACCTCAACCTGGCCATACTTCGCTGTAGGAGTCCCAGGAACTCTCCTCCTCTTCCGACCTCTTCCTGCTCCTTTTCCGGCTTCCCCTCGAGCACTGGTTATCATCTGGGAAAAGGGAGGGGGAGAGCGGGAGACGGACAGAAGGTCGGACAAACGGAAGAGAAGGGATAACCCAGCGTTTCCACGTAGCAGGTCAGCGTTCGTAAAGCCGACGCCAAGGATTCGTCACGTGGACAAACGGTAGAAAACGGAAAGGCCGGACCCGGAGAAAAAAAGTCCCCGAAACGAGGAAGAAGCTGCAGCAGAGGCGCCAGGCGCCTGCCGGTGTCCACCACAGGCTCCGACAGGGAATTTCAAAGGCTAAAACTTTATTTAACTTCCTCTGAATTTGTCTTATACCTTCTGGTTTCCTAAAATCTGGGGTTAAAGGGCTCACGCTTTATTTCGCGGGTCTATAATATTCTAATAATTTACCCAGGGAGTCTCCTGAGGAGAACTGCCTTCGGTTTCCAGCTTTAGAAAAGATAAACACAATAGACCGATAACTGTGGGTAAAACAGAGCCGAGGCCCGACACGGTGAGTGAGTGTGTGTGTGTTTGTGTGTGTGTGAGAGCGTGCACGTGCGACTGTGTGCGCCACCTTGGGGCGAGGCGGCATCTCCGTTCTGTTTGGGGCTGAAGGGGGACGGCGGCTCGGCCGCGGTCAGGGGGCTGTTCTCATTGGACAGCTCCACGCCGCTGTCGTTCTGCGACCGGCCCTCGGCCGGAGGTGTGTCTCCGTTCACCGGCGCCTGAGGAGAGAGGGAGAACGACGTCAGGCGACCGAACCGGATGATGATGAAGAAGAAAGGTAAAGCAATGAAAGACATAGGGAGATGACAGAAGATCAAACTATTAGTAGATGTTGAGTTTTTATAGGTTGAGACTTTTTATTGGTAAAAAATAATTTCATTGTTTTTTTAATGATGTTTGGTCTTTTCTGTCTTTCTCTGTTTCAGTCGCACTGACGCCTTTTTCTTTTTAAAGAGTCGCTATATTGTTACGTCAGATGCCCCTGCTTTTCAAAGTAAAAGCCCTGTTGGTTTGCTTCCACTGACAGCTGGAGGACTTCCTGAAACTGTCCAGTTCGTTGATAAGAAGTTGATGTTAAAAGCCTTTGTAGGTAAAAATGCACAGAACATAGGATGCATTTTGGGCATAAAGCTTAATATTTCTGTTGCAAAAAAATTATTTTACAGCTTAAACGTCTGGATCCAGAGCAACAATGCTAACGGGTATCTTGATATTTAGAGCTCTAGAGTATAAATAATAGGAGCTGTAGATCAAAACATAAACTTTTAGCATCGCTACATTAACCTTGAGACTTCTGTGTTTCTACTTTGAGGAGAATTAAAAAAGGGAATTTACACAAGGGGGAAAATCTTGTCAAACTCTCAGCTCTATTTTATTTTTCTCCTCTCATCAATATTTCATATTAACCCCAGAAGTTTAGCAACAGCTTTACAGGAGCAAGCGAAGAAGAATTATGATCAGGGGTCAGATTCGGATCCAAATCCAGCCCCGACTCCACATGGACAAACAGGAAGTGTTGCCAGAGACGCCCCCCCCCCCAAGCCCCCACACAGCTGGGGACGACGGCCACGTGTCCGACGACGCCGCGTTCATTGCGCTGGCTCCGGACTCCTGATCTGACATCGATGCTCCACATTCCAACGGAGCCTCAGACAAACAGCGTCTGTCCGGGACCCATCACGTCCACAAAGTGTCTGGGCCCCGGCAATGGGGCGGTACAACCCCCCCCCACCATGTCCTTTTTCAACTATATGAGCCAAACCCCTCCCTTCCCTCTGGGTGTTGTTTCCTGCCCTGCTCACGTCAGAGCCATAGAAAGAAAAAGGTGCAGAGATTAAGAAATCAAACGTCGGCCCTGCAGCCAGGTTTCACATGTCGGGGGCCGTCGGCCAACGCCCACGTTTTAAACGTCACCTGAAGTGAACCGCCAGACTCCACATGGAGACCTGAAGAAACATCACGGGAACAGGCTGATGGATCTGAGCGGGGGGATTAAAGATAGATCAGGGGGCAGTTTGGGTGGCGTTTCTTTCGTTTATGAGAGAAAACTCTGTGGGGGAGTCTGCAGATTAATCGCTGGACCAGAGATTTAAAATGTTTCAAGTTAAAGCTTTAATCCATGAAGTTTTCCGGAACATAAAATGCGTCTTTAAAAATCCTGTTTATACTCATTGTTTTTTCTTTTTTATCTACAAAACATTTTCTGCGTTTACATTGCGTTTATGGTAGTTTTATAGTGGAGTCTTTCCTGCCTGAGCTCACGGGTAAATAAAATGTGGCTTGCACTTGCTCTTAATTGAAGTGAGCTATTGGTTTATCCCTGCACCTTGTGAATCTAACACGAAATATTGTCGACTATCCTTTGAATACCGTGTTAACCGGCTATTTTTTTAAAACTCAAAAATTAAAGCAGCATCTCAGACTCGTACAGGAGGAGGCTTTTATTTTATGAATAACGGTTAACTGCAAACTTTTCACTGTCTTTGCGGCGTTAAACGACATCGTACGGCCTTTTGCGCGTCACGCGGAACAATCTGAAGTTTACGCTCTCGTTACCGAACCGAGACATTCGGCCCAGTGTCCCCGTGACCTCGGCCTCAGGGATCCGTCAGACTAGTAAAAAAAATAAAAATAAAATAAAAAATAAAGGAAAAAGAGGTGAAGACGGAACCGAGCAGAGCGAAGCAGCAGCTGTGGAACAGATGGAAAAAAAAACAACAAAACTGTGAGACTGTGCTGACTGTTCAAAGCCGATCGCAGTGACGTGCATCTAAGGCTGTTTGTGATCGTTCGACGATATAAAAGAGGGAACTCGTGTGTGTGTGTGTGTTATTTGCTTGTGGTGCCAGATTTTCCCCATTACAAATGAACCCGTTGAACTCGGTGTGCGAAGTGTGCACTCAAGATGGTGAGGAGGGGAGAGGCCGCTGCTCCGGGGGGGGGCAACTTTAGCTACTATATGTGCAAACGTCTGTGAAAAATCCACCGACTGCTGAGTGACAGTGTGTGTCCTCCTGTCACGTGTCATGTTTAAGGGAGGGAGAAGATAAACAGCCGACGAGGGTGGAGAGAGAGGGAGCGATCCAGCGTGAGAGAGGGAGAAAAAAGGAGCAGTGGAGGTGAACAGAGGTGAGGAGTGACTGCCGAGCGAGGAGGAGGAGGAGGAGGAGGAGGAGGGGGAGGAAAAAGGGCTGCGACTTGGAACAGCTGCTGGAAGTTCGTTCAACTACTGTGCAGAGTGGAGACCTGTCGTGGGTCGTGCAGATGTGCACATCTGACCGGGGGGGTGTCAGACTGGACTCGGCACGTTCCATCGTGTTTATGCAAAGATGAAAAATGATCCTGACGGCAAACGTTCTTATTTGTGGAAGAATGAAACAAGTGCAGTGAAGATTGCTGGTTAATTCATCATTCGGTCCTTAAAAGATGTGGAAAAAAATAAAAACACCTGAAGGGTCCCAAAGAAATATTCTGTCGACAATAAATGAGGCTTCTGGCTTTTTCCCGAGAGGCTGAAAACAACCAGTGTTTCAGCTCATTTAAACCGGTGTCTAAAACTCACACATTAAGGTTGTTGCTTTGGTTGATGGTGAATTCTCAGCTTCGAAAAACACTGATGAAGGACGACGACCGTGCTCTTGACTGTAATTGGACAAATAAATTTCAGAGGACAAGACCCCCCCCCTCCCCCGACCTCTCTGATCCCTAGCAGCCCTGGAAGAAGGGTCACAGCTGGGAGGACCCCCCCCCCCAGCACAGCTGTAACTTTACTGGCCTCTGCTGCCGTTCCTGCGTTCGCTAACGAACACATTGGGACATAAAATATGACGGGGGGGGGGGGGTTATGACCCCCAGGACTCATTTTAGTGTTTCCACGTCTCACCTTTCATATATTTGCACCCGGCAGATGCCCAGTAAAAAAAAAAAACAATCCCCAGAGGTCGAATATCGATTCCGCTGGGGAGGTTTTCCTGCTGCCGTCGGCACCGCGGCGACCGTGCAGAAAAACCATTACCGCCTCAAAAAAAGGAAAAAAAGGAAAAAGAAAAACGGGACGTTTCATCTCGGCTCTCGTCGGTTTCGCTCCCGGAAACGTTTTGACTCGGGACATCGGGGTCGAGCCATCGACCGAACCGAGGGGCAGCTGGACAGAACACGTGATCACAAGTTCTGCAGAAACCTGATCAGGCCTGGACCCGGCTTCGGTTTACTCAGGGTCAGTTCTCCCCCAGAGATTTTTCTCTTATTTATGTCTTCGTTAAACGAAACAACAACAACAACAGCAACAACAACAAACTGTGGAGTCTGCACAGTGATTTAAAAACAATAATCCAAAAGAAGTCTGGCCGCACGTGGCTCGTCTTTTCAGAGGCGATCACGAGAAGCAGATGTTAATGATTCAGGACTTTTTTAACGCGCCCCCCCCCACAACCTCTCAGACGCGAATCATCGTTTGTGGAACCGGCTGGAGCCCGGTTCTGACTAAACATCTGGCTTGAGGCTCATGACGAAAAAAGAAAACAACAAAGCGCCGGCGCGCAGGACGTGTTCACCTTGAATATAGCACCATGGCAACAGGAGTGACCGGCGACGACGGCCACATCGTTGCAGGGAAACAGATGCGACGGGTAAACAATGCGTATAGTCTGAGGAGAACAACAACACGATCCATTCGCTCTGATTCATCTTCAGTATTAGCATATAAACGCCATCTGATCAATGACACGTTTGCTTTTTCCTGGTTTTCATTCTCATGAGCTGCTTAGATTCTTTTATAATTTTACCTTAACCCCTGTTTTTGAGGAAGTTTCCTAGAAGTCGAGAATTTTGCCCTCGGCCTTCCAAAGATTCAGGCTCAAGTAGCAGGAGAAAACTCTGACTTCTGCCTGTCCTCTGAATCACATCCGTCATCGTTCGTAAACTTCTTTCACCGTCTCAAAACTTTGGAGGATTTTTTTTTTAAAAACACTGACCTGCTTCCTTTTTCTGTCTCGGACGAGATTCTTTTTTATTTCCTTCCTTTTTATGTAAAAAGCAAAAAACATATAAGGAAAAGTTTAAAATTGCAGAGAAGCTGCTGAAGTTCTGCATCAGGTTTATTTTATTTGCTTGGCTTCATCTGGCCCAAACTTTTCAGTTGATTTTATTTTACAGCGGCAGAAAATCAACTTTAAATTCCTTCTGCACCGTTGAACAGAAACAAAACCCCCCTCCCCCATTATTATTTTCTCTTTTCAGCTCATTTTCTTTAAATCTTTTACCGCTCTCCCTCTCTCTGTCCAGACAAAACCAGACCAGGTCTGCTTTTGTGAAACCAGACCAGGTCTGCTTTTGTGGATTCCTGGGGGGCGGTCTCGTCTCCTGCAAGTACACAGAGAAAAGGAGCAGAAACAGAGGTTTTGTGGCTACAGATTCTTGGGGAGTAGATGTTGGGAGGGTGTGAAGGGGAAAGTGAAAACAAAAAGCAGTAAAACCTGATATTCTCTGCTTGCAACCGTCCCTCACATCCACGGTGCCCCCCCCCGAACTGAGGGTCGGATAAATTCCTCAGTGGTGGCGGGTGAAACGTGTAGTTGCTCGTTCAGGCTCCTCCGGTTTCTCTCCCCATCGTCGGTGTCCCTCACCGACTCCACATGAAACTGCTAAATAGCCCCGCCCCCACCGCCGCCGCCACCTCCTCTGCCTGCGTTGTTGTTGCTACGACGACTGCCGCTGACAAAAAGGAGTCAGAGTTCTTCAAGGGATTAAAAAAAAAAGCGTGTGGAAGATGACTCTGTGTGTGTGTGTGTGTGTGTGTGTGTGTGTGTGTTCGTAAAGTGCTGCACCCGTGCCGATCTTCACCACTGACCTACGTCTCACACACACACACCCACACACACACACACACACATTCCACAGTGAGCAACGAGTCTGCCCTGGGGCGCCGCCGCTGCGCTGTCAAAACATCTTAGCGAGGCCCAAATGATTAGAAACGCGGGCCTGCGCTCCACAAACGCAGCACGCCGCAGTAAACCATCACCTGGGGCGGGTTAACGTTTAAGGTTTAATATTTTAACGTTTAAAGTTTAGTACTTTAATATTTACTGTTGACTTTTTGGGCTTTTTTGTAAGATTATGCTCAGTTTCATAACTCAAATATGCACAAAATTGACTCATCTTCCTTTTTTTTTCTTGAATTAGTGCAGACACATCCTCTGATTCCTGCCAGTGGCGATGTCGTGTGGAGGTGGGTTTCCCTTTTCGACCCGCGGTGACCTCTGTCGCCGACCACAAGCGGAGGCGGGTGCAGATTCCGCCGACGGGCCGACGAAGACGGGGGAGGAGAAAACCTGACTACGCAAATGTTTCCAGCAGGAGGACAATGCATCATCACTTCACTGGACCTCACACTAAACGGGTTTTGGTGAGTGACCTTTAACCTGAACCCGACCACCGACCTGGGCTCTGCCCTCAGGGGGATTTAGGCTTGAAGTCTGGACCGAAGCTCCGTGCACATCGCGGACCCTTTGGACCCGGGACGTTAAAACAGTCCCGGCATTAAAAGACTTTGAACCATCGTGTATCACACAAGTTGTCCTGAGCGTTTTATGGCCGCGTTTCCCTCACTCAACCCTCCGGATGTAATATCTGACAGAGATTTGGAGAAAAGGCACTAAAAGTTGTTTTTCTTCTTCCTAGAATCGGACTCTGATGGATGGTAGAATGTGTTTCCCGTCTGCTGATGCCTCTGCTTACTCTGTGTGTGTGTGCGTGGGTGTGTGTGTGTTGGGGGGGGGGATGACAAATTTCATTCATCTGACAAAATCCTCGCCAAGTTCCATTTAGTAGCTGTTCTGGAGCTTTTGATCAAATCACATGATCGAAAGTCGGAATATGGAATCGCAGATGCTCAATTTTTTTTTCCCTGAGAACTTATTCAGACTTAAAAAAACCCTTGAGGTTGAAGATTTCCGAGCAATGCGATCAAAAGCTCGGGAACAGTCGCTAAAGGGGCCAGGTGGATGCAGTGTGTTTCTCAACTGCTGTCAGCTCAGCTCCGTCCATCGGGCTCCTGTCTGAGAAACTCTACCTGCGACGAGACGGATCCCACCAGGTCGTGTCCCTTTAAGTGCAAAGCTTCAGAGAGACCCTGACGGCGATAAAGTAATTACTACCCCCCCCACCCCGGCCCAGCAGCCGCCGGCCCCCCGGCCCAGCAGCCGCCGGCCCCCCGGCCCAGCAGCCGCCGGCCCCCCCGGCCCACCAGCTCCCCTGCCGTCGTCGAGCTGTCTAAACTTGAAGCGAATACCTCTCGACTCCAGACGGTTTGTCATGTCGCGCGTGACGAGATGGCAGCTGAGCTAAAGCCGAACGCGGCGACCGGCCAAATGGCAAAATGGACAAATGGGGTGGACCCAAAAAGAAAAGGGAGAAGAAAAGCAGATGGCGGAGGGAAGGAAGTTTCCCTTTCTGACAGACGGTGATATATGAGACTGAAAAGAGGAAGAAATAGTAACGGACAACAAGAATCCCATTAATCGTGTGTGTGTGTGTGCATGTATGTGCGTGTGTGTGTGTGCGTGTGCGTGCGTGCCAACGCATACTTAATTAGCCTCATATAACATGCTGGCGCCCTTGTCGGGGCCTCTGCCTTGGCATTGATACACACACTCTTTTAATCCACAGCTGGTTCGGAGGGCGTGTGTGCGTGCGTGGGTGCGTGCGTGCGTGCCTGCGTGCGTGCCTGCGTGCGACTCACGGTGGCGGTGATGTTGTTGCCCTCCTCCATGATGGCAGCCGAGTACTTGTTGGAAGGCATCGCTGTCGCCGTCGACTGGTCCAGTGTCTGTGCCGACTCCTTCTCAAACCTGGACGAGACAGGAAACAAAAAGCAAACAAACGGGGAATCGATCAGACCACAAAGAAATCTGACTTTACAGCCGCGTCGCCCCTGCACCTGCGAAAACCGCACAGGTGTTTGAACCATCGACAGAGTCAATATCACGGCATCGTCTTGCCGTTTTTACAAGTTTGTCTGTTGCTCTTTTCCTGACGACTTCTGTATTTGCTTTCTCTCAGACGTTGAGCTCCCCCTTATGAATGAAAATAAATAAATTTAGCGACGTACTAAAGGGGTTCTGCATTTCAGCCATCTCTTCTGATTAATGCCGATGCTTTGACGGGACAAAGGTCTGAGGCGACGAACGGCTGGTGGAAGAATCCCATCTGGTTAAAATGACTGAGAACGCACCTGTGCGTGATTGAATAAAGTTATTTATATTGTAATGAAACAATTTGTCTGGTATATCACAGTGATGGAGACTCGTTCAGCACAGAACATGGGTCGAATATGACTGACAAGCTGCACAGGGCCCTGTCGGCATCCGACGACCCCTCAAAGCCCGACGTCACATTCAGCGACATTTCCTCCCACGTTCGGTGTCAAAGTTAAAAAAAACAAAACAAAAAAAAAAACGAATTTCTACAGAATTTCATGTTTACGAATTAGAAAGGCTCGTGGATACAGGGGAAAAAAAAATTAATTATAACTGGACCATCACTTTGGTTCCCACATTCAACATCCAACATCATGAATTTCATCCCATCTCTCTATGAAAAGGACTCAGAGGTTGAACGTGAATAACGAACAATTGGACGTATCGACGAGACGCGGAATCGTCCCGACACCAACACGGATCTGTGGCTCGTTGGGCCGCTGCAAACACAACAATGCAAAGGTTCTGTGAAGCTACTTAGAGAAACAGAAGCTAGTTGGGTGGGACGCTGTTCACGAGGCCTCCGCAATCAAAGCTTCGATTCTGAGCATGATTCAGACTTCGCAGAAAGAACCGGGCGCTAGTTTTCCCAGGAAGAGGAAGAGGAGCAGGAAGAGGAAGAGGGAGAGTGAGAGGAATAGGTGGAGGAACAACAGGAAATGGCAAACAACCGTGTTTCTATTGGCTCTGAGAAATAAAAACGTTTGCAACAGCGCATACGTGGCGAACGATGCATTTAGGAGCAGCAGGAACGACCTGTGCCGCCAGCGGAGAAAAGGACCAGCATCCACTCGGCATCGCTGAGGTTCGGCGGAACTCAAAGGAGGAGGAGGAGGAGGAAGAGGAGACAAAGGGATGGGGAACTACACGTACAAAGGGGTTTATCAGTTAATCTGAACCAGGAAATAATCAAAACACTGGAGTCGGAAAAGGACGAGGATCTGGTGAATATCCTCAAGGAGAAAACAGAGCAGCGGGTAAACGGACTTTAAGCTGCTTTCATCCAGTAATAATGTGCATTTGGACTTTTCTGAAATGTGCGCGTAACATATGTGTTCATGCTACAGTGTCTACTGGTTTCTTCGATAATTCATCACACAGTGTCCACAACTTTTTGTTCCTTTCAAAAAAACACAGCAAAAAACACCAACAACAACAACCAACTAATCGATCCATTTATCTCAAAAGAACCCAAGTTCAAAAGAAGCTCGGGTCTGAGGCAGAGGCTTAGAAAGAAGGAAGAAGAAAGGAGCAGGGAGAAAGGTGACGGGAGAAAGAGAAAGAGAAAGAGTGGCACAGGAGGAGGAGGAGGAGGAGGAACCCTGGCTTCTCCATGAGGGGGAAGGAGCCGACCTGACATGTCCATACAAACCTGAGGTAAACAGATACACAGGCCTGCCAGGGTGTGTGTGAGAACAAAAGAACTACGCCGTACTGCTGCATTCTTCTCGGACCGAGCGGCTCCCCGTGCCTCCACGGCGGCTCCAGCGCCCAACACCACCCTGCTCCGGCTGGAGGTGCGTACGCACGGGCGCGTGCACATGAGCACAGGTTTAGTTTTCAGGGTGGTGACAGGTTAAAGGCTGAGTGAAACAAGCCCGTGCAGAGCGAACCCGCAGACCAGGGGGAGCAGATCGTAGGTTGTGGTTTCACTCGCGTTGACCCACGAGGAAACAAAGTCGCACAATCACAGAAAAAAACTCCCAGAAACGTGAAAGAGACCGGAGAGTGGCCCGATTCGGCCCGACGCCAGACTGAGCTATCTGATTATAGCTCAGGCCCAGGAGCAGAGGTGGAACCCTCCGGTTCTCTGAGGCCGCATTCGATCGTATTCTACAGAATTTAACATTTAGCACGTCTTTATACAGAGTGTAAATGAAAGGGACAAACAACACGACAGACAACAACCTCAAAAAACAGCCACTGATGTGGATCGACTCCTCTAATGTACAACTTTAACCGGACTCCGGACATTTGGTTGTATGGTCCCCGTTCGCAGATCAGCCGATCGGGATGGGAACATTCGTCGGCAGTTTTCCGTCGTGGATTCTGACCGTTTCAAGCTGCCGTCCAACCAGGAGGCTTCGTCAGGGGAAAACAAAAAACCCCGGCCGCGGCTCTTCCAAAGTGAGGATTCGCCGCTTCTTCCCGTCCTCCTTCCTCTTCTCGGCCTCATATCTGTGGAGCGGATTTCCGTTCGGTCGTGACAGAATGAGATGCCGTCTTCGACCCCAAACAATGAATCGGTCAATCAACAAAAACACACATAGACGAATAAACGGACGATAAAACTACGCCTTAGCTGCAGTGTGAATCAGAGTGTCTTCACTGGATCAGATGAACAGACACATGATGGCAGATCCTGATTAAATTCTGCCGGTTAAAATAAGAAATAAGCTCCTGGCGTTGTGACCAGGCAAAGTTTGTATCTATTGTGTTCGCTGGTGAATGAACGGTGGAGACCAGGCCAGTTTTGTTTTTCCTTACACACTTAGCACACACGTCGCACCAACGAGGTGAAAGCACACACACACACACACACACACACACACACTCACACGCGCACGCCCACGCGCATGTACGTGGTTTGCGTATGTTGGGGAGGCGTGCAGAGCGGCGGGCTTTCACCGCCGGTCGACCCGCACACAAAAGAACTGCATGAATGAGACCACCAGGTGCATCCTGCACACAGAGGACACACACACACACACACACACACACAGACACACACTTAACCTAGGAGGACTCATTGCATTGACTTAACCCCAACCTGAGCCAAATCCACTAAAAGCCTGATCTTTGCAAAGAGGTTCAAAACAACACAACTTGAGTAACACTCACACACTCGCTCACACACTCGCTCACTCACACACTCACACACACACTCACTCACTCACTCACTCACACACTCACTCACACACTCACTCACTCGCTCACACTCACTCGCTCACTCACTCGCTCACACTCACTCGCTCACTCACTCACACACTCACTCGCTCACTCACACTCACTCGCTCACTCGCTCACTCACTCACACACACACTTATTCGCTCACACACGTGAGGAAGTCGTGTGGCTCTGCGTGAGTCAATCTGCGCGGAGGTCAGGGGCTTCTGACTAAAACAAACCGTGTCTGACATCAAATTACATGTTAACATGTTAACCAGCGGCGGGCGGGACTCTCCGTGCAGCGAGGTGAAGGAGTTCAGCGCTCAAACAGGATGTAGGACCCCTCCCCCCCCGCTCCCCATGCCGTTGACCTTTCACCCAGAGACAACAATCTGATCAAAACAGGTGCCTGCTTCTGCACCAGCTCACATTCGGGTCTGGATCGGCTTCCCCTCGTGACACGTGTACCATTAGATGTCCGGTTGAACGCGCCCCCCCCCTTTTTTTAAGCGGTGGTTGTTGTCACTCGCACGGTTCAGTGTGCGTGCACTTGTGTGCGCTTGAGGAACAGCGGCGTCCCTTCGGTCCCATAAAAAGCTTTAAAAATTTGCATGTTAGCTCAGCGGACAGGCAGAGATTTATTGTCGTGTTTGATTTTCTGCTAAATCATTAGCGTTTTTAGCCGAATCATTAGCATGTGTCTGCAGTGGCAGAAACATCTGCGGGTTTAGTTGATGTTTTTGTTTTATTGTAACAAAAAAAAAATGCAAAAGGCAGTGGTGGTGGTTGGGGGGGGGGTTAATGAAAAACCAATGTCAATATCATTCAAGTTTTCTGACAAGTCACAGAGTCAGGAGCTAAACTGAGGAGTCAGCGAAGGACCTGAGATGCAGCCTGATATCGGCCCGAGACACGATGAGTTTCGACAGGGCCCAAGGCTGAAGAGAAGAACAATCAGACGGAACGGGGGGGTTCGAGGTGAGGGACGCATCCCCCGGTCCTAATCCGGCGGGGGCCCGGCAAGGGTCCCGTCCACCTGGTCACTGTACGCTATCAAATAATGGATGAAAAGGAAGAAAAAAACGTCTGAAAAAGAAATCTTCCCCCTGAAAAAGCATCATGTGACAACCAGCTTGGTGAAATCTGAAGGTCTCATCGGCCCAGTGAGGTGCTCACATACACACAGATATATTAATATTTGCCAAAAGTCGTGGATTGCACCAAACGATACAACATTTTAGCTCCATGGGCTTTTTTACTGGGATATAATATTAAAAACACTGGTTTATACCCATGGGTTATGGTTAAATGCTGTGGTTCATGCTGTATTTTTTTCCTCATAAGAATAAATATTAACTTGGGGAAAAATGAAAAAAACACGTCACCAAAACCTGTAAGCGGGTTGTGAATTAACGCTAACGCCACATCTGTAGCATCTGTCAGCCTCCGAAATGACCGTAACTTTCTCTGGACCTCCCTCTCCATTCCCCGAAAACACGTTTCAGGAACGGGGGGGGCCGGGCTGAGGAAGGATGGAGGGCAGGGACTGAGGGGCCCACGAAAAGGGGACACAGAGGACGGAGGGTGGATGGGGTGGTGGGGTTGGGCGGGGGTGTGGGGGGGGCTTCAAATCAAAGTTGTGTCTGGTGGCGAGAGATTAGGGACCGCATTGCAAGAGGGGATTGTTCACTCCCCTGAGGGTGTGTGTGTGTGTGTGTGTGTGTGTGTGTTAACGGAGGAGGGAGGGAGGGGGTCAGCTCCTCAGGGTCTGTTGCTGGGGGCTGCATTCCTTGTCTGTCATGTACTTTATGGCCCCTTCCAGCTCAGATCGAGCCCTACAGTTTATACATTGTCTACTTTGTTGCCCATTGTACAGAGTGGACTCTGAAAGCATGTGGTAACACACACAGACACACACACACACACGCATGCACACATGCATGCACACATGCATGCACACACATACACGCTATATCACCCATTCAAAGAGAACAGTTCTCAGCTATTACACTTCTCTCAAACTGTCCAGGTTCCACTGGAAACTGGTTTTAATTCCTTCATCTAAAATGACTAAAAACTCCAGTTTTTCCTGTTATTAAATACAGAATAAAAAGCTCCTCTGGAAATCATCAGTAAATTACCCAAAAGTCGATTACTCTATTTAGGTTATAGCATATTCGCTCTTTTTGTTATTCATGTGACTTGGCTGCTGTAACATGACGATGAGACGCGCCGATCCGGCGGCTACACCCCCTGTGACAGCGAGCTGAGGCGAGGGTCCCCGGGTCACCGCTCCGGGCGGTCTGACCGCCGCCGCCGCAGCATCAGAGCGACGGCGCGATCCGTTTATCTGACATCAGAGCCGACCCGGGGGCAAGCCGGCGACCCGGGGCCAAGCCGGCGAGCCGGCGACCCGGGGCCAAGCCGGCGACCCGGCCCACGGCCGGCGACCCGGGGGGGGCACCCGGTAGCTGCGGCGGGTCCCTCACTCCCAGCTCAAATCAAGACAGTCTGCTGGTTCTGTCCAGATAAGGAATGAAGTCATTGATAAACAGCAAAGTTGTCGGCTGCTTCTCCGTCATCTCAGTCACAAATCAGGCAAAGAAAAAAGGCGGAGAGAAAATGGGACATAAAATACGGAGGCGCTGCCGCTTTTCTCTGTTATTTCGTAGTAAACTGTTTATTTCCGTTTGTTTTTCGTTTTACTGTCGGTGGGATCGTTCTAGATTCCGTCAGACCATCACGGCCATGTTTCATCGCCTTCCTTCTCTTTACACACTTCACGGCTAATGGTGAGAACCATTGGCGTCAACTGACAGTGGAATCAGAGCTTGAGCGGCCCCAGACACCGACACGTGTCACCACAGACACCGGGGCCGCTCCGAGGCCTCCACCCGGGGCCTGTTTTGACCTTTTACAGGTGAACGTCGCTGCCCGTCCGCGCGCCCGCCGCTGATCGCGCGCAGCGTTTGCGCGCTTCGGAGCGATGGGTCAACGTCTGGTGGCGCACGGGAGGTCCCGGCGGCGCGAGGCACTCAGCCATCAGCCGTCTCAACTACGTCAACATTCCCCCGGTATCACCTTCCTCCGGCGCGTCGCCCTCCGGCCGGCTCCTCCCCCTCCGCTCCTTCCGCCGCATGGCCGCTCTCCCTGCGCTCGGCAGCGGACCGTTCGTCTCTACCTGCCTCCCGACGGCAGCGGATCGACTGTCGATCGGCACCGTGCGATCCCAGGAGGAGGCTCAGTAACCCCACCCCGCCCCCAACCACCACCAGCACCGTCGGTACGTGTCCAAACACCGGAGCGCGTTCAAAACCAGGAAACCGCTTCAGCAAAAAAAAAGAAAGAAAAAAAAGTGAAGAAAACCCTGGACCGGACTGTGTTAGACCGGGTCTGTTGGACCGGGTCTAACATCCCTCCACAGCCCGGTCGACCCCGAGCTGCACCACGGACAAGTTATAAAAACCACCGGCGCTTCGCTTTACGCACCAGTGATAAAATAAAGCACAAGTTCGAGGTAGAACCACGCGATTAGAGACCAGAAATGTCTTTCAACGCAGCGCAGGCAGCAGCGTTTGAGTCCTCACGGGGAAAACACCCACTAATGAGATAAAGGAACCGTGGAGTCGGAGAAAAGTCACTTTTTACGCAGTGTTATCGACGCGGTAAGTGGGAGAAGATCGGCGTCAACCGTGCGCGGCAGATGCGTAAAACTCCCATCGGCTCATTTCAGGAATTTTGTTTAAAAACAGAAGAAAAACACTCAATGAACCTGATACGAGCAAATTTTATCTAATACACACGACGATCGGGACAGAGATCGAGATGTATTACTCTGATTTTCTTGGGTCGAACTACTTTTCGGCAGATTAACGTCGCCTCATCGGCCACATCTGTCCGCGGCTCGGTTCGCCGGGCGCATGGGCACCGGGACGCCCGAGCCCGGGCTCCCGCAGGCGCAGACGGCGGGTCCGGGTCCGCGGGCGGCGCCGGGACCCGGGACCGGGACCGGGTCCGCTTAGAAGAACATACCCGGGTAGGTGAGAGTTGAACGCTCGTCTCGGCGAGTGTAGTGAAGCTCTGCAGAACCAGCCCTCCCCCGGCGAAAAACTTACATAACAATCCACGCGTCTTGCACTCATCCACGGCGGGAACA
Source organism: Istiophorus platypterus (assembly GCA_016859345.1). Taxonomy (NCBI): domain Eukaryota; kingdom Metazoa; phylum Chordata; class Actinopteri; order Istiophoriformes; family Istiophoridae; genus Istiophorus; species Istiophorus platypterus. The sequence goes on along the minus strand of CM029111.1, from coordinate 18,734,345 downwards.
GAAGTGGAGGAAGAGGAGCCGCTCTTCGCCGTCGAGTTCTTTTTCTTTAATGATATGAGGAAGAAAACGTTTTCTTTTTCAGGTTTTTCTAAATAAAATGAAACCAGTAGAACAGCGGCGTGGACAAGAGCAGGAGTCGGGAGTCGGTGTGATCCTCTCGCAGGAGCTCCGCACTCTGCCGGAGCATGCTGCTGCAGAGCGCTCTCTCTCTCCCTCTCTCTCCCTCTCTCTCTCTCTGGTACAAGGGTCTGTCTGTGTGTGTGTGTGGTTGGTGTGTGTGTGTGGTTGGTGTGTGTGGTGTGTGTGTGTGTGTGTGTGTGTGACAGGACAGTGCCTGTGGCTCGGCCCTTGTACACCCAGAGGTCAGAGGTGATTGGTCGCTGGGTCCCAGATGAGAACGTCGACTCTCATGTTCTGGATAAAAAAAAGGAATTAAAAAAAAAAAAAAAAGATCTTATCAGGAACTACTTTTCTCACCCATCCTCCCTCCCTCCCTCCCTCCCTCTCTCCCTCCCTCCCTTAACGCCTCCAACACACTCACCCCCTCTCTCTCCAGTCTCAGTCAACCTAGCTTCACCATATTTCATTAGGAAATCATGAACAGAGGCAGAAACACCCCCCTTTTTTCCCTGCACTGTTGTGGAACAGAAACTAATCGACTTGTTTACAACAGACTGGGCTTATTTGAATATTTAAAATTTTATGCATTTCCACATAAAAAATGACTTTGAATGATGAATCAGTTACAAAAAAATGACTCATTTCAGGTCTAGTTTTACAAAGAGGTGACTTATATAGAGCTGACGTCTCGTAGTTTAATCTAAAACAAAGCATTGTGTTATATTTGCTCTTCATTTGTGTCGTTAACTGGTAACTGCAGCTCTCAGATAAATATAATGAAGTAAAAAGGACATTTCCCTTACCTTAAATTTTTACTCCTGACCAGTACTTGAATAAATGTACTTAGTTACTTTCCAACACTGATCAGTAATCTATGACATGTACTGTAGAGTTTAAAAAGTACCCTTACCTCAAAGTTGTATGTAAGTGCTCAGTTTTAAAGTCAGTTTAATGTCCCAGTTGATTTTTAATAATTCTATAAAACAATTTGGTAAAATTTGAAATATGTCAAACTCTTATCTAAGAGTTTTAACGACTCGATTGTTGTTAAAACCACATTTTTCTGGTTGAATCTTTTTAACTTCTGCTTTAGTTTCTCCCAAGTTCATTCCCACAGCAGGACAGGGGCTGGCGTTAGCTGCGCATGCGCACTAAACCCGGAAGAAGGGGTCCACAATATAGCGAAGCAGCTTCTGGCGGTTTTTTCCTGAGAAACTCGGAGGATATTTAAATATATTTATTAAAACAAAACATGCAGCTCCACTTCACTAAAGACGTTTTACCGGACTCGGTCAGCACCGACTTCCAGAACCTGAACAAACTCAACGAGCAGGTAAATTCAGCCGCTTTTCCCCGCGACTACCGGACTGTTAGGTGACTGTTTTATCCAGAGCTCAGCTGGTTTCTGAGGTTTGACTCTACTCTGATCACGTATGTGAAAATCTGCCTGGTACTTTATGGAGGAGCCGTCGCCGTCGGCTCGTCTCTCAGAGCCGTCAGTGAACGCACCGGGCCGCCCGGTGCGTCAGTGAACGCACCGGGCGACGGTGGCGGAGCGTGAGGATCACGTGACGACGGTGAACCGAACCTGTGTGTACCTGAGGTGGAAGAGACGCTCATGAGCACAGGGCAGCGACACCCAGGTTAAAGCCATGCATCCACAAGTTTACTCGAGTACAAGGTTTAGTACCAAAGCACTAAAGGTTAAGTTACTCCCGTGCCTGGATTGATTACCGATCAGGTCTGTGGGGCCCAGGACCAGGGGCCCGAGGTCCCAGAGGGTCCCGGGTCCAGAGTCGAACCACAAAACAGCTGCAAAGAGACAAAAGTTAACTGAAGAGATGCAGAAATGATTAAAAAGGAACACGAAGCCCTAGAAAGCGACAGAAATCAACTGCAGAGAGACAAAAAATGCACTGCAAAGTGACACAAAACAACTACAAAGAATGGATGAAGAAAGCCAACAATGAGACACGCTTGGAGACAAATGAACCTGACCCCAAAGAGACAACGGTTTCGGTCGAAAGACGTTAAATGGCTGTGAACCAGGCGCGTCAGGCCTTTTAAATTTCCATGTCCGGGGGCCTGACTGTGCTTATACAGTTGTGTGCAATATTTTAAGCCCCCAGGGCCGTTCACCGTTCGATGGTTATATTTAACTTTATTGATCCAGGAAGGAGTTTTACCTGGTCTCCTCTCACCTGGAGACCCTTTCTGATAGGCTGCGTCTCTGCACCGGTTGGCAGCTTCTCTAAAATATAGTTATTACAGGTTAATCATGCAGACAGCTTCATTGGATGACATGGATATCATTTAAAAAAAAATCTATGTATACACACAAAAAACTCTTGTCCTGTAAGTAACTAGTGTTAAAAGACAAACCCTCAAGAAAACCACACAATTAAAACACTTTTTTTGTTATAAACAACTCAACACACAGGAGGGAAGCTTTGTTAGTAACTGATAAAGCTGCATCTCTTGATACGAGGAGCCGATTGAGGCTGATTTTCCTCCAACAAAGTGAAAGCGGCCGAAATATTTCACCCGAAACTTTTCTCCTCCTTCCTTTTCATTCGTCTGCAGCAGTTTCATCGTCTGATTGAAATTCTGTTCCAGTTCCTGCTGGAGCCCAAGGAGGTGAGTGTGTAACACACACAGACACGCACACGCACACGAACACGAAAAGGCACAGGCACAGACACACACACACAGGCACACACACGCACTGGCACACAATTTTGATGTTAATGGGACTTTGGATTCAGTGATTAACCTTGATAACTGAACCGAGGCGAAACATTGCCTGTCCTATTGTGTGGGTGTGCAAATGAATGCATGGATTTGTCTGTGTGTCTGTGTGTCTGTGTGTGTCTGTGTGTGTGTGTTCTGTGTGTGTGTGTGTGTGTGTGTATGTGTGTGTGTGTGTGCAGACAGAGAGGTTCATGCAGCAGCTCACTGGGTTTGCAGGGGAACACGGGATGAGTGCCAGTCCTCTGAGGAACCTGATGAAGAGCGTTCTCCTGGTGCCGCAGGGTGGGAGAAAAAATCACACACACACACGCACACACACACACACACACACACACACACACACACACACACACACACACACACACACACACATACCAACCATCTCTGTTTATTCAGAGTATACAGTTTATTCTTCCAGACTGAGGTGAACATAACAGGTCAGAAGCTAGACCGGGACAATGTGGCTGTCGATGTCCACTCTGTTCCCGCTCCATCCCGCTTCATCCACCCTCCGACACATCCCAGGGAGTCGTGGGACACCGGAGGCCGATGTTCTCGCCTCTGTGTGAAGAAAACCAACACACTGTCCTTTTTTTATTTTTGTATTTTGTGGGGATTATTTTTCTATAACTTGTTATTATCACACTTTGGTTTTTGAACATTTTAAACAACGTAAACGCGTATATCGGTCAGCTTTTAGAGGTTTTGCCAGGCAGATTTCATTATCCTTGGACAGGGCCAGGCTGGTTGTTTCCCCCTGTTTTGTGTAGAGTCCGTGGGCCACTACACGCGCTGAAGTCGAGCCGCGAGGTGGCTGAAGGGCCCCGGCTCCAGGAAAGTTTCCGCCTCGGCTATGCTGATTCTCTGCCCCGTTTTTCCTCCCCAGGAGCCCTGAAGAAGACCCTGACGACCGGGCAGGTCAAGGACGACCTCGTGACTCTGGGTACGCATCCAGGCCCCTCGTCCCCTCGTCCAACGCCGCCGGGGTCGGGTGTCGCTGCCGGGCGGGTTTCTCTTACGACGCTCTGTCATGTTTTTACTCATTCTTGTAAAAGTTTTATGCACGAAACCAATACTGTTTTTTCTGTCGTTTCCTCAGGACTGAATGAGGACAAGGCCGCTCACTTTTCTCAGCAGGTACCGTCCATAAATTCCTGGTATTATCATACATATTTTTTTTAATCTAAGGTTTTAAGATGCAAAAATTTTCAGAACGCCCTCATGTTACTTGTACTAGACATAATTGAGACAGTGAAGGGTCATTTACTCAGCCTCCCTCATGAAAAACATGTTACTAACATTCATAAATTTGTCCAAAAATTGGACAAAATCAATAATCATAAAATCATTTTCGGGGAAAAAACCCGTTCCTGATGTTCATTTGCTGACGAACATTTTCTGGAATCCCTGGAGTCTTCCTGACCTTTTTTTTGTTTGTTTCGTTTTCACAGTGGGGGGAGCACTATGCAGCGCTGTCCCGACTCGCCGTGGGACAGACTCTGACGGTCAACCAGCTGGTCGACATGGAGTGGAAGTTTGGAGGTGAGGAGAACCAAACCCCGCATCAGAATTTAGCCTCGGAAATTATAGGCCCGCTCTAAGTTTATTTCCGTGCGGGCGGGGAGAGGCCGCGGTCCCCTTTCTGCCCCTCGGGTTGTGGCGCATATTCATGGCCCTCGAGTCTCTGGTCTGACATGGTCGTAAGCATGGCCGCGTCCTCCGTGACGCCTTGTTTAGGATTCAGTCCCGTCGTTTATTCATGAGAGCTAATGACTTCTATAGCCTCGCAGGCGATTGAAATGCCAATACGCCGGAGCCGGGGGGGGGGGGGGGGGGGTCATTAGCGCCACATCGAGCCATCGATGACCTGATCTTTATATTAAGACCCAGTGTGGCTCGGTTCATGAGGGGAGTGGGACAGGAGTTCGCCCGTTCACTTGAATCAGCTGTCGGTTGATATGCAGGAACCCGCAGCCGGAGAAAGAGACACTGTCTCAGCCCGGGTTACCTGGACCCGGTCGGGAACCGATGTGGAACCGATGTGGACCAGCTGAGCTAGGAACTTAACAAAACAAAAAACAGGGTGACAGGCTTGGAGCACTGACATGTTGTGGCTTTTCTGTTGCCACGGCTCCTTTTTAGCAAGTAGCCCCCCCCCACACACACACACACACACACACACACCCCCTCACATCTGACAGGCTCAACACAACATCGACAGCTGGCAAGAGTCACGTTCACATCTGGTTCCAGTGTTCGCCGTCCTTTCAGCCCCTAAATATGCCCCACATGTTGAGCAGGTGGTCGACAGTGGGCCAATAAAACGGCTGTGATGAAACTGAACTGACCAGGAAAAGTCCCTAGAAAATAAATAGAAGAAAAAAAATGGAAGAAAGCTCAGGAAGAGGAACCAAGGACGGATCCCTTCTCCAGGACGGACAGACAGGAAGTAGACGTCGTCTGTACGGTGGATTTACAGTCTGGACGACCAGGAAATACAAAAACACACAAGAATCAAAACCAAGCTCATCATTCACACGTCTGAAAGGAAGCAAACAGACAGAGAGAGAGACAGACAGACCTGGGGGAGGAGGAGGCGGATGCTGGGACTCCTTGACGACGAAGATCCAGACGGTGTCACCGAGCTCTGGCCTTGTTTCATCCTCCATTTTAATTTGTGTTTGTTTTTTCTTTTTTTCTTTTTACAAATCTCAAACAATGAACCTGTGCGGAACGATCAGCGATAGATTTATCTTTTGGAATATTTCTCTCAGCTTAAATACAGAAATGCCTTCCTCGTTTCTTTGTGTGTCATTGGTCCGTTTGTGTGAATTTAAGTAACACAACTTTTTTTTTTTTACCCCCAACCCCCCTTCCCCCAAAACAGTGACCGTCGGCACCAGTGAGATTCAGAAAGTGGGAAACGTCTTCCTGCAGGTACGAACGCTCTGTGGAACAACACACACACACAGTCACATGTCCCTTTGTTCAGCCTTTGTTGAACTCGCTCCGTCCTCTTGCAGTTGAAGCTGGTGGTCAGAAAGGGGAATTCCACCGAAAACGTCTACATGGGTGAGTGACCCTTCGCACAGACGGCGTTTTGAAATGTCTACGTGAAATTTACGATGTTTTGGGTGAGAAACGGGGACGAAACGTGGGCGAAGCCAGAGTCTCAGACCGACAAGGTCCCTTTGTGCGCTGAAGTAGGATTGATAACAATTAGTGATATGTAACAATACTGCGTGAGCTGCAACGGCCACTCTGCACTTTTATCTGTATTGAAATCAGGTAAATCAGTCATCCAGGTTTGCAGGTCCTTTTCAGGAACAGATTTATGGCGCGTTTTCTTTTTGCTTTTTCTTTTTTTTTTTTTTTAAACCTTAACCACTTCCTTATCTACTAAAGTTTTGCTTGAGCGGCGCAGAAAGATATTTTTAACCGTCAGGAATGCACAGCTTGCAAAAGCAGCGGGACAGAAAAATCCTTTTCGAGCAAAGGACTGTAATTTACTCCCACTTTCCCTCTGACGTTCTTTCTGCTTTCGGAAAGAAAAAGAAAAAGAAAAAAAAAACATTTTCAAATCTATCAGCACCAGTGGCAAAGCTGCAGTACAGGTCAATTATACAGACGGGGTTTCCAGGCAGCTCTCTGTGCATAATTAGCCCTCAGCCTCCAGCGATTTGGTCGCAGCCCTGGACTGCGTTTTCTTTGGGACGATGGTGGACAGATTTGCGGGAACCGGTCACGACTCACACGGCCACTGGACGCTCATGCCTGTTTGATGGACGCTGATCGGTCCGTCGGTTGGGCGAGCGGTTGTGGCTTCGGACGGAGGAGGCAGCACTTTGCGAAAGGTCAGAGAGAAAAATAACAAACGGCTGCAGAGTCTCTGATGAACCCGCTTTAATCAACCGAACACAGATATGACAACAACACCTACTGGACCCTGCGTCAGCAGGATTTGATTTGTGTTAGCACAGTTTTTGCACTGAGGTAAGAAATGTGGCCTAATGTAGATCTGGTCTCTGGTAAATTTTAAACAGAAGGAATTTTACACCTGCTTAGGGACAAATATCCGGAACAAGGGAGGTTCTGTGCTCTAAACCTGTTAAAAAGAAGAAAAGGGAGCCAGTAAAAAAACTATCATATGTGCTAACACTCGTCTACTTCTACCTCCACCTGTGCTACCTCTCATCTTACGCCAGCATTTATTGTGTGAGTCGGCTCCTCTGCTCACTCGGCACGGTCCAGGTCAGATTCCCTGCCCGTTTCTTTCAGGAAGAGTTGACCCGGGGTCATCGGGATCGGCGTTATGTCTTCCCGCTGGAGCTCCATGAGTAACGTTGGCCAGCGTGAGGCGTGCTGCAAAAAAAGAAGTTTTTCCAAAATTTTCTAGAACGAGTGCTGGAAAACACTGAAAATGTCCCCGTGATTGTTTGTCATGTTGTTGTGGCATCATGGCAACGTGGTGACGTGTTTGTCTCCCTTCTGCTGCACGTCGATCCTTGGTTGTTTGAAACCCCAAAACCCCGACAGATTAAACCAGAACTATGAACAAGGGGAAATACAAACACTTTGGAAAAACATATATAACTTTTATTTCCAGTTTGAGAGAATCAACCCTCCATAACGAACTGATTTTCATCTGGTGTGAGAGCTTCATAAGGTGTCGCTCTTTTTTCTTTCGCCTGCGGTGGCGACGGCAGCTCATGTAGATTCTTTACTTTCTTCCAATTCAAACTCTTCACTTCCCGAGAAAATTTCCCTATTTTCTTTCCCTGTTGTTTTTTCTTTTTAAAAAGAGCTACTGAACCAAACCCCGAGTTTCTACAGGCACCGATGAGAAAATCTCTCGCGGAGACAGGACGCGCTGTCGGTCGACGCAGTTGTTGATGCCAAAATGGCGAAAGCGTAGCGAGGCAACGTGAACTTTGGTTTGTCTCGTGAAGCGCAGTAGATGAAGGCTCGGTTTATCTCCGTCTGATTTATCCGGAAACTGTTTCCTGTTTTCTCTCCTCATCTCTTCCAGAGCTGACGCTCCCCCAGTTTTACAACTTCCTACACGAGATGGAGCGAGCCAAGGCCAGCATGGAGTGTTTCAGCTGAGCGTGTGTGTGTGTGTGTGTGTGTGTGTGTGTGTGTGTGTGTGTGTGTGTGTTTGTATGTGTGAACTTAGGGGTGTGTGTGTTCTTGTGAGTGTTACGATGTATGTGTGTGCTCCCCAGTAACTGAAGCTAAATACAAAAACAAATTCTGTTATTTTCTGTGACTTTTCTACTCAAATCTGCCAATAAACGCAAACAAGAAGAAAACACCCAACTTTCAACTTTCGACTCTGATTCATGCCGGAACAGAGCAACACTCCAGTCACTGCATTTCATCCTCTGGCAGAAGAGAAGGATTTTATTTTTTTTTACAGACTCGTGAATGAGGGCTGACATTTCTACTCATCTGTCGTTAAGCGGAAACTTTAATGAGCCCGGCAGAGAAATAATTTTGGCCTTTCACAGGGAAAGTGAACCGACCTCACCTCAGTTCTGTTTGATCACGTTCAGTCCTGTCGTCTCTTGGCTCCAATGATAATGATTATGTGATGAAATTTTTTTTAAATCGGAGCGTTCTACATGGGTAATAAGGTTCTAGGTCTCGGTGGTACCAGGAGGATTTTCACGGGCAGATGATGCACCGACGCTACAGCAGATACATCAGGACGTAATCCCTCTTCCTGGTTCCTGTCGGTACTCGCGCTGCAGCGTTCTGGACCAGCTGGAGAGACTTGTCTGGGCAGCTTGGTTATAAGGAATCGCAATTAACTGGTAAAGTGGTAAAAAAACAAAAAAATTAGACAATAAAAGTGTGTTGATGAGAGCAGTGATGGCAATAAATACCTCATGCTAATGCATTACCCCCCCCCCCCCCCGGGGGGTGGTGGCACATGTGTCTACTAGTCCAACCTCGTTGCTCCTCATCCCTACTCTTTTAAATGCAGTGATTGGTTCTGCAGGTAACAGGGCTTTTCTCCGGCCCCTTTTCTCTCTGCTCGTCCCTGATGGGGGGGGGGTGCACATTTCCTTCATTTTTTTTTTGTTTGTATGTTTTTTTTTTTTTTATACAGGCACAAAACCATCTACTGGTCCTTTAATTAATGAGGATGAACATAATTTAAAGCTTAAAAAAGGGATGTTAATATCTCCCTCTGAGCTACGAGGCTTTGAGTTGAGATCTAACAACTATATGTTTTCACTGGATGTGAATGTTTAGGTGCTGACGTTTTGCAGTTGTACTGTTCAGCTTTTTCACCATCTTGGTTTAGCATCAGTTTGCTAAATTATTTTCACTAAAGGAACCAATAAAAAATGTCATATCAGAATAAATACTAAATGATTGTAAAAATCTCATTTATAATATACAGATCAGAATGGTGAGTATATATACTCCCATGGTATAAACAGTATATAGGATTCCACCACAAAGCTGATTGATTTATTTTACCTCTAACGGCCCAAAGACGCACGTCTTGGTCACGACCGAGTTTCCATGTTGTATTTCCTCAAAAGTCATTTCTCGTATTCACGAAACAAGATCGGACTCGTGACTCCTCCTTGTGGTGAACCGTTGTCTGTGCACTCTCCGTAATATTATTTACAGAGACCCAACATTCCCCCGCTAACAAGCACTTGATGTCAGAGGCAACGAAAAAACGATCAGACCTGTTAACGACCCCCCCCGAAGGCTTAACACCTGAGCTCCCCCACCAGTCGGTCGGAACTGAAGAGACGTTCGGGGTCAGAGGTGAAACGTCTTTAGTAGTCAGCATCCAGGTCCAGTCGCCCTTGACTTGATGTGTCTTGGCTCCTCGGACTTCATCTCACCAGCATCTCTTCCATTATAAACCTCCCTGCCCCACATCAATACTGACTCTGAAAATCCTCTGCAGATCCTGCCCATTTCATTTGATACCTTAACTGTTCTTACTTCTGCAATTCACCCTTTCCTCTCACATCCTCCCCTGATCTTGACTACCCCCCCCTCCGGCTGTTTTTCCTGCACTTTTATTTTCCGAATGATGCTGAGAAACGTTGATGTAAGCGCCCCCTGGCCTAGGTATCACAGAAGTCTGGAACAAAACTTTCGTGGTTTCCCTGTGTTCGATCGCGTGTCACGCCGCTTCATGAGTATTTGAACTTTCATGCTTCTGACATTTTGTTCCATTTGCCTTTGAAGCAGGAGAATTACACCTTTTAGAATAGGATTTCCAGGTGAAGCGAATTTTTTTTTTTTGTGAGCTTTTGTTAACTCTGCTTTTACACAGATCCACCAGGATCCTAAATCCGCTGTTAGAACACATGTTAAAAACTCCTGTCTGTTCTTTCTGCCAAGAACCAGTCGGCCTGGAGGCTTTTGGATCGCTGCTTTAATGCGTCTGCTGGCTTTGAATCGTAAAACTCCGCCTCTTGTGTTTGTAAATCTCCACCCGTCCACTTCCCCGGGTTGGATGCTGCTCCACCCTCAGCCACTTTAAAAATTTTTTTTTTAACTTTTGCTTGTATCAGACTGTGAATTCAGATAACTACAAAACCGAAGGAGGGGAACGTGTAGAAAAGAAAAAAATTCCATGCTAATGAAGATTTAAACACGGAAATATACAGAAAGTAAATACTAAATTCCTGGTATCTCTCTCCCAGGGATTCCCCTCTGTTGTCCTCTTCTCACCTTTCCATTCTTTCATTTCCTCCTCCTCCTCCTCCTCCTCCTCCTCCTCCTCACTCTCCTTCTGTCCTTTTGGGCCTGAAAAAAACGATCCAGCAGACCGAACTCTTTCAGTGCATCTTTGACTTTAAAAAGTCCCAAAACCTAGTGCTCGCTGTTTCACGACTCTGCTCTTGTGAACGTTATCGGGAATCTGTCGCTTTTTCTTTTTTTTTTTCGGTCGATGTCACATCAAAGTGTCGTTTATATGACATCGCTGTGGGACGAAATGAGTTTCCGAGTTTCCGTTTCGGATCGGTGGCCTGGAGACGGGGGAGCTGGATCGGATCCCCGGACAGAAAAGGAACGTCTGAGAACCCCGAGAGAGCGAGGGTGGAGGTCTCCTCCATTTCTTTAACTAGGCAGATTTACAGTTTGCTCATATACACAATACAGCAAAACCATTTCCGGAGTCAGTCAGGACAATGATCAACCTCCTCAAATATGAGACTAGATGGGAAGGAGCGGGGAAATGTGGGAGTGTTTTTAATAAAATGTGTCAACATGAGTAAGGTGTCCAACACTGGGCGAGTAAAAACTGTATTTCTGCTTCACAGATTTAGCCGTGACATGCCACGAAAAAACGCTACACCTAGCCCCCCCCCCACCACCACCACCCTGGTGCTGGTTGCGTCGAGTGACACGAGATGCAAGATCAGTCACGCTGTATGGTTTAAAGGCTTTTAAACCGCAGAGCTTCCAGCTGCTCCGGTAGCTGACAACCAACCGCAGACAGGTTTAACTAGTTAGAAAGAGTAAAGCAGGAAGCAGACAGTTGACATCCCTATGAGAGCTCATTGAATACATAGAACATCTTCTCTTCTATATATATATTTTTTCTTTTTCCTTCAGTGTCCTGGAGGCACAGACAACGGCACCGGCGAGGTTCAAAGGTCAGCGGCTCATCGTCAAACCACGAAACTTTACGTGGAAAACGCCTCTGCTTCGGCTGAAATGTTCCCTCATAAACGTCGAGTGTCATTTAGATTTTTTCGAAGGTTTAATAATTTTACGAACAAAGAGTAGCTCTATCCGGCTGCAGCTACACTGCAGACTGCGCCAAACATTCTTGGGTATTTTCATTTCTGGTTTTAGCCTCCTGAAGGGATTTGCTGTTCATAGCAAAAATGATTTATCCCTCTGAAGAGCGAACCTGCCCCCACATTTTATCTTTCAGTCAGTTGAGGAATCCTCCGCCGTGCGAAACGTGTTGCACCTCCTTAACGTGCTGATTTGTAATCGGCCGCCGGCCGTCCCGTCGGTCTCCGCGGTGTCGGCGCGCCGCGGCGTGAGTCCCCCCTGACACTCGCGTAACCTCGACGCTCTCAATCATTTCATCTTAGCCGCTCCTGTCGGCAGTTGCACTGACATGAAAACTGCAATATACGGCTGCTTGGCTCCTGTATTTCTGCCAAGTGTGAAAAATCAATTTAAAATGAAAACTTGTCCTGTGTGTGTGTGTGTGTGTGTGTGTGTGAGAGTGTGTGTGTGTGTGTGTTGTGTGTGTGTGTGTTTTCCCAGGGCGGAAAAACCACAGACAACTGGACGAAAAAGCCTGTATGGAAAATGAGGAGATTGTAGAGATGGCTTGAGATGTGTGCGTGTGTGTGCGTGTGTGTGTGTGCGTGTGTGTGTCTTACCGTTGGAAGAGGAAGTTTATGGGAACTAACTCTAATAGCTCACAGCTGTCAAACGATACAAGTGTGTGGATATGTGAATGTGTGTGTGTGTGTGTGTGTTCAAGGTCACATTTGACATATTGTTCCCGTTTGACAGTTTTCTAATGTTTAAGATTAATTGAGTTTTTATCGAGCCCCCGAGCTGAGCACAGGCAGCATCCTCGGTCCTACAGGTTGTAAATGTAATGTGTGTCCTAAAGCTTTTCCTTTCATCAACACGACTATAATGTGGTATTATACTGTGTGTGTGTGTGTGTGAGGCCTGTGCGGTCCAGGTGCAGAATGACAAAACCCAGAGATGGAAGGGCAAGTTCATCCAGGGTCACGAGTTCAGGGGGTCAGGGATCTAAATTGTTGCCTCACGGCAAAGACGGGATCGTGCTCCGGCACGTTCCGCGACCCGAAGGAGTAAAACAGGAGCCGCTGGAGAATCACCAGAAACAAAAGAGTCGTAGCCCCAAAAAAGGGCCCGTAAAAGCAGCTTTAAAACGCCACAATCATCCCTTTTTCCATCCATGAGTAACTCTGCGGGACAGGCGCTTTGTGTTCTCATATATTTTTGTCACTCTATGGGACAGACGTGCCTTCAATGATAAATTAAAATCCCTGATTTTGGCCCTCGGGAACAGGTGGGGACCATTTTAAAGTGTTACCAGCAAATCCACAGTTTCCTAAGTATTATTTAACTGAATATTTAAATGAATACTATTATTTAGGATCCTTTCTCGAGACCTAGGTATCGATATGGGGAGTTATATATATCTGAAGAAATACGTAGGTATACGTTAATATATCTTTAGATGTAGGTTTATGCTAAACCTACTTTAAAACAGAATGACCTGATTTTTTGGATTCTATAGATTTTAGTTTGACTAAATAAGGGAAAGTATATTTCACACCTGCCTCTTGTGTCTCTGGTCTTATCCACTCATGTCACTGTGTTTTGTGATGAAGATGTCTGGGACTGTTTAATGTGTGTGTGTGTGTGTGTCTGTGCTGGATCCTCATGTTTTCCCCCTTCGCTTCACGCGCCGCTTGTGTTTCACCGGTTTCATCGAAATCATTTTGGATACAGGTGCTTTTTACGATCTGTGTACCTGAACGTCTCGTTTTTTTTCCCCCCACAGCTAGAAACTAGAGGCGTAACTCTACTGCAGGTTTTGGACAGTTGTCGCTGTTTTAATGTTTTAATGCTGCTGTAAGCCAGAGCCACTTCCCTGTGGGCTTGAAGAGAAAACATAGACGCCGGTAAAAACCTCTTTAGTACGGAAATACACTCTGGCATGTCAGCGCAGAAAAGCAGATGACGGGGCCCGTGGCCACGCTCAGATTTAGTCCATTGCCTTCGCAAGCCGAGGGACTTTTCTCGGCCCGTGGACCGGGGCGGCGTGGAGTCCTGCCGATACGCCTTCCGTCCGCTGTCAGGTAAACCAGGAAGCCGTCGACCCGGGGAATTTCCTGCGAATCGTGGCCGCGCCTCTGACTTGTTGGATTCTTAAAGCTTCAGTGCGACATTGTTTGGGGCGATGTGATTTAATGCTTGCGTTGTCTTGAATCATAGGTTTTAAGTCATGGTGAGCGTGTTGACGTTGGCGCGCGCAGCTTGTGATCAGTTGTTTTTTTTTTTTTCTCTTCTCACAAAATGCTGACATAAAGGGAAAGCCTGACTTCGGTGAAGCAGACTCCTCTTGTTTTCCATTACTGAGAATAAAAAGATCTGACAGCCAGAGGCTGAAACCCAGTTTCATTTTCAACTGTTGAGTCAGCTCAGTCAGCGCGGATACGAGGCCGCGACGCCAAGTACTCAGGCCACATCTGCACAAATGGACAGTCTGACACCTGGAACCTGTTATTACTGTGAATACAGGGAGATGAACAACCGGGTTCCTCCTGTTTCCTGTAATATGCCACTAATGCACATGTAAACACACTCAGTCAGTCGCTGTATCACCTAGCAGAAGCATCTAGAAATGACTTGATTTGTATGATATGGTACAGAGATGTTGAATTACCTCCACTCCAGGTCAGATCCAGGTAATTACTACAAATCCTGTGAAATAATAATGATTGAAAACGCAGACGACGACCTGCTGCGTCCGTCTGCGACGCACTGTGAACGCGGTAGCGTCCCTCCGAGGAGCCTGATTGGACGAGCCGCGACCAATGGCGTTCCCCGGAACGGTCCCTGTCGCCCGTGAACCAATCGCCTCAGAGCTTTTGTGACGGTCACGGTCACGGCAACGGACGTTAAACAGGCGAAGAAAAAGAAAATTACTATTTATATTCCATTATTATTTTCATATTGTAGCCGGTTAGCTTCAAAATATTGCAGTAAAGAAGTAGCTGTTAAGTTTAACAAACGCCTCCACTATTTTAAACTTAAATCAAAGTAATGCTAGCTAGCTAGCTAAGCTACGCTAAGTTAAGGTAGCACTGGCTTATAACGTTAAGTTAAGGTATTAGTTATATCAACATTGCTTTACTTTAAGTCCCCTTATTTAGCATTTATAAGGAGGCGTTATATTCATATTTATTTAACACTAAAAATTAATATAATGGTTGTAAGCAAATATGAGTCCTAAATGAAGTAATTGTAAATAACTAGTTGTAATAACGTATAATATGTCTTAATAGGAGAGGTTATAATTGTATTGTACATTAATAAGCACTTAAAACATCCTTATTTGCTTAAACATACATTATAGTTCTAAAACCGTTTAATGTCCATATAGCATACTGCTAACAGATGCTGCATAGGAGCGTTACTGGTGTTATTAGTATAACCCAGAAACCTTAGCATAACATGCTTATGCTAAAGCCTCTTACTGCTAGCTAAGGTGCTATGCTACAGATATTTTTGTGTCATAGTGTGATTAATTCAATCCAGTATAGTACAGTATCAGTGACAGCTGCATAAGGACTTTCCTGCTCGTCTAAGCGTCACACTCAAGCGACGCAGTGCCAGGCTGAATATCTGAAACCCATTGTGACATTGTTTATCAGGTGATGGCCTGTGTCAGAACTGATTTCTACAGAGATCAACCTCTTCCCAGTTGAAGGAAGGACTCTGATCTACAACTGCAGCCCCCGAGCAACACAACACGAATGAGCAAAAGGAGATTAGAGCCAATCTGCAAAATGTTCATGGAGAGTCCGTCTCGTCAAGACATTTCTGGTATGTAGATGATTTGCATGTTCCATTTTATTATTACAGAATATACAGTACTCTAGGAACTAGTGGTGGAAAGTACTTTTTAGTATTTAGTTACCTTGAGTACTGTATTTAAATACAAATTTGATTTTTATGTACAAACGCACGCATGAAGAGATTATAAAATATGATGCTTTGATATGAATCAAATTACCCAAATGTTCTACAGGTAGAGCTGAAATGATTAGTAGATGACCAGAAAATTAATTAGGAACCATTATCATAATCCTTTAAGCCAGTTTTTCATAAAAAATACCAAACACTTCATGGTTTCAGCTCCTTAAATGCAACGAGTTTCTGCATTTCCCTTTAAATAATTTATATAATTTAAAAGTTTTGTCTATTTGCAGAACAAAACAAGTCACTTTGAGCTCTGGTTAATTGTGGTTGTGCAGCTCTCACTATTTTCTGAACTCTTACAAACAAATTAAGAGACGAGTCCATTATGAAAATAAATTTTGGTTGCAGCCTTATGTGACAAAGTCAAAATATTAGTTTGACTTTACCCAGTATATACAGTAAAATGCCGCATTAATACACGAATAATAATATGATATGTAAACGTCCCAGGGGAAATTTCATTGCACTGACTTCCTTTACTTTTAATACTTGAAATGTATTTTATTCATCATTCATAACTCTGATCTTTACTTAAGTAACATTTTCAATACAGGACCTCTACTAGTAATGGAGTATTTGACACTAATACTTAAGTAAAAGTTCTGAGTATTTCTTGAACCACAGCCTGAGGTGAACTCAATAACACATGTGCACTGGTAATTATACATATATAGATAACAGCGGAGGAGCAGACTTCATACTTCTTTCTCCTGTGGGATGTGAGGCAGGCTGAGGTTTTATGACATAGACAACCCTCTGCTGTATAGGAGAGGAACTACACCTGCACGTACAGAGTCAGAGGAAGGAAATGGCCGTGGAAGTGTGTGGTGTGTGTCTCTACATGCATGTGCGTGTGTGTCTTTTCGATAAGCGTGGCCTAGCAGTTCTTCCCCATATGGCTCTACTGAGAAAGTGTTTTTTTGCTCCTGGTAATTAATGTCTTCCTGCCCCAAACTGTGAGAAAAACTGCCTCCCACATGAACAAATACTCGAACACACACCACTTACCACAGACTCCACATCCCTCGGTGTGTGTGTCTTTGTGTTTGTGTGTGTGTGTGTGTGTGTGTGTGTGGAGGACCAGGGGGCATACAGCTGTTGGCCAGGCCAGATGAAGAAGTTATTATCGGGGCCCGACTCACTCCAGTGATTGGTCCTGGAGGAAGGGGCTCCTACCTAAAGCATCCGGGGATAAAGATGCACGAAGGGCGAGTTCAACGGCTAAAAGTAATACAATGAGATTTTCATAATCTCATAGTAGTTCAAGCTATTTTTTCAAGCTATTTTTTTCCTTTTGCTCTCTTACATATTACCTCCTGCACATGCAGCCTTGTGCCACGGTGCTGGATGGAACATGGAACTGAGGTTTCAAGTCGCTTGTTCTTGAAGGCCAGTGGTGGAAGAAGTACTCGGATTAGCAGTAATAAAGGAGGACAATACTACAGTTACAAGTAGAAGTCCTGCATTGAAATTCATAACTGATGAAAAGTACATAAGCATCACAAGTATAATGTTAATAAAAAAAGTATCAGAAATAAAAGCCCTTACCATTTTAAATGGTCCATTTCAATTACACTGACCTGAAATATATTTTTTTATCTTATGCACTGAGGATAATTTGTGCAAACATGTTTTTTTCTGCAGCAAGATGAAAGATTATTTTTGTGGACTCTCCTATTGTTTTTCTTTCGGGACATTTTACTGCCTGATTTTTCTTATTGGGATACGGTGACTTCCCATAATGTAAATCCTGGCAAAGCCTGGTTTAACTACAGCCAGAACAGGTGTGATCAGACACAAAACAGGAAGCACCTGTGTGGGTGTGCACCATGTAAACTCTGCAGTGATCCGTCATAATTTGAAAGTTTTGTATGTTATATCAAAGGAACTAGTGACCAGGCTTCTGTTGTGGATTGTGTCTCATTTGTTTGTCGCCTTGGACAAAAGCTTTTAACAAATGATAAATGTGATTGCAATCACTGATTGATCACTTGTGTTGTAAAGTGGGTTAAAATTTCCCTTTTTGATATTCAGCATCCTGAATGTTAACATAACCTGAGCTTAATAGCAGCCCCCCCCGCCAACACACACGCACACACTCAGCACCCCGTAATTTCACCCCTTCAGAGGTACCTATGTAATCCCCCCTCTCCATTTTGTTGCTGGGCTCCTGTTACTTAGCTACCAGTTGCCACGGTTTCTTGGACTGATGAGGTTACCTTGACAACCATACCCATCCCATTGTGTGGCAATCCAGCGGCAGTGGGCCCGTCCCAAGGATACAGACACACTTAGATACAGGCGCGCACACACACACACACACACACACACACACACACACACACACAACTGCACAACAGGGATAACGTTATCCCAAGGAAGCCCCCCCCCCCCACCACTACCACCACCCCCACCCCCCAATGCCCCACGCCCCATGCCTGCCGACACACACTCCCACCCCCACTCAGCCACACAGCGGAAGCTCCTGGAAGGAGGCTGTACCTTTTACACAAGACTACACACATACACACTTGCACAAACACACACCTGTTAACAGCTTCAGGTCGTTTTTTGTTTGTTTTTCTTCCTCGTTGGTTTTTCTTTTTTTTTTTGACCATGAAACCTGCAGCCATCCCCTTCATCTGTGGAGAATGCTGCTCGAGTATGTGTGTGTGTGTGTGTATGAGACAGAGAGAGATTAATACCTCATTAATAATCAAACCGGTTTCTAACCCACCCACGATGCTTGTTTTATACAGTTGCACTCTCTCCTCCCTCCCCCTTTTTTCATCCCTCCTCTCTTCGTTTCTTCCACTCCCTCCTTCCGTCCCTCGGTTGGGAAAATATATATATATATTTTTAATTGTGACCTGAGGCAATCAGTGGCCGACAAAATACCGCTGCAATTCATTGCGTGTGTGTGACTGAATTAACTGCATGCATTCCACCATCAGCGTGTGTGTGTGTTTGTGTGTGTGTGTGTGTGTGTGTGTGCGTGCGTGCGTGCACGTGTGTGTGTGTCACGCTGTCGGCGAGGGTGCTAATGTATTCACAAACAACCCGCCAACATAAACAGTCACACTCTTTCAGTCAGCGCCACATGCTGTTTTACACAAACTCGGGAGGAATAATCGGAGAGCGGACTTGTTCATTTTCATCCGGGTGTAAACACTGGATGTTCCTCTATCACGGAGAGGAGGGACAGTGAGGTCATTAAATAGAGCCGCTATTCATTCAAGCATCCGTCCATTAAAAAAAATAAAAAATAAAAAATCTTTTCAGAGAACTCAGTGCCTGGAGGAGCTAAAACCAAAGAAATGCTTTCTCCCATATTATTAATGAAATCAGAGGGAAAAAATCACACCAAACTAATGAAACCTAACACAGATCGAGATCAAAAGAAGCTCAACAGTTTTTTTTTTTTGTCGTTTAATTTGTTTTGTTCCCCCATTGAACACACATCATGTCTCCAGCCACTAGAGGGCGCTGGTGATTAGTGAGAAACCCTCAAATATAGAGAGGGAAACAGGAACAAAGACTTTAAAGAGGGACAACACATAAAACCTGTATAGGAGGAATTCCGAACAGGTTTCATTGAAATCAGTAGGTTTTGGGGCTTTTTTTAAGGCAGTTGCAAAGGGCAACAAATATGAGTTTAAATGAAGAGTCCCAAGTAAATCCCTCTAAGTATGAAGCCAGAGCTATACTTAAAACTGAATCATGGCAGCAGCAACAGTAGGATTAATCTTAAAAAAAAAATCCAAAACGCTGGTGGAGGTTTTATAGACCCAGTCATGTCATTTAAAATCTATTCAGCATCAGTTTTCTTTACGTTTCTATTATTTTTATTCTTTCAGACCTTCCACAGCCGGTATACACTCAAGAAACTTATAAGTCAATATGATAAAAAGCCTGGTTACCTTTATTAATCAAAATTTAACTGTCCTGAATTGATATGCCACTAAAAATTTAACTTCACACCTAATTTTTGGTAAAATGTGTGTAATGTAAGAGTTGTAGGTTTTACTGGCACAAAACAAATGAGCTTTTCAGTATGGGGATATACTGTAACTTCAAATATTTCATTATTGATCTGTCGATCCTCATTATTTTTAACCGTTTTTGTTAATCATTTAAGACAATGAAAACCAGGAAATCAATCACATAGAACTAGGTAATGTTTGACTTTTATTCTTGAAAGTCCAAAAAAATTAATCTGTTGGCTTAGAGCATCACTTCTGTCAGCTCTGAGAACATTTTACCCTCTGTCTCAGTCTGAGCCACATATTATTGAGTGAAAACAAAAGTGAATGTCAATCCCAAAACTGTCCATTTAAATTGTCCTTTAGATTTTGTGGAGCCTCTTGACGGTTCAACTCTGACTTTTCATATTAATCATGACTTTATTCAGTGATTCTGAAGATTTTGCGTGCTCTCCAAATAAGTAATCTACATAAATATGGATAGAACGCGGGGCTTTCTGTGAATCCCCTCTGGCATCTGCTAATTTTTGTTAACTCTTAAGTTTTCCTTGTTCTTCTTTAGTGATTTTATTTAATCAGATCGTTTCATTGAGATCATTTATCCTAAAGATATGACTCTTAAAAAAAACGGATTAAAAAATGCTGCCAGGTCAGTTAAATCCCAGAAACTGAAAATGACCAAATCTACAAAGACAAGACAGGGTTTTGAATTTACTTTTTTTTTTGTACGTATGTATCTGCACTGTATGTATCTTGTCTTGATCCCGTTTTGCATGCGTTCGTAGAGGTTTTGTGTGTGTGCGTGCGCGTGCGTGCGTGCGCGCTCGTGTGTGTCTGTTGCATGTGTGTGTGTGTGTTGCGTGTGTGTTGACGGCAGGCAGGGGATTGTTGAAAGTCACGCTTCATCGTCTCCACACAGCGAACAAACACGCTTTACATACAGTGCTCATTAATGTGTGTGTGCGCTTGTGTGTGGGAGGATGTGTGTGTGTGTTTGCACTGAATCTCTGTGGTGTTTGCACCAAGTGTGGAAAAAGAAATATGAGAGAATTATGGCATAATGAGTTCGGTTCGTACTTTGGGACACTGAGGAAGACTTGCTCTAACAGGCGATTTAGGAGTTTAGTGTTTCAGCGTGTGTGTGTGTGTGTTTGTGTTTGTGTTTGTGTTTGAGTGTGTTTGTGTCTGTGTGTCTGTGTGTGTTTTTTTGGTTACATGTATGTATATGTTGCCAGTGGGCGGGGTCACGCGTCAACAATGGGCTGCCCATGTGGATGCAAAGCGGTACACAGAATGGATAAACAGGCTTTACATACGGCGGCTCATTACTGAACGGCTGCTCGTGTTAGAGTTTATGTGTGTAACTGACAAAGAACAGTTTTAATGTATGCACTGTGTTAATATATATCGATGTGTGTGTGTGTGCGTGTGCACGCATGTGTCTTCCAATACTGGTTTTAATTACCGCACAACCAGCAACGTGTAGCCGCACCTTCACTGATGTGAATGGGACCATCGTGTTGACACGGTGGTGACACCACGCAAATGGCTCCGGCAAAAAAAATCAAATAAAATAACATTCAGGGATTTGTGCCACAAAATTTGAAATCCGGCTCAGTATATTGCAACATGTGGACTCTATAACACTACTACTAACTGATGAACCATTTACTGTGATATTGCTGATTTTCTATCCCCTTTTTTTCTGGCACTTTTGCATCAATGATAGAGATTTGAAATTTGGAAAAAACTTTATTTTGGACCTCAGTCCAGTGAAGTTTTAGTTGGCAAACACTCGGCAGTATCAGTACAGGACAAACTGATAACTTGTAACTTGATATCAGAACCCGATTTATGAATTGTGACCTGTTATAACTCTCTAATGTGGCAGGACTTCTGGGGACTATAAACTGAAGTAGCAGCAAGTAATTGACTCTAGCTTCAACGGCTAAAACAGTCCGGTTTCTCTGCTTACGTTTAATCTGTGTATTCTGATTGCTGGCCCACTCAGCCAATGAGATAATCCCTGCCTTTAATGAATGTAAATAAAACCGAAACTCAGAGCTGTGAGCTTTTTGCCAACAGTTTTTCACTACAGGTATATTTGCTTTACTTTCCCATCATGGCAAATTTATATATTTACGCAATGAACCTGTGCAGAACGACCAGTGGATCTGGCTAAAAGCCGCCGGCTTTCATTGATTCTCCCCCTTTGTCGCACGCCAGTCATGAAAGAGAAAAGGATGCAGATGAAAGGGAGGACACAGCTTAATCACTGGGATTTTTTCAAGCCATTATATGTTTCAGAATTGCAATGCACCAAAGGAGATGCAGCACTGTATTAAAAAACTGTTCTTTATGTGAACAGATTGTATGTTTACACCATCGCTTGCGTGAGAAAACCCCTTACACAGAAGATTACCCACTTCCTCAGAGGCCAGCTTCTTCCCGGGGATTTAAGGTGTTCATTTGAGAGCCGTTACGTTTTTTGCGTGGGCTGCACAGGTAAGTCATGTAGTGTAGTCTGAGCTATGGACCATGTAAAGAAACAACTCCCAGTGAATCTGTAGGGCTTATCTGAACATCACCAGATGGTCATGGTTTGTCTATTCTCTGACTCTGGGGGTGGGGGTGGGGGGTGGGGGGAACTGGGCTTCTGATCCAAATCACGCTCTTTTATGTGGACAAACATGAGTTTATCGATGGTTTTTAAAAGACACGTCTCCATGAAGGGAATGATGGGCCTTTTTCCAGTATTATTACATTCTACCAGTAAATATCGTATCTAGTAAAACCTGCAGTTATGTTTTGAATTAACTAATTGTTTGGATTTTTAAGGAAAATGACCAAATATTCTCGGCCTCTGAAATACGAGGATATACTGATATACTGCTTTTATATCTTCAATACATATGAGCAATATACTGCTCATATTTGTTCCTTTTTTGTTTTTTTGTCATTGTAAATGAGGTGTTTTGGGTTTTTATACTGTCGGTTGGAAGAGACAAGCAGCTTGACGACGTCGCCTTGGGCTCCCTGGACTATGTTGAGCATTTCATTGGTGTTTCTGACCTTTGGTGGCTGATTGATCTAGTAATTCAAACAATATTAATGATGATAACGATGAAAACAATGGTGAGTTGCAGCCCCAACAATGTTTTAATGACATGGACCAATAAGTGTCTTTTTGGACTTAAATCACAAATCATTAATCTCCCATCGACCAGTATCAAAAACGTTTTTCCGACATTACTATGGTGTTTCTGCCTAAAAATTAAAACCATCTATTAACATTTAATTACCTCTCATGTTTATATGTGAACAGCACAACCTGTGGGTTGCAGCTGTAGCCGTCCAGTGGCCGGTTTGTCAGACGCACCTAAACGCCCAAATGACACGGAGCAATAGCGCGGCCGTTCCGTGGTGAGTCCTGCCTTCGCGATGAAGGTCATGACTCTGTAATATGCAGTGATTGTCTTAAAATATTCTTCCCATCACTTTTTCGAGTTGAGCGGTAAAGTGCCCTTTCATTGACTAATTAACGCTGGCTCGTATCCTGCCTGCGTGTTGAAGTGTGTCACGTTAATTAAACTGCATTAACGTCGCTCATATATTACCACATTGGCCAATTCTCTTATAAGCAACCCCCCTGTCTGTCTGTTTGTCTGTGGACAGATTTTTGTCCAAAGAGTCACAACCGCGCAAAACAGTCCCATGAATCTTCGCCTGTGTGTAATTGAGATCGGAATGAAAGCAGAGTTTGAAGGTGGGTGTGGTCTGACCCACGAGTCCTGAGCACCCATGTAGTAATGTAGTAATGACCACTGAGTACATATTCAGTAATGTATTTACTCTCAGTGAATTTCACCTCTGATTGTCAAGCTGTCAGAGTCTGCCCACAGGCCAGGGAATGGCAGGATCCTTGTGTATTTCTGTTTGTGTGCGCATGTGTGTTTGTGTGTTTGTGTGTGCGTGCGTGCGTGCGTGCGTGCGTGCGTGCGACTGCGTGCGTGCGTGCGTGCGTGCGTGCGTGCGTGCGTGCGTGCGTGCGTGCGTGCGTGCGTGCGTGCGTGCGTGCGTGCGTGCGTGCGTGCGTGCGTGCGTGCGTGCGTGCGTGCGTGCGTGCGTGCGTGCGTGCGTGCGTGCGTGCGTGCGTGCGTGCGTGCGTGCGTGCGTGCGTGCGTGCGTGCGTGCGTGCGTGCGTGCGTGCGTGCGTGCGTGCGTGCGTGCGTGCGTGCGTGCGTGCGTGCGTGCGTGCGTGCGTGCGTGCGTGCGTGCGTGCGTGCGTGCGTGCGTGCGTGCGTGCGTGCGTGCGTGCGTGCGTGCGTGCGTGCGTGCGTGCGTGCGTGCGTGCGTGCGTGCGTGCGTGCGTGCGTGCGTGCGTGCGTGCGTGCGTGCGTGCGTGCGTGCGTGCGTGCGTGCGTGCGTGCGTGCGTGCGTGCGTGCGTGCGTGCGTGCGTGCGTGCGTGCGTGCGTGCGTGCGTGCGTGCGTGCGTGCGTGCGTGCGTGCGTGCGTGCGTGCGTGCGTGCGTGCGTGCGTGCGTGCGTGCGTGCGTGCGTGCGTGCGTGCGTGCGTGCGTGCGTGCGTGCGTGCGTGCGTGCGGGCATGCGTGCGTGCGTGCGTGCGTGCGTGCGTGCGTGCGTGCGTGCGTGCGTGCGTGCGTGCGTGCGTGCGTGCGTGCGTGCGTGCGTGCGTGCGTGCGTGCGTGCGTGCGTGCGTGCGTGCGTGCGTGCGTGCGTGCGTGCGTGCGTGCGTGCGTGCGTGCGTGCGTGCGTGCGTGCGTGCGTGCGTGCGTGCGTGCGTGCGTGCGTGCGTGCGTGCGTGCGTGCGTGCGTGCGTGCGTGCGTGCGTGCGTGCGTGCGTGCGTGCGTGCGTGCGTGCGTGCGTGCGTGCGTGCGTGCGTGCGTGCGTGCGTGCGTGCGTGCGTGCGTGCGTGCGTGCGTGCGTGCGTGCGTGCGTGCGTGCGTGCGTGCGTGCGTGCGTGCGTGCGTGCGTGCGTGCGTGCGTGCGTGCGTGCGTGCGTGCGTGCGTGCGTGCGTGCGTGCGTGCGTGCGTGCGTGCGTGCGTGCGTGCGTGCGTGCGTGCGTGCGTGCGTGCGTGCGTGCGTGCGTGCGTGCGTGCGTGCGTGCGTGCGTGCGTGCGTGCGTGCGTGCGTGCGTGCGTGCGTGCGTGCGTGCGTGCGTGCGTGCGTGCGTGCGTGCGTGCGTGCGTGCGTGCGTGCGTGCGTGCGTGCGTGCGTGCGTGCGTGCGTGCGTGCGTGCGTGCGTGCGTGCGTGCGTGCGTGCGTGCGTGCGTGCGTGCGTGCGTGCGTGCGTGCGTGCGTGCGTGCGTGCGTGCGTGCGTGCGTGCGTGCGTGCGTGCGTGCGTGCGTGCGTGCGTGCGTGCGTGCGTGCGTGCGTGCGTGCGTGCGTGCGTGCGTGCGTGCGTGCGTGCGTGCGTGCGTGCGTGCGTGCGTGCGTGCGTGCGTGCGTGCGTGCGTGCGTGCGTGCGTGCGTGCGTGCGTGCGTGCGTGCGTGCGTGCGTGCGTGCGTGCGTGCGTGCGTGCGTGCGTGCGTGCGTGCGTGCGTGCGTGCGTGCGTGCGTGCGTGCGTGCGTGCGTGCGTGCGTGCGTGCGTGCGTGCGTGCGTGCGTGCGTGCGTGCGTGCGTGCGTGCGTGCGTGCGTGCGTGCGTGCGTGCGTGCGTGCGTGCGTGCGTG
Source organism: Istiophorus platypterus (assembly GCA_016859345.1). Taxonomy (NCBI): domain Eukaryota; kingdom Metazoa; phylum Chordata; class Actinopteri; order Istiophoriformes; family Istiophoridae; genus Istiophorus; species Istiophorus platypterus. The sequence continues at coordinate 18,709,035 of CM029111.1, read as the reverse complement.
CGTGCGTGCGTGCGTGCGTGCGTGCGTGCGTGCGTGCGTGCGTGCGTGCGTGCGTGCGTGCGTGCGTGCGTGCGTGCGTGCGTGCGTGCGTGCGTGCGTGCGTGCGTGCGTGCGTGCGTGCGTGCGTGCGTGCGTGCGTGCGTGCGTGCGTGCGTGCGTGCGTGCGTGCGTGCGTGCGTGCGTGCGTGCGTGCGTGCGTGCGTGCGTGCGTGCGTGCGTGCGTGCGTGCGTGCGTGCGTGCGTGCGTGCGTGCGTGCGTGCGTGCGTGCGTGCGTGCGTGCGTGCGTGCGTGCGTGCGTGCGTGCGTGCGTGCGTGCGTGCGTGCGTGCGTGCGTGCGTGCGTGCGTGCGTGCGTGCGTGCGTGCGTGCGTGCGTGCGTGCGTGCGTGCGTGCGTGCGTGCGTGCGTGCGTGCGTGCGTGCGTGCGTGCGTGCGTGCGTGCGTGCGTGCGTGCGTGCGTGCGTGCGTGCGTGCGTGCGTGCGTGCGTGCGTGCGTGCGTGCGTGCGTCGTTCAATTTACGTATTGCTGTGCGGGAGCTACATATTATTGTAATTATGTGAAGCGGAACGTGTCATTTTCCATTTGACAACTCGGAGGACGGGACAACAGCCCTGGAGACGAACAGTGTCTGGCCACGAAAGAGCGTTTACAGGTCACAAATTACATGTCTAGAGCCACATGTGAGCGCTTTGGCTTTTCTACAGCATATGGGGCAACTTCATGGATTTAGGTTCAGGTTCATGTAGGATTAGAATAATGTTGAGACAGTATGGAATGACTGTAGTGAGTGAAGGGTCTCACAAGTACAATAGGATCAAGCATTTTAAAGTATCTGTCGGGAATGTTTCCATTTTTCTCTTTCATTTTCTTAATCCCTGTGTGTGTGTGTGTGTTTGTATGTGGTTTCATGAGCATGTTTGCACATCTCTGTGTGTTTTTTTGCACATGAGTTGCACTAATTCCTGCTCCCTTCTTTGTGTGTGCGTGTGTGTGTGTGTGTGTGTGTGTGTGTGTCCCAGCCAGGAGTCAGCAGCAGACCTCGTCCTCGACGCCCACTCGCACTTCCTCCAGCTGACTGGCACCATGGCAACCGAGAGATCCAGCCAGCCGAGCAGGCAAGGCAGGCAGGGCCCTGTGTGTGTGTGTATGTGTGTGTCAGCGTGTCCCCCTGTGTGTGGGTGTGTATTCCCGCGTCCATAGCTGCGCGTTATGGTGGGACCCACTGATTTGTCTTTTCGGTCCTTGTTCGTGTATTATGTGTGTGTGCCGGGAGCATTTACATATATGTGCATAAAGCTTCTTGTAGTCAGTCCCAGCTACGTTTTGTGTGTGTGTGTGTGTGTGTGTGTGTGTGTGTGTGTATGTGTGTAAGTGTGTGTTATTTCATGCATACATACATATGTTTTTGTGCATGAAAATGAGCACATATGCATTTGTGTGCAGGGTGAATGTTCATTTAGGCATGCAAGTGTGTGTGTATGTGTGTGTGTGCGTGCCTGTGTGTATGTGTGTGTGTGTGCGTGTGTCTGGAGGCATATGTATGTGTGTGTGTTTGTGTATATGTGAATGGGGGTGTTGTTTGGTCTTTACTGGGTCAGAATGAGGAGTGTTTTTTTTTCCACGGAAAAGGAACAGCGGCTGAGAGAGGCTGGAAGGTGCCCCCCCCCACCCAAGCCCACCCCAGCCCCCACCACCACCACCACCATCATCACAACTGTCATCTCTTTATGAGCAGAGGGAAAACACAACAACATTATCTGACTGTACCAAAGGCCAGATACATTACCAACAAAGGTCAATAAGAATTTGTAGTCTGGGTCCATGGACAATATGACCCCCCCCCCCATTAAAAAAAAAATACAGGCAATAGACAGAGAATATTGTAAAGATCTCATGAAGCTCTGAAACTAAAAGGAATCATTTTGGAAAATACGCTGCTATATCTGCTCTCATGTTGAGCATCAGATGAGGAAATCAAGATCGCTCTCATGTCTGGATGCTAGACTTTAGCTTACAGTTAGCTTACTTTAGCATAACAAGGTATCTGCTGGTCTCAAAGAGTCTTAGAATGCAACAAATTTTAAAAAGGACTATAGCTTATAGATTATAGACATTTTAACGGACAACAAAAAGGTTTTTAAAAAGTGATTTGGAAGCATAATGTTGATCAGCAATTAAACTGATTCGTATCATTTGAGTCTTTTCGCAGGCCTTGGAAAAAGTTGTAGCTCAGCGGTTAATGAAGTATCTAGAATCGATGTCCATCCATTACATTTTGGCGTCCCTCCCAATTATTCTCCGGAGACTGCTAATTTTTTTTTTTTTTTTTTTAGAGAACAGATTAAATCCTCATTTGACAAAAGTGAAGTGGTTGCTGTGGTTGCTCTGGATCTTTAAAAGACATTTGACCGTGAGATCCTCATTTATAAGCTCTCCAAATTTAACATTTTATTTAGATTTTAAATTTAACTATACGATGGCTTAAACCTGACGTTTCAGACCGTGAACAGTGTTTTATAATTAATAATCTAGAAAGCAATTTTTTTTTTTGACAGTACAGGTACAGGAATCCCTTAGGGTTCTGTTCTTGGCCTAATTCTGTTCAGTTCGTACACCCATCAACCACAACATTAAACCCGGTAACCGGTTGTAATGCTGTGGGGGAGGGGAGGGTGAGGGTGAGTGGGCAGCTTGCCAGCGAGCGTCTGGTCAAGGCGAGGCCTTGACCGGTTAGGGACTTGGGTCTGATGACTCCTGGCATCACAGACTGGTCCTAGAGACATGCGATGTCACCTCTCTGATGAGGTGGGGGGGCATAGCTGATGGGGGAGGTAGAGTGGTACCAACTAGATATAGTTGGACTCACCTCCACGCATAGCACAGGATCTGGAGCCTAACTCCTGGAGGGGGGATGGACTCTCCTTTTCTGGAGCTGCCCAGGGTGACAGGCGCCAAGTGGGTCTGGGGATACTCTCAAGTCCCTGGCCGAGCCCCTGCTGTGTTGGAGTCCCCCCCCCAGGAATAAGTTTGTGTGCACTTATGTACCAAAGAGCAGCCGAGGGTAGCAGGCTTTCGTGGACTCTCCGGGGGGCGGGGGGGGGGGGGGGTCTGCCTAGGGGCAGAATCCTGACTGGGTCTGACAGGGAGGAACAGCCTGCCGGATCCGAACCCGCTCCGTTCAGACGTGCTTTGTTGTTGGACTTCTGTGCCACGCATGGATTGGCCATAAGAAACACCATGTACCATAACAGCTAGGGCTTAGGACTGATGATCCACTTTGTGGTTGTAAGGCAAGGCAAGTTTATTCATACGACACATTTCAATAACAAAGCAACTCAGAGTGCTTCACATCAAGCACACGGTGCAAAAGAAAGACACAAAAAAAGCATTTTAAACACACAATATCAAAATAAGTCATTAAAAACCCAGAGAAAAGGAAATAAAAACAGCTAAAATGGAATAAATGGGTATAAAATAGCAGAATAAAAATTTCGGTGCAGTGTAGAAATCGCAATTCAATTAAAATTAGTGGCAACATATATAAATCAGTCTCGATTTAAAAGCAGAGTTTTCCGGCAGAGCTGCACTTTTCTTGAGTTTGTACCAGTTATTTGGTGCCTGTATTTCCTGTACCATCAGATCGGCCGTGAGGATGAACCGGGACTGTCCAGGAGGACTTCGGATCCTAACGGCAGATCTACCCTTTTAAGCTGCGAATAGTTAGTTAATCTTTTCACCTTGACGTTGACCTGTTACTTCTCGGTCACAAGCATAATCTACGACAATCCGGCCTCTTATGATGATAAGTAATCAAGCAATTGAACACAATATGCAATTGAACACAATAAGAACACACCACTGCCATGTTCTTAAGAAATGAAATATGTAAAGTTTTGATCATTTCATCGTATTTGCTGATACTGACCATCTATAAATGCCTGAACGAGAAGGCAGCTCAGGTGCTCAGCGACCTGGCGGCTCCCCCCAGGGTTTACTGTCACAGTTACACAACCTGTGTGTGCCCACTTTAGCAAACCCTCATTTGAACAGATGGGAGATCAACATGTGGGGCTTTACCCACAAAAGTCATAACAGGTCAAGACCCAGATCCTTTTAAACTCAGATTTAAAAAAAAAAGGGGTCATATATGATGAACGACCATGATGATCTGGCGCTTGTCACTTTACGGAACCTAAAAAAAGTTGCCTATTTGAACCCGAGGTCAGAGGTTAGAAAAGGGCATGAAAATCTTATCTTCCTCTTTACTGCAGTTGAGAAAAAAGTTCTCGCGCAAGGCCCTGGTCTACGTAGCTGCTGCTGAAAGGCTAATCGGTGGCTGACAGACGGAACGGCGTAGGTTTCAAAACCCCACCTCATCCTGGTTTGGGACAGTTCCCCACCCTCTGCGGGGCCTCAACACAACATCAGGGGAGATTTCAACACTTCGTCGTGTGTGTCAAACAGTAGAAGAGAAAGAGGAAGAAAAAGAAGAACAGGACAGTTTCACAGAGAAGGAAATCCAAGGGGCCCAGCCCAGGATGGACACATCTGAAACCTGGCCAGAGGGGATGAAACTGGACGGACAGAGTGAAAAACCCCACACGGGACTATTGCCCCTAAGGAATAATCCTACTGTCATATCTGGAGCTAAAACGTTGCTGACTGTAGAACCGAAGAACCCAAGGCCATTTACTGAGGCAGTGTTTTTGAAAGGACAGAATATTGAATGCCGTTTATCTCTTATGAGTTTAGAAATAGTGGGTGAACAGGCTTAAAAGACAGAACTTTGCCGCTCAGCTGTGGGAGTTTTTTTTTTTTTTTCTGAAATCCCTAAATCTTTAAACTCTTTTAACTCCCGATTAGAATGAAAAAAACCAAAACGCATTGACTTGGTAAGCAGTTGTACTGAAATGCAGTCCTCCTCTAACCGCAGGTGGTTTCCCACCAGCTACCCTCGGCGGGTAAACGTTGGCGTCCTGGACAACGGCACCGTGAGGAAAAAAAACAGGGGGAGCGCGAGGAGAGACAAGGGTGTTTTGAAACACACTTTCACTTCCCATGGTGGAAGGTTATTTTCATCCTCTTGGTTGAGTTTCTTGGGTTTTTTTTCTTTCTTTGCCTTATTCCTACGGGGAAAGCCGGGGGCCTCCAGATAAGACGCACAGACACAAACATAACGGCCCAGTTTGGACTCGGCTCAACTTCGGTTGTCTTTGAAAAACATGTGCACACACACACACACACACACAGCTTTATTTTCTCTCAATATGATCTTTATCTCTTGACATTTATTCTGACGTGTTTACTTTAGTACTAGGCAGTAAAAGCCTTTTTTCTGTTTTTTTGTTTTCACTGACAGTGACCCGCTATGTACAACACAGGACCCGGGAACCGATATGGAAAATGGAAAACAACCACCATTCAATTTATTATTTACAGCTACACTTTTACTACCACAACATGTCAAAATGTCTGCTGAGTAAACCTCATTTTAACTGTTTAAACTACAAATCTTAGGTGGTAATCTCTCATGAAATCTTTCCAAATTTAATGTGACAGACAAATTTATACAAAAAAAAGTTTTCCCCTGAGGTCCCTGTTTGACCCCCCCCCCAAACCAAAACCAGTGTATGCAGATGATATGAGAGGAGGTACAACTAGCTGCTAAAGACCGTGGCAGGTGGGGCCTTATGCCCCACAAGAGGCGGCCCGTCAATCAATCTTTGTGCGGTGGGACTTCGGGAGCGTGACGCCCTCGACGTGATTGGATCCGGTTCTGAGGGAACCGGCGTTCAGCCTCTCCTGAAAACTGTGTCAGAGTCGAGGGATTCGGCTCTGCACAGTCCTCTCGGACGCAGCTTATGTCGGTTCATCCGATGCATGATACAGTACAGATGTTCATGTTACTGGGTCTGGGTCATGTGTGTATGTTTTAACCATGATAGATCTGCAGTTTACTGTTTTCTCTAGTCTCTTGTTCTCTGTTCCCTTTGTCCTCCCTCTGGAGACCAACAGGGACAGTTGTGTTTTAGCTGCTGGGTGCCTGTGTGTGTGTGTGTGGTGGGGGGGGGTTGTTGACACCACACGTTCTCCATGGAGCAGCTGCAACGGCCCTCACACACAACAACCCGCCGTTTATAAACCTGTAACACACAAACATACATACATTGTATATACAGTATATACGTGTCCCATAACCTTTGTGGATTAATGTAAAAACATGATAGAAATAAAGTGTCTGACTATTCCTGGGCCAGCAGGTGTCAATAGGTCAAAGCTGTTCTGATTTCCAGCCGAACAGTAAACGACTGCATATTTAACAGCAGCAGCCGTCGACGCAGTAAGAACGGAGGCTATTCTCATATGTTTTAGAAAAGCCGCGTGGCTCTGGTCTGAGTTATTTCATAGCTCTATCCTACGTAACGGTTAACAAACAGGTTTATTTTAAAAAGCGAGAGTCAAGGTGCTGGGGCTCTTGACAAGCATTCACTTCCCGATCAGTATTTAAAAAAAACAACAAAAAAACAAACAAAAAAAACCCTTCCATTATTGCATCTCTCAGTTCCTGAAAGTTTGGCCAGCAGAATCTCTGAATGATTCAGAAAAGTCCTTAAAGTTTTCTTTTTTTTTCTATAGAACCTTTACTGCTAACGTATGTTATGCCTGTCCTCTGATTTCTTAGAAATGTTCTACAAGATCCAGAGAATTTTGTGCAAATGCTCTGAAAATATTTCCAACATTTACATATTTGTACTTAATGGTTATAGATTCAAACTCATTTTTAACCCCTTGCTCCTAAAAGACACCTTCTAACTAGACGTCTTCTTTGTTACAGAGATTGTTCCAAGCTAATGGACCCATCAGTAGAATATGGAAGATCCAGCTCTACAAACAGCCATTTAACCAACCAGGGACTTGGACCTTTTGACGGTTTGTTCTCATTTTGTTCCATCAATAAACCTCCAAGACCAATAGCAAAACTGTTTCATAGGTTGTTATGTCATTCGCTGCAGTTCAGGGCTGCCGATCGAGCAATGGTGAGAGCCCCCGTGAAGCTGAACGCACCCTGTCATATTCGCGCTGATGAGAGTGGACAGACGGCAGCGGAGCGTTTCGGGTGGTTGTCAGTGTGTGTTGCCGTGGTGCCGATGCCGTGGCCTGACGGTTACTTTGACATGGGGAGCCCCCTTTGACTCCGTCACGCTAAGTATGTCGCGTCGTTTCAGGGAGTCATTTTTTACACCTGCTGTTACCCGTCGCACGGAAATCACCTCACAATAGTTGAGATAAGACAGACTGATATGATCGAGCTTGCAATGCATGGTGGGTAAAATTTGACGGGAGGAAAAAAGGCAGAAGAAAAAAGTGGCACATCAAATCTCTTTGGATCCATCCATCCAGCCTGGTCATCACTGGATAAAAACACAGCTCCTTCCTCACCCACCACTTCTTTAAAGCATCGTTATCGGCTGAATCAACATGGGTCCTCAACAACTTAAAGGCCCGAGAGATAAAAGAATTTCTCAGACTATTGGACCTGGTTTTTGCTTCCTCCAAAATGCCGGCCAGACTCTCCAAAATGAGGAAGTTAAGTTGGGATGAAACGGGGATGCAGCCTGTTCTCGTTCCCTGTTCGCAGCAGTTACGATTGGAGCTGCCACAGTCCTGTTAGTTTCCAGCTTCGAGATCCAAACTTCCCAGAAAAGAAGCATTAGCTCGAGAGACTGCCTGCATGAGCTGGAGCCTCCTTTGCAAGAAAAGCTTCCACTTTTTATTAAAATAAAATAAATGATATGAGACAGAGGAGGTGAAGAAAATAGTTAGATTTTTAGACTCATTACTGATACTATGAGATAAATATTTCAAACGTAGGACAACTGCTCATCTTGAGAGAACACAGGTGACTGGTTTGTAGGTGAGCAATTAAAAGCAAATTTTTTCTAAGGCTGCAAAAAATCATTACTTTCATTGAAGATTATTCAGATATATTTTCTTTATCTTCTATAAAAAGTAAAAAAAATAAAATAAATTATAAACTCCAGTAGCCCAAAGATACTCACTTAATTATCATTCCTGACAATGAAAAGCATCAGATCCTCACATTCGAGAAACTTGTACCAGCAAGTTTTTGACAACAAAAAATAACTATAATGGTTATTAGATTGTCAAATAGTTGCTGCATCAGCTAATCAAATAATGATTAATTGTTGCAGTTCAGATTTTCCTCCTTGTTGGAGTCACAGTGGAAATCCATTATGTTTTGAATACAAATGAAATGTCTTTTCAGTCAGGTTCATCTAAAGTAAAACTGAACTTTCATGCATTGCGTTTTTTTTTAAATGCACTAACAAAAAACACGAACACGAAAATCCACAAACCTTCCCTTTAGCTCTGGAGCAGCTTCAGGTTTTTTAACATCCAGACAGGTTCATGTCTTGATTTTTCGCTTTTTTGGTTGCACCAGGCTGCATTCACCTTCATATCATCTCACCCACAGTTAGTGAAGGCAAATAAACAGTAAGAAATAATGAGGAATCCTTCACAAATATATATATATATATATATATATATATATATATATATATATATATATATATATATATATATACATATATATAAAAACTAATATGTGCTCAGATTTCCCAAATATAAAATGAGTTCTTACACTAATGTACATGGAAATGTGTGTGCAATGTAAAAGAATATGTTTCTAGAATGCCCCATTGAAAAGATTGAATCTAGTCTTCTAGTTTGTAAGATGTCCACTGTGTAATTGAGTCGGAAATAAACTGGGGGAGTGAACTTCTCTCCGTCGGCAAGTATCAGTCTGATCAGACCGGGCTGCAGGAGGAACCCGACGCGAACCGCCAGACAGTGCTGTTCCTCTTTAAGGCCGGGGGGAGGGTTCTTTGCTGGGGGAGGGTTCTCAGCAGCAGTTTGGTGCCAGCTTCCTTATTTTGGCGTGTGCGCCGTGTCTTTCTCTGCAGCGTCTCACCGGCCCTGTGCCGCCGCTCGCCTCGGCGATTTCACCGCTGCGTCCGGCTGCCGGAGGCCCGGACGACTGTTTAACCCCTCAGCTGGGGATCGAGCTTAGAAAATGAGGGCTTTAATTTGATTATCTGAACCAAATGGGGGGGGGCGTGAAAATGATGCACGGTGCATCAAATTAAAAGCAAAAAAAGAGGCCGAGACGTTTCATTGCGTGGCCTCACCTCTCACTGTTTAAACCACAAACCGTGGATTCTATCCAGGTCAAGTGTCATATGTTTTCCTCAACCTGGATCAGAGGATCCACTTCTTATTTAGGTTTGTTGTCGTCCACTCCAAGTGACCTGAGACAAAAGCAGAGAGGCCAATAAAATGCTCCCGTGCACCAAATGTACAGTGTGATCCAGTGGGCTGAACAGGAAACAGGCACGGCCGTGCGACCGTGCGAACTCACGGCGCTTAAAAGCGCTCTTGGATGAAACCTCCCAATGAACGTTTTCATCGCTGAAGTTTCTGAGGTGTCAACCGATAAAGGAAAATCTGATATGGCAGGAGGCGGAGGGCCGAGCGCCGCCGGTTTTCATTCCATTGTGTTTTTACAGTGACGGGCGGCGCAGGTTTATCCGAACGGCACATTTTTAACCAAAAGGAAACTCAAAGTAGTTTACATGTTAAGACTGTGAAAAAAAAACATGATGCATTTTATAAAAAGACACATACTAGTTGTATTTTTAAAAAAATGAAATAAAAGATAAAAGCTAAATGGCTTAAAATTAGAATAAACAGGAGGATAAAAAGTAAAGGCAGTTTGAGCATTAGTTTTATCGGTTTGTTTTTCAGTGACGTTTTCTGGGAGGTGTCTGATGTTCAGCCATCACAAACTGAACTCTGTATCTTTGTGTTTAGTTTTGACCCGAGGGACACAAAGCGGACCCGTCCCGGACCATCTGAGATGGTTTGATGGTTCATAATCTCGTCCAGTGATGACCTTTGACCTGGTGCTTGACCCAACACACTTCAGGACTTTATGGACCATAAATGGACCAATGGTAGTATTTTAAAGAGTCAGTTTTCTGACACAGAACGTTGGTTGAAAAGGTCAGAGAACTCGCCCCTTGTGATGCACTTCAGTCAGGAAGCTACGTGGCCTTTAGCAGCAGGAATTCAAGATGAGAGCTGTGTTGTTTTCTTCATTTTTTTCTCTCAAACTTTATTTATTGAATTTCCGACCAGATAACAGACACAAAGTGGCCTGTGGGGCTCTAATACCAGCTTTAATTAAAGAGAACAGATAAAAGAAAAAAGGGGAAAACAAATGGCAGAACCAACCAAACCTACAGCAACACAAACAAAGGATCTGGTCACCAGTTTGAAATAAAAGGTCATGTACACAGCTGCCAACTACAAGAAAGATATAACTCTGTATGATTATGAATACACACATAAAAAGGTCCCCATGTCTTTTCTTTTTTATTTTATTTTTATCCCAAATATCATTGCCGGTTCATGATTGTCAGCTTTTTGTTTCACTGTGTAGCAACAGGTTCAGATTAAAAAATTTTTAAATTAACTAAATCTAACTAAATCTGGATGAAGTGGAACAAGGAGACTGATCAGATGTTAATCCGGAAAATCTGATGAGTAATAGACGAGAGCCTCTGCACGTGGCAAACTTCTCCATGCCAGTGTGTTTGTTTTCACTTGTTCTCTCCTCAGTCTGCCCCCCCCCCCACTCACACACACACACACACACACACACACACACACACACACACACACACACACACACTCACACACACACACACACACACCCACACCCACACACTCACACACACACACACACACACACACACCCCGTTGACATGTGCGGACCGTCTGGCAGCAGCAGCCACGCGGCGCGTTCTGGTCATTTTTGGACACTTCCTGCTTTTTCAGCCCAGGAGCCGCTGCGTGCGCGTCCTGACTCGGGCCGGGTCTAACCGGGCCGGACCGGACCGGACCGGACCGGACCGGACCGGACCGCTTGCGTGTCGCAGCGGGGGAGCGTGTGTTCGCGTTCAGGACGGCAGGTGCCGCCGCTGGGGTGGGGGTGGGGGGGTCGTTGTCACCGGCGCTGCACCCAGTCGTCCGTTCGAGGAGGGGGAGGAAATGAGGCGTAGCGTCGCGCGTTAAGCGGGAGGAGGAGGAGGAGGAGGAGGAGGAAGAGGAGGAGGAGGAGTAGCGACAAACCGGATTCAAACAGGTGTCCGGTCGTCTCCCATCAGCCCGAGTCCGGAGCAGGGAAAGACGGAGAAGAGGAGACGGGGAGGGCAAAAACCAAAAACAAGGAAGGACGGATGCTCAGGAGGAAAATTCTCAAAACAAAGGCGGTTAACAGGAGATTCAGTCCGCTGATTTCTCTCCGCTTTCTGGCTGCAAACCGCGCGCTCGGCCGGTGATGGAGCCCCGACGGACGAACCCGGAGGAAGCCGCCTTTTAATACCGACCACAGCCTGCTGGAAAGACGAGCAGAGGAGAAACACCCAGGGCGACGGTGGACAGAGATAGAGCCTCGCATCTCCTTCTCTGCCCCCCGGAGGAGGAAGAGGAGGTGTAGGAGAGGAGAGGCGGTGACCGACATCCCCCGCGGGACAGGCCGACCGACGCACGCTGCTAACAGGTGTGTCTGAGGAGGGCGCACCGCTCCAATCCGCACCGCCGGGCCATACACCCCTCCACCCACTTTCCCTCTCTTCCCGCCCTGGGTCCCGGACCGTTCTGGTGTCACGTTGTCCCTGGTGTGTGCGTGTCTGTGGGGGGGCTGGTTTCGGAGTTGAACCTGCCCCTTTCGGCACCCCCACCCCACCCCACCCCACCCCACCCCACCCCAACCCCAACCCCGGCGGGCGCTTGTTCTTTTCCTCTTTCGGTCTGTGCTCGGCGGTCCGTTGGTGCGTAATAGCCGAGAGGAGGAAGGAGGAGGTGGGATCCAAACGGCTCCTTTAGAGGCGTTAATGTTAAAACAACAACAACAGAAACACAAACAAACCCAAACGGACGGGACTTGGTGACGAGGTCGTCTTCTCTCTTTCTTCTTCTTTCTCTTGAGGAATGGAGGAGATATAAGGTTCCGGCGGGTCGTTTTCGGAGGTTCGGAGGAAATTCGGAGATTCGGTTTGTCCATTTGTCCTTTTTTGAACACAAATTCGCTGGTTTGCGCGGATTTCGAAGCGCCGGCGGTCGGACAGAGAGCCGCCGTTGGTCGTGTGGTTCCGGGCCACGTTCCCGAGCCCAGCCGAACCGACTCCTGACGCGTTTTAACGGACACCGAGCGGCGCTTTAACGGAGAAAGAAAGTCAACCTCGTTGTTTTTTGTTTTAATCATGACAACGAGAAAAGCCAGCAGCGTGGCGGACACGGTGACCACCACCTCCGCCACCAACAACCAGCACCAGCACCAGAACCAGAACCAGAACCTGAGCCAGCAGAGGAGCCGGAGCCCCGGCGGCTACGGCAGCGTGGCACCGGCGTCCGAGGCTGCGCCCGGCGGGGCGGAGATGTTCGGCGAGTTTCAGGACTGGTGCCTGCGGACGTACGGCGACTCCGGCAAGACCAAGACCGTGACCCGGCGCAAGTACAACAAGATCCTCCAGACCCTGCTCCAGGGGGACGAGGAGAACAGCAACGGCGTGTTCCTGCACGAGAAGGGCGGCAACCACATCAACGCCAAGTTCAAGTTCTGGGTCAAGTCCAAGGGCTTCCAGATCGGGACCCCGCAGGACGGCAAGCACGGCTCGTCGGACAGGCCGGTGCTGTACGTCCCCATCAAGGCGACGGTTAGTGCGTCTTCCTCTTTCACCCTGCGCTGTGCGTGCGTGCGTCTGTCCCGGTCTGTGTGCACCACTGGGCTACCCTTATTTGCCTAAAGAAATAAGGCGTGTGTGTGTGTGTGTGTGTGTGTGCGCGCGCGCGTGCACGTCGTAGCCCGTAGCTGTACATCATAACTTTCCCTGGCTCGGTGCCATGGCTACAGCAAACACCTGTTCTTTCACAGAGCTGAGCCTGTTCCTGGTTTTTCTCTGGTGCATCTCTTTTTTAATTCATTAATTAATTTTTTAAATTTTAAACCCAGCAGCAGCCTGAGTGACAGACAATATACTGGGCTGCCCACATAGGTTGACTCGACAAAGTTTGTGAATGAGGTGAAAGAGAAAAGGATGCAAGTATCAGTTAATCTGTTTATTTTGTTATCAGTCAGTCTGTATTTTATTATAAGCAGTAATGGCGGAGACCCGTCACAGGTCACCAGAGGCCAAACTCAAATTAATTTGTTTGGCAAAAAAAAAAAACGACAAACCCACAATACTCTATTTATAATGACATGAAACCAAGAAAAGGAAACTACTATCGGCATTTAACAGCCTGTGACCTGTGACTCAATAAATATTTGCAAGTGACTAAAAATTAAGCTCCTGTTATGACAGTCATGGCGTGACATTTCAAGTCAATGCCGAGGATCTTTTGTTTGTTTTTTATCCTGAGCATATCCAGGTTGTTTTGGTGGTATCACAGCTGGAATCGATCGGATCGATTGATCGACAGGGTTTTTTCCCAGAAAGGGCAGTGCCGTCGTCTGGTTTGTTGTCCTCCCGGCAGGCTGGTAATGACCTTTGACCTGCGGTCTGACCTGCCATTCCTACTTTGGCTTAAAGCTAAAGCTGATTTTACGTAGGTGTGGGGTGTCTGTATTTTCTAGGTATAGCTTACTTTGGCTCTGATGAAACAAAGGCACCGTGGGTAGGTGGGGGGGGGGTGGAGGGGTGGTACATAAACATAATATAGTCACATATTTATCTGGATACGAGTCATCTACAAGTTTTTTGGCATTTTAAGTCCAGTCGTTGACTCGATTCAACATGATTGTAAAGGTACTTGTTGAAAATCCTCCCTTTATTTATTTATTTATTTTTGTGAACTGAGAAAGTGTCTGAGAAGAAATGGGGGGGGGCAGAAATGTGTGTTTTTTTTTAAATTTCACACTTTTAACATGATTACAACAAAGAGCCCAGACGTCCTGCAGCTGAAGAAGCTCATTTAATCCATCAGACTTTAGCTGAGGTGGTCAAGTCCAGCTAATTACAAACATAATGAAGTTTGCATGTATGGAAGTGTCGAGGCTTCCTCAGTGTTAAATGGTATTTGAACGTGATTAAAGCTTGATCGTCATCGTGTTACACCAGCTACCAGCTGGACTGAAACAATGTGAACAATATGTGGTTTATCCATAAGTATGGAAACGTGTCTTTAAAAAAAAAAAAAGGTGTCACTAATAAAAACACTGACTCTTAATCTTATTTAATAATTGTTTGTAGGAAAGTAAAGCACATTATGGTTTGTTGTTACAGCCAGGATCACCTGAAAAGGGCAGATGTGCATTACAGCTGTTCCAGCGATTTTAAAGATTCGAATTGGTTCGTGCTGAAGCAACCGGCTGATGGGTCCATTGGCAGAGGAACAGCTTTAAACAGTTTTCATAATCGATTTTACTTTTGCGAGTCGTCGCATCAGGTCCTTTCAAGCATGAAATGCTGAACATTTTGCTGGTTCCATCTTCTCAGCGGCGAGTGTTCACTTTTGTCTGTTTTATGTTTTATATTGTAGTATTATATTTTAAACTGTTTATCAGACAGAACGAGCCGATTGGAGACGTCACCTTAGGCTCTGTGATCGCGTATTTGACATTTTTCAACATATCCTGACATATTATAAGTCTCGACCCAAAAGGATAAAAAAAAACCTCAGTTTTAGCCCAGGACTTGTTCGCCACAGCCGATCGGAGCCGAAGAGTCGTCTTTGGCCACGTTTCCCCTCGGCCGTCGTCTCAGCCTTCTTTTCCTTTTCTGCATAAACCGCAGCACCAGTGAGCGACGCTGGTTGTCGGTGGACGTGTCCCAGGGCTCGGGCGAGGTCGGGGACATGCCCAGTGACCCGGCTGTAGACGTCGTGCGCCCGTTGCTCAGGGTGTTGCTCTCTGCAGCCGCTCGGCCGTTTCCGCCTGGCGGGACTGAGGAAGCCCGTTGGCCTTCGTGGTTCTGTCCGGTCGGTAGCCCTCAGGCCTGCTTCCACGTCAACTATTCTACTGTGTTTCGAAGCCGAATCACCTGTATGTCCAGGTAAAATGTGTGTGGCTGTTCGGAGGGATTCAGATGGTCCATGTTTAACTGTTTTAATTTTTCCCTGACTGGCTGTGTGTGTGTGTGTGTGTGGGGGGGGGCAGACCCTGGCGCCCACATGTTGATGGCACTAGTTCGACGGTTGAAGCCGCAGCGGCTATTGATAAAAGGTGGGGGGGGGGACGGGGGCTTGTTTGCATTTAGAAATGAATCGGTCCGGTCTGTCTGTACTTTAACAAAAAAAAAAAAAAAAAAAAAGAAAACATAAAACCTGCGTGAAATCTCAAGCGGATTTTTTGCGGATCAGCTGCTGCACCTGTGGAAGGCGCCGTAAGAACAACCTCTACGCCTGGAGGCTGCGTCGTTCAGTCGTCTGCTTGGACGCTGGTTGTTGTATCGCAGGATTGCTCTGTACGAGAGAATGGTGGGGGGGTGGTTGGCATGGTTACCGCCTTTCTCATTTCCAACCCCGTCCCATAGCATTTCATTTTCAGATTAATATCAGGGGTATCGCACGAGACCGGGAATCCTTTGGTAAATCGCTCTCCTCCTCCTCTCTCTGTCATTTCTCTGTGTCGCTCTCAGTCTCAGCAGCAGTCGGTCTGTTGAGTCTGATTAGTGTCTGAGGATGGGGGGAAGCCCCCTCCCGATTGTCTGCCTGTACCTGGTCTTTTATTCCTGAGCGTACCTGAACCCAGACCAACCTTAGTAAGGCGAGGTAGAATCTCCAAGGCGAGCGTCTCTTTCCAGGAACGAGGTCCTGGTTATTCTGGATAATCCAGGGAGAACAAAAGTTCCATAGGGAATATTTTGATTCCAGTGTTGATGTTCTTCTAACATGACAAAGTCTGGGGATCGTCCTCGGTAACAGGGGCACTGGTTTTGGAGAGGCTGGTGGCTGAAAAAAACCCCAAACAGATATATATTTTTCAGTCCTTTGAGCTGGTACATATATATATATATATATATATATATATACATTTTTTTTTTTAGGAAAGACATTTACTTTATTGGTTGGATCAGGCTGAAGTCCCAGGTATTATCTGATAACAGGCCATTTGTTTTGTTAACGAAACAAACCTTCTGAATGAGTTAGATTGGAGGCAAATTACCGTGTTTTCAATCTGCCATATTTCCCATGAATCACAATGAACACACCTTGGCGACTTTCTGTCCTGCACTAACTCTACACGCTGCAGCTTTTTGTTTGGGATATTTTAGCCTCACAGTGAAATAAAATCTCCACTTTCTAAGTTTGCCCCGAGTGTTCGCTTGTGGCCTGGAGAGACAAGTAATATTATTGTAAAAAGTGTGTTTAAATTTCAGTCGGCAGCATCTATTATTTTATTTATTTATTTATTTATTTATTTTACATTTTCCACAAGAGTGTGTTGATTTTCTAATTTATTAGATCCCTCCTCGTTTTCTCAGGACCAGCTCTGCGTCCCTCTGCTGCTCTGAACTGCAGCGAGTTCGTCCATTTTCGACCAATCCAATTAAAACGAAATGATTTGATTTAGGCCGTAAACTCTCTAAATCCTGGGACCAAACCTCTCCCACGTATTCTGCTTCACTCACATAAACATCACACGTTACCGCAGCTAATGGCACTTTAACTTTTTTTTTTTCTCTCTCATGTGGGATCCAGACAGTAAATTTTGCCGGAGACGGGCCTCGCTGATAGACCGCTGGAAGTGTGAGTGTGTGAGTGTGTGTGTGAGTGTGAGAGAGTGTGTGTATTAGTCGGGCGTGGCAGGTCCCGGAGCCACCTGCCCGTCTCCGCGTTTGGACGCCGCTACCGAGATATATTTGGACGTCCGACCACTTTCAGTGCCGGCAACATGTTGCTTCCCACCTGGACGACAGAGCAGATCAACCTCAACACATTTTGCTTAGAAATGAAAATCAAGACCTCTTTCAATGTCTTAATATCAAAATACAGAGGAGCCAGTGTAGTGTTTTGTCTTCTATTTGTCTATATATATAATAGTTTTTCCGTCAACAAGAAAACAGGCCTAGATTTTCATTCATGTTCAGCTGAGAAAAACAAAAAAATGTTCAAAAATCTTTAAATTCTGATAAATGTAGTTTGATTTGGGCGTTTAGTAGGTTTTGACACTACTACACTCATCTATCACTGAGATCTTCTCCATTCACATTATTCATTTTGATCTAAAAATCACAGAAAGACCTGTCTAATAGATTTTATTTTCGTATGATGATAACTTTGCTACTTCACCTCCCCCAAATGCATGTATGTGGGGGTAAATGATTAACAGTCCTTGCGCCCTTCCCCAAAACAGCCCCGATAAGGATGGTTATATTTTCTTTTTGTCAAAAACACCTCATTCAAAGATCAAAACCAACAACGTTAGTCTGTGTTTCGGATGCTCCAAGCCCATCGGCTCCTAGACGATCAGGTCTAACGCGAAAAAATCAAACATATGGTTTCATCTTTTAATAAAGGCTCATTAATTTATCTAAAATGTAGTTTTTAACAAATGTCGCCCAAACGGGTGTAAACTGTGCCTTTTGTCTTCCAGTTTGATTTGTTGCTGTGGTGAGTGTTTCCACCAGCAGGACGGTATCGTGTACGTCGGATTGGGTCAAAAGTAAAGCGATGGTGCCGGCCCGTGGATGTACATTTGATTTTTGAACAGTAATAGAGTCACACACAGCACCTGTTAGTAGGACTGATCTGTTGTCGGCAGGGGGGGCAAGCTGTGTCACCTTTCGGTAAAAAGATAACGCTCTGAATCCAAAATAGGTCATTTGTGTGATTCGTTCAGATCTGATGACCTATGTGAAGGGGGGGGCGGAGTCTTGGGGGATGAAATGAGAACCACAGCAGGGTGAAGATGGAGGAGGGCCGTTTTCTGTCGGTCAGGATCTGACGGCCCACATGACTGTAGCGGCGTGGTGACCTCCGCTGGCCTGACGATAAGTTGGGCTTTGGAACACCAGCCAACAAAATTTAGATGTAACATTATTCCCATGTCTTGAGTCTTAACGGTAGCTGGCCTAGTTGTTGAATGTTAGCTAGTCTAGCTGTTGTTCGACGTTTCCCTTGTTTAACGTCACTGATGTTACGGCCTTGGGATTAATCTGCTTATTTAACGTTACTACAGTAACTGTTTTGTTGACGACTGCAGAAAAAGCTGAGCTCCTAGCTAACGAGCTAATGGCAACGCTAACGTTAGCCCCTGATGGATCCATTTCTTTTATACTAAAATAAAATTAGCAAAGCTGATATGTAATTAAACTTTTCTCTGCTGGATTTGTTTTGCAACACGAGACCAATTCATTAGACAGGTGGCTAAAATTGACCTGTGTTACTTATTATCTAGTTAAATGGGACGCTTGTTGCAGGAGCCTAATTATGTCGGGGGGGGGGGGGTTGCAAATGCACAAAAATGGCACAAGCCGAATTTAAATTACCTCGCGTCAGTTTCCTTTTTAGCTGTAGTTGTTGTTGTGAAATTTAATTTATGGACGTTATATCTGATCCCTGACTTTTAAAATGACCAAACAGCAGTTTCAGTGTCTGTAAAGAGCAAAAAGCACATTGACCCCCCCCCCATCCCCGTCCCTGCCCCCCAATGCACCTTTTGTCACTTTTTTCACCCCCTGATGAGTAGCTAATACCCCCCATCACCGAGCAACTGTCATGCTCTTCAGCTTCCCCCTGTAAAAAAAAAAAACAACAAAAAAACCTTATAACTGAAACAATTTTTTTCTTTAGTAACACAGGAAGTAAACATCAGATGACGGCGAGGGAGGCAGCAGGAAGGAGCGGCAGCGTGATGTTTGTCGTTAGCTTTTATTTTTCAGAACCAGCTGCTTGTTGTTTGTTTGGATGAGTTTCCCCCGAGTGCACGTTGCTCCCTCAGTCTTTGTCTCGGTGAAGATCGCAGGAAGAGACCCCGGAAGAGTCGAACCGTGGGGGGTTGGGGGTCGGGGAGGGGGGGTCCCGCCTCCTCTGTGTCTTCGCCGCGCTGAGAGGGGTGTGAACCGACTGCGGCAACAGCTGATCGGGCCGTGATGGCGTTGTTCACACTGACCCTGATGAACAAATCGTGTGTGTGTGTGTGTGTGTTTGTGTGTGTGAGGTTGTTGCACATCGTCTGGATCAGAGAATCGAACTGTTGCCCTTCTGGGGGGGGGGTAAAAAAACACACACACACACGTGTCAGACACACAACAGCTTGTGCCTAATCAGAATCGATGGGGCCAATTCAGACGACTGACCTGGAATATTAATGAGTTAAAACGTCACAGAGCTGCCGCTAATTTCTTCCACAATGTCTGTATCTATTACACCTCACTTGTCTCATACACGCCCCCCCCGTTTTTTTCCCTTTTTTTAGCGGATATCTGTGCTTTATCATGTCGGTTTGATTTTACAAACCTCTGAGCCTTGATATTCTCAAAAGTATCATACGCAGCATTGGTGTGTTTGTCTGCATCAAGAGATTAAAAATGAAAGGAGAAATGGGTGGTGTGAAGTTTTGTGGAAGCGTGTGATCAGCCAGACACACACACAGACACACACACACTCACTCTTCGTTGTTTGAAACCTGCTCCGGCCGGTTTGCAGCCTGCTTCTAATTAGCCGAGTGGTTCAGCCCTTCCTGAAGTCCCATCGGCAAGTTTGAGCCGAATAAACAGGTATGGTCTGACTCCTCTTCACTTGAAGGCATCTCAATAAGATTTATAGGAAAACTGGACACACAGCAATTTGAAAGCATAATATAAAGGTCCTGCTGAGAGAAATTATACATTTCACAAGTTGAGAATTTTTAATTGTGCTTGGATTTGGTGACAAACATCTCGATCCTTTTTCTTTCCGTTTTCTTTTTGTTTTCTCCTGTTTCTTTTTAGAGCTGAAAAAAGAAAGTTTTTAAAGTCAGCAGTTGATCAACAAAAATTTAATAGACATCTATTGTCTATTCATGTCTATTAATGAATCAGCCGCTTAAGCCGTTCCAGATGTTGCCAGTTCCAGCCTCTTAATCATGCTGATTTGCTGCTTTTCTCTGTCTTATGTGATAGTAAACTGAATATCTATGAGGTTTGATCGGACAAAAGGATCAATTTCGCCTTGAGCTGTAAGAAATTGTTATGGATTTTATGCAGTTTTCTGGCATTTTATAGACCAAACTATTAACGGAATAATTGAGAAAGTAATGGGCGGATTAAGCAATAATGAAAAACAATCATTTACTGGCAACTGACGATTTCCCGCGGACGCAAAAGGTACGACGTTACAGCAGTGGCCCCGTCCCCCCGCCCACGTCACTACTCTGGCGACTCCCGCTGTTTGTAGGTCCCCGTACAGCAGATGTACAGTTGGGGCCGTGAACATCATGGGGAGAGGGGTGGGTGGGTGGGGGGTAGCAGAGAAGCAGCTGGCGACACCATGTGTCACAGAGGTCGAACACGTCCGTCTGCGAGTCCGTCGCAGGACGACGAGTGGATTAGAGGTGACAAGGACTGAGGCACAGAGGGAACCGGAGGCTCCGAATCAGGAGAGTTAAGGGACAAAACGGAGTAAGAACTGACAAAAATACTTGTTACTGATCGGTCGGCAGGTGTCAGTTAAAATCTAACAGCGGGACATGCCAAACATCTGTTGTAAATCAGAGCAAAAAGCATATTAAACAGCAGGTAACAGCAGTAAAGTGCTTTTCTACCATGTTAACGGTTTATCCCACTGTTAAAATGCACCAGTCATCTGGTAAAACAATCTACAGACAAACCTTTAAAACCTAAACACAGCTTTTCTTTTTTTTCCTTTGGTAACTGAATATTCCAGAAACTTTATGTAGTCCACCTCAGGGAACCTGACTCTGGAGATGCTGTGTATTCAGGTGCTGCTGGCTAAAGGGCTGTTTGTGTTTTTATTTTTATTTATTTATTTTTTTTTGAGCCACATTTCACCCACTTCTGCAGTGCAGCTAATGTCCTGTGGCACTACCAGGAAGCTTAAGTTATTAAAAAAATAAATAAAAAAATGAGAGTATCTAATGCAGGTTCACTCAACTGAACAGCTCCCGGTGGGAAAAACTGTCCCTCCGATAATTTAGGGGGGAACTTTTTAACAAGCTTAATTAGCCCTGAGGTCCATGCACAGGCCTTATTTATGTGAATTAATGCATCTGTCAGATCAGTGTGTGTGTGTGTGTGTGTGTGTGTGTGTCTGTATGACTTTATAATCAATGTTATATCATAGTTTTGGTTTTCCTCTTTGTGGCCTGGCAGCATTCGTGTCATTTTTGGACTAAAACAGGCTTCTAATGGTCTTGTTGTTGACCGACAGTCTTTAGATGACAGCGGATTACGGCTGGTTAAATATTAGAGCCACGTGTTATACGTAGAATCTGTAAACATTGGGATGCTGGCGAATGACATGTCAACCAAAAAAAACATATTCAAGCCGACCGGTGGCCTCTGTCTCACGCTGTTGTAAATGATTGTGTTTTACATTAAACCAAAGAAAATCGTACCTTCTCTTCAACGAATCGATTGGTTGCAGTGGGAAAAAAAATTCTGCGGGTTCTCTTTAGAGCAACTAAATTGGCCACTGTACAGTGAGTGCACTCAACCTGGCAGCCTCAACAACCTAAATAACCATAAAAAGCTAATATTAACAACTTATTAAATAACTTTGACCTAATTATTTTGTACCGAAATGATTAAAAACAGCCCAGCGTTCACCTTCCCAGTCTGAAGAGAGAACCGCATCAGCTGTTGATCCCAGGACAAGAAGCTTTTGAAGAACACACACCCAAAGCCTCCAGCGTTGAGCGTGAATGTCGACGGAGCATCATCCCGCTTCGAGGGCGAAATGCCAGCTTGGCCGCTGAGCCGTTCACGCTCATGTTTTTTGGTCCGTTTTGAAAACACGAGGCCAAGCCGGCCGACCTTGGACCTCCTTGACGCCGTGTCGGCTAATTTGGAGGCGACTCCCGGTCCACGCTGAGCAAATGCCAGAATAAGTTAGGCCCGGCAGTCGCCATGAGGTTTGGACGGTTCAACGTGTTTCCGAGGGCGGCCCGCTCCATCGCCACAGTAAATTACGGACTGATCCCGGGCGACTGTCCCACCGAGGAGAGTCTGGCTGGACGAGAGCTGATCGACGGGGAGACTACAGCCCCAGTTTACGTGGGCTCTAACGAATTT